>OU015761.1:48417022-48508387 GCA_907173295.1 Fagus sylvatica
TCAAAACCTATATATTAGCTCATAAACACATATAATAGAGAGAGAAATACAGAAAAATACATTCAGCAACTATAAAATACCTCCAGCAGCTCTTAGAACTACATCCATGGGATAATCACCCTTAATAGCTACTAAGTACACAAATGGGGAAATTCCTTTCTCCTCCATTCTACACTCTTGATATCCTCTTTTATGAGTTATTTTCACATGTTTTTGTTGATATAAATTCTTTGGACACTTTGTTTGTTCACTTTTGTTGTTGACAGAGTGGTTGAATTCGAGAAGAGACACACCTCTAGCCTTTGCCCTTACTATGGTGATGCGGTGATGCGAGTAGCGGACTTGACTTCCCCAAACTAGAACCTGGGTCAATGAAGTTGCCCAATCCGATCTCGACATGTGGTGCGGCAAAAAAAAATGACCCCTAACAATATTTATTTTAGGTCATTGTCATTGTTGTATATTGTGGTTAAAGTATTTGATAATTATCCCTTCTTTCAAACTTCTTATGTCTAAGTTCTAATTGATGCTTGTTACCTTGAATAACCCCCCTATGGTAGACATGGGACTTCTGATCCCTGCCTCCAAGAAACAATGCGTGAGCAACAATCCACTCAAACGTCAAGCAAGGTTGATAAGAAATAACCCATAGAAACGGATGATGGCAACAGAATGATTAAATGGCTATACCGGATGCTTGGGTGTGGCAAATGAAAGGTCAGCTCACCAGGGCCTATTTTTCCTCCTAGCCACAAGAAACTATCCTCACATTACAAGGAAGTTTAGCGAGCACTTGAGGATGCGAGCAAAGATGCTGAACAGCCAAGGAAGTAAGTCTTTTCTTTTTGTATATTATTATTCCCAACGACCATATCTTCTCAAATTGTCCTTCAAACATCGACCTGAAGTCTGATGCTTTATAAGGTTCTCTATTTGGCACACTATTGTTAAAACTTATTCTATGTTTCTCTGCATGAATCTGTTGGCATGGTTGTCGTTCACGACTCAGATCACAAATGAGGCTCATTTTAAGCTAGTCGCACAACCTGTGTTTGAACTTTGAAGTAATAGGCATGGAAAATGATGTTGTGTGCTATAGTAGTGAGTTTTATATTCATGATTACTTGAAAATTGGCCTCCAGTTTCATCCTTTGAAGCCTTAACGTCCTCTGTTTCCTCCCCATCATCATGCGGTACATTGAAGGTTTGCTTCTCTTGACTTGAACATATATTTATGGTGACCATGTGCACAAAACCTTTATTGTTTAGTTATCACATATTTCTGTTGCAGTCTAATTGCCCATACTATTTGCTTAATTTGTGCACAGTCAGCCACTTATTTGCAAAACACCTGAAACAGATTTGGGTTTTGGTACTGCATATCTCATTTAATACAGGTAATTATGATTACAATTTTCTATATATTATTACTATAACATTACTCAAACATCATTCTACCATGTGGCTATATAAGTTTTAAATCATAGTCTACAAGTTGCAATTTTTACAGGGATTAAGAGGTCTAGTCCAAACTTTCTTTTTCCATATTGTTTTTTCCAATTTCAACAGAATATCAAACTCTTCTTTTCAGTCATCCTGAATTGCTGATTTATCTGAATTTTGCTCCCATCTTATAAAATTTTCTCAAACATTCAAGGTTTTCTGTTGGACTCAAGTCCATATAATGTATCATTGCAATAACGGTCTTACATCTAGCATACAGAAAATTTTACTGAGATATTCAATATGTTATTGAGACTTTGCTAGTTACGGTGGGTGGGGAATCAAAATTTAAAACTCCATATTGATCTTGGATGGAGTTAATAAGAGCTTAAACATTGCAAGCATCATAGTTCTTTTCTAGAACAGGACATTATGTACAGGATACCACCTTTTTGTTTTTTTTTTTTTGGATGAATGAGCAAATTTTAGTTAAATGCACAAACAAACAGATTGGTAAAAGCAAGTACCTGAAAAGAGAAGGTGCAGACACTCCTTATCGTCTAGATCACAAACCAACTACAAAATCCAAGGAACACATCAGAACTCTTAACCAGCATCTTCTAGACTTGAGAGTTTTTTAATACAAATCACATAAGAATCTATTGTGCACTGTAGTTTGAAGTTTCTCACACAAGAACAAATTCTCCCCACTTTGCTCATAAGTATGTTTTTCTATTTTTTCCTGAATCATTGACCTTGTTGTAAAACTAATGCAGTCTAAACCTATTGGAGAAGCACAGTTTATATTGGTGAAAATTGTTCAGAAAGGATGCACCTCAGTTAACCATATTTTACATTCTGATGCAACATATCTAATTGATAACGCTCCATAGGTTGCACAGCTCCATACAGAAGGATAACGAAGCTCCCTTTCTCTGTGCTCTGAATCATTTACCTTGTTCATAAATGCAGCTATGCTGGGAGATGATGCTTCAATCAACATCGTGAATGTAGCATGTCAGATATCAAGAAGAATTAAGGTCAAGTGGTGACACATGAATAGGAAACTAGGCAATTGGCAATATGCATATCTGTAAGAACCGCTTTCCATATCTTTTGTGGTTTGAATGTGAATGACTGGTTATCAAGTTTATCATTGTTAGTGATTATTAATCCTACATTAGAAAGAGTTGGAGTGAGTAAATGGGGTATATGGACTTGTTGGGCCTCTCCACCTATTAGCTTAAACTTTTAGATTGGATGCTTTAACAATCATTATAAGGACAGGTAGTGATTTCAAAATTATGTATGGCAAAAAAAATTTGTACAAGTACATGCTTTTGTTAAATTTTATTATTATGATAATTAATCACCTAAGATAATATTGCAGGTCAAAGAAGTGTTAGAGTGTTAATAATGTTCAATCAGCCAGTGGAGGCTCTTAGCTATCTGATGACATGGGGCATTCAATCAGCCATTTTATTTACCAGTCCTGTATCAAAAAAACAACAAAGCTATATGAATGTTTTGCTTCATCATCTGGTTGGTAAGGTAGTTTACTCTCAATAATTTGTTTGTTCACGGACACAAAAGGAGGATTGAAATGTAAAGAATTTCTGAAAAAAAGGGGGGATAAACAAGGAGTCAAGGAAAGGAGATTAAGTTTGGGAATAACCAATTACATGGCATATATCTCCTGATGCAGTTGTCCATTGGTTTGGTACGTTGTGTTTTTCTTGGTTAGGCGACAAAATAATCTTTTTGTTTGTTGAGAAAGCTTGCTCTTCCCATGTGACGTTAGGGGATTCGAATCATGGACATCTCCATTAGAATCATGTATATAATTTATAAACTTTGGACATTAGTTTTTGTCGAAATCATGAGAGGTTATACTAATTAAATGACAACTTATTTTTTATGATGTTTATTTCATGAAACTGCTTCCAAAGGGATTGGAAGATTGAGTTCTCTTAGAACATTAAATCACTTCACTATAAGTCGTAAAGATGATGGTAAGTACTATGTAAATTTGGAGAATTGAAAATTTTGAACCTCCTTCAAGGGGATCTAATTGCACAAACACTAAGGAGTAAGGACTGAAGTAGTAAAACAAAATTGAATTCATTTATTCACATTTTTTATGCCATTGCCATTGTCATAATGAAACTGATCAACGGCTTCATTTTAGCACACCTTCAACATGTTTTAATAACTACTTTCACGTTTGCCTCATCTCTCTCACGTTTGACATCCTCTGGCCTCCAAGTCACCACCCTCTCCTCCACGCCGCCGCCTCCCCTCCAAGTCGCCGCCTTCTCCACGCCGCCCCTCCACGTTGCCGCCTCTACACTGCCTCAACGCCCCTGAAGCAAGCCAATTTTTTCTTCATTTGTTTGTCACAGTTGTGCAAGGAATTTTCAAGAAATCAACCACTTCTTGCAATTCCAGTTTTGACATTTACCCATTCTTTTACTTTGGATTTTTCCATTCTTTTTTTTTTTTGTTTCATTGGTGCTTTTGGGTTTTCTCATCTGTATTTTTTCTCAACGATGCTTTTGGGATTTGATTTTTGTTGTGGGTGGGTTTAGGCTGGTGGTGTCGATCCGGTGGTTTAGGTGGTGGGTCGGTTGGGTTTTCATTTTTTGGAGTTGATCCAGATCGCCGGCCTCGCGTGGGTTCCAGTAGGTGGTGGTGATAGTCGGATTTGAGTCGTAGAAAGGAACAGTTGAGTTTGAGATTTTTATTTTCTTTTTTACCCAATAATAAATTAAATTAAGTATTAATGATCTGTAAAATTAAGTGTTAAATTGCTAATAGGGATGGCAATAAACCCGTGACCCGCAGGTACCCGTCCCGTCCCAATTATATCGGGTTTTTTTCGCCCCGTTTATATAATATGGTATCGGGTCGGGTTTCTTTTAACCCGAATCGGGTTTTAATCGGGTCGGGTTATATTGAAAAACCCGAACCTGACCCGAATTAAAAAAAAAAACCCTCAGAATCTCTTTTCTTTAGCCGCTGCTCTCTCTTCTCCGTCGAGCCTCTCTCTGACCAGAACTCGGTAACCGGCGACCGGTAATCTTCTTCAGCCGCTGCTCTCTCTTCCTCGTCACAGTCACCGGAAATCTTCACCTCTCTCATTTTACCGTAAACCCAAATTTCTTCCCTTTCCTATTTCAAATCTTCTTCTCTTTTCTTTTTCATTTTTCATTCTTTTGTTTTTTTTTTTCAACTTTCTATTGAAACCCTCTTTCGTCTTACTTTGTTTGCACATGTTGAAACCAGATTTTTTTTTCTTCTTCACTAAATTATTAGTGAAAGTGATTGGATCTGGTCTAAAATGGCTGATATGGTGTGGGGTTTTACTTAATTTGAGGCTAAAAAGCTCACACATGGAGTTTTGTTTTCTGGGTTTTGTTTATTTTCTTGTTTTCTTTGAGTTTTTATGTTAATGTTGAAATCTTTGCATATAATATTCTGTGTGCGTCACTTTAAAGTAAGCTAACTTGTTTTGTGTTCTGCAGAATTGAGTGAGTGGTATTTGTTTATAGACCTGTAATTTATTGCGGGAATTTAGCTTTCAAGTGCTTGTGGTCATGTAACATGAATTCAAATTTTCAAAAAGAATTGTGTTTTTTAAAAAGAAAAGTCAGGCCCGAATCCTCAAACTCCTCTGATATGAAGCTTTTTTGGAAAGCCATCTGGGCTATTAATTTGCCTAAAAAAGGCAATTAGAATAAAACAGTTAAATCAATAATAATTGAATTGGGTCGGGTCGGGTTAAGCGGGTACCCGTTGAAGCAGGCGGGGCGAGGCAGTAAATGGGTTTATGGGAACGGGTATCTAAACGGGGCGGGGCGGGGCAAAACCCGCCCCATACCGCCCCATTGCCATCCTTAGATGGAGGGTTGAAATGAGAAGTCCAACTTGTGGAGCGGCGGCTACACGCATAAGAGAGAGAAAGAAGAGGTTAACGGAGGGGAAAATAGGTTTTGGGATTCCGTATTTAGATGATGTGAAAGTGAGTTGGGTTTTTAATTGAGGTGTCAATTTCTAATTAGTCCAGCCATATCACATTGTAGAGATTGTACCTTAACCCATTGCAGCTGATATCAACCTATGATGCCACGTTAGTTTTTAAAGCCTTAATAGAGAGAGTGAGAGAGACAGAGAAAGGTTTAAGAAGGGTTTTTATTTACCGAAAACTATTAGAATCAAAATTCTCATACACACATATATAACTCCCGCCACCTGAACTCCTTTGTTACAGAAAGCGAAGACAGTGAGAGAAGAGCAAGCAAGTGATCATCATGGCTGTCAAGCAGGATTCTTTGGAAGACCCCACAAAGCCAAACCAACAGTACGCCACTCCCAACCCCTCTTCTTCTTATTGACTGTATTTTTTTTTTTTTTTTTTTTCACCTTTTTGTTGTTGTTGCAGTTTATGAGTTTGTTAATATGCCTGAATCAAATATTATTTTTTAAATGAATGTTTCAGCGTTGGGAAGCAATTGCCTGACTCTTTGGGCTTCGACAAGCAATTCCTTGCCGCCCCTATCAAATCCGCCGTCGACAAATATCAGCTTGTTCCTGAGTTCCTAAAGGTATGTCTATGTGTATGTGTGTGTATTTTATGTATGTATGTATGTATGTGTAAATGTTTTAATTGTGATATGGAAAATTGTAGGTGAGGGGGCTGGTGAAGCAGCACTTGGATTCGTTTAATTATTTTGTGAATATTGGGATCAAGAAGATTGTTCGAGCTAATGACCGTATTGTATCAAGCATTGACCCCAGTATTTATCTCAGGTAAAATCATTAAATTTCTAAAAAATTCTAGGGCTGTTGCGTTGATTTAATTAATCGGTTTTGCTGTAGTTTGAGTAGCATTGAGTTTGTGGTTATGGTTAGGAATCGATAGTCTCTAAGTTAGGGGTTGTTAAAGGAAGAAATGTGATTTCTTACTTATCAAAAAACGAGAGGAAGAAATATAATTAAGAAATATCATAGCAACTGCTGTAATGGGTATCCATTTATTTTTTTGGGACTTGATTCTAGTGATGATTTTCTGTTAGAAATTATGTTCGAAAACCAAGTGTTAAGATTTTGATTATTTAAGGCTTGTAGTATAAGTTTCTTTGACTGATAAAATTCTGTTCCCTGTCCTTGTTATGCAGGTTTAAAGATGTGAGAATTGGTAAGCCCTCAATACCAGGGGATGGTGTCACTGACGAAATTGTCCCCCAAATGTGCCGGTTAATTGACTTGACGTAAGCTCCATTTTCCCTTCACATGCATAACCTCTGGATATCTCCCATAGCTATTGCTATATCGCCAAATCACGTATGTTTTCCCATTCTCACATAACATTCTGACAAAAGCTTTTTCTCCTTCCCTAACAATATTTTCCTCCATGATATGACCCAACCACTGTGCCCCTTCCTTTCCTATACTCACTGTATTAAGATGATATTCGCCCCTTTCCGAGAATGTCACATGGTTGGGACTTCCCTCTTCCAAAGCCAAGCCAAAATGCTTTAATTCTATACGAAAACTTCTCTTCCCACCCATCAACCTCTTACCAACCACCATTGGCGGTGGTACACCTTGCTCTCTCTCAAGTTCTCTCCCTCTCTCTTTTCTCTCTCTCTCTCTATTAACCTATTACAACTATGCTAGCAAACAATTGGTAGGAAAACCTCTTAAACGTACTTTCAAATTTTTTTTTTCTCTCTTTTATTGAATACATAAATATTCTTTTATAGTTCCTGGGCATGAGCATAAATTGCTTAGCCCTTTAGGGGTGAATGCCTTTGGATTGCCCGACAACCAGTTCAAGTTGGTGGGGTTAGTTGCGCATAGGTTTTACTGCCTAGAGACAAGTCCAAAAGGCTCTCTTCTTTAGAAAGGTCATTACATTATCAAAAAAGAAAATAAAAGATTCTCTTATAGGCTATTTCCAATACTACTCTTAGAAGTAATAGGACTCCTAATAATAATGAAAAGTAATTAAGAACTTCTAAACCAAATAGAAAAAGGACTCAAACATAAAATGAAACTCATAGGCCAGAATAGCCATGTTTGGTGTCTTTGGAGGGAGCGGAATGCTTGACAATTCGAGGATGCTGAGCGAACCATACCTGAGCTTAATTTGTTATTTTTTAACACCTTATTTGAATGGGTTGTAGGGCTAGGGATTCATTCTATTCACTCCCTTGTGGAGTTAATTTATCTGTGTACATTTGATTCCTTTTGTCTTTAGTATACATCTAGTATGCTTGGGCTTTTCTTAATAAATTTCATTACATTCCACCACACAATATTATTGGGTCCACATCTCGGCCCGAAAAAACAACAAATAAGGTGTGGAGGCCCAAAGCCCAAACAACCCAATATGCTTCCCAAACCCGTGACCCAAAGACCTCAATTCCGGAAGTTGCTTCAGGGGTAGAAGACCCATGTGGGATGGAGACCCACTTTACGGAACCCACCCGAGATGTCGCCTCGACCTCGGCGTTGACTGAAGGCTCCGACGGTGACGAGGCATCTTGCTCTGAGATCGGTGAGCCCAGCGACGCCATCTGGACCTTCAAGATCCCAGAGCCTACACTAGAAGAGCCTGGGATCGCCGAGAAGAACTCAGAAGAGGCCCCACGAGCGTTGACCACTCTTCGCCGTCTGGGGTCCGATACGTCCACTGAGGTCCAGCTCTCGGGCGATTCGGCCAAGTGGTTGCTACGACTTCGTGATGGAAGGAGTATCGTGCTACCAGCGGCCTGCTTTTGTGGATCGGTCCTCGAGCAAGCGGCATGAGGATGGGGACCAGGCGATAGTTGCGACTGATGGGGGGATGTCTTCGGCGTCATCGGAAGGGTGGTACGACGGTGAGAGCAGGGTGGATTCGTTGATCGAGGTATTTGATTCTGGAGAAGCTCACGGTCGTTCAAAAACAGGGGCGGGGGAGCAATCCCCTTTGTGTGTCGAGCCAATCGCAGTATCTTACCCTCTGGAGATGGGGAATGATCCGGAATATGAGGAGTCCATACCTCAACAAAATGAACCCTCAGATTGGGTCCAAGAGAAATACCAAGAATTCGGTGATTACCTGGGGGCATCTTATGAGGGGTATGAGAGTGAAGTTATGGGTCTGCTCCATGCTATTGAACAATCGGGACTCAAGAAGAGAGCGGGGACTCTGGTGACACCTAAAGGCACCAGCAAACAGTCACGGGGAGTAAGGGAGTTGAAGAATCTGGCCTCTTCCATCAACTATGAAGGGGGGAGTTCTAAGAGGTGTACTAGGAACAGCGGAGGGGCATTCCTATTGACATGTCAATAAGGCTCGTCTCATGGAATGTGCGGGGCCTGAATGAAGGCTCCAAACGATTAACAGTGCGGAATCTTCTAAGGCAATGGAAAGCGGATCTTGTCTGTCTTCAGGAAACAAAGCTGCAGAGTATGTCCCGAAGTTTAATTCGGAGTTTATGGGGTGGACATCATGTAGATTGGTTATTTGTTGGGTCTAATGGGGCATCTGGAGGTCTTTTAATTCTTTGGGACAAGCGATGCTTGGAGAAGGTTGATGAGGCCTTGGGTTTGCACACTGCTTCTTGCAAATTTCGGTGTGTAGCTTCTGGTTTTGAATGGGCTTTTACGGGGGTCTATGGACCTCACGATGTTTCTGCCAGGAGGGTTTTTTGGGAGGAGATGGCTGGAGTTCATAGCTGGTGGGATGTTCCATGGGTTGTGGGAGGAGATTTTAATGTGGTTCGATTTCCTTCCGAGCGTTTGGGGGCAACACATCTCACCACGGCTATGCAAGACTTTTCCGATTTTATTTCCTCTACTGGTCTGATGGATATTCACATGGTTGGAGGGAGGTATACTTGGTCGAATAGTCAGTCCCGTTCCAGGCTGGACCGTTTTCTCTTCACTCCCACAGTAGAGGATCACTTCACCTTGCTGGTTCAAAGGCGACTCCCAAGGTTAGTTTCTGACCACTTTCCGATTTTGCTTGAGTGTGGGCCTATTGAGAATGGTAGGAGACCGTTTAGATTTGAGAACATGTGGCTCAAATCTGAAGGCTTTCTTGCTAAGGTTAAGGGGTGGTGGGAGTCATATACCTTTCAGGGCTCTCCTAGTTTTGTAGTGGCGAGTAAACTGAAGGCTTTGAAACGGGATTTGAAGATATGGAATGACGAGGAGTTTGGGAATATAGATGGCCGGAAATCTTCTTTGGCAGCTACTGTGAAAAGTCTGGATGATATTGAGGATGAGCGTCATCTGTCTGATATGGAGCATGCTCAAAGAGATCAAGCCAAGGCTGACCTGGAAAAGACTTTATTGATGGAGGAGATTTGCTGGAGACAAAAGTCTCGAACCTTGTGGCTGAAAGAAGGGGACAAAAACACGAAATTCTTCCATCGCATCGCGAATTCTCATCGAAGAAAAAATGCAATTGGGCAACTGGAAGTTGAAGGGGTGACTGTTACTGATACAGGGGAGATTAAAGATAGGCTTGTTGATTTTTATAAAAATCTCTTTACAGAGATAAGAGTTAGAAGGCCTACTTTGGACAATCTCCCTTTCTCATCTATTGACAGTGAAGAGGCAGCAGGGCTTGAGGCAGACTTCACTGAGGAGGAAGTCTCTGAAGCAGTTCATAACATGAATGGGGATAAAGCTCCAGGTCCAGACGGTTTTTCTTTGGCTTTTTTCCAATTTTGCTGGTCAGTGGTAAAGGGGGACATCATGCAGATTTTCCATCACTTTTTCAACCATGGGTCTTTTACAAAGAGCATCAATGCCACTTTCATTGCCTTAATTCCAAAGAAACCAGGTGCGGTAGAAATTAAAGATTTCAGGCCAATTAGCTTAGTTAATGGGCTTTATAAGATTGTGGCGAAAGTTCTAGCAAATAGATTAAAGGCGGTCTTGGGGAAAGTGGTTTCAGCTCCTCAGAATGCTTTTGTCCAAGGGAGACAGATTCTGGATTCGGTTTTAATCGCAAACGAGTGTCTTGACAGTCGTTTGAAGGCGGGAGACCCAGGGGTGTTGTGCAAGCTGGATTTAGAGAAGGCCTACGATCATGTAAATTGGGGATTTCTCATTTACATGCTTCGTCGATGTGGTTTTAATCGAAGATGGCGTCAATGGATATATATGTGCATCTCCACTGCCCGTTTCTCAATTCTAGTCAATGGTACACCATGTGGGTTCTTTCCTAGCTCGCGTGGATTGCGTCAGGGTGATCCTTTATCCCCGTTATTATTCATTATTGTCATGGAGGCGCTGAGCAGGCTGCTGGCTCGGGCTCGGGATGGCTGTTACATCTCAGGATTCGATGTTGGCAGGGTTAATCACATCTCTATTTCTCATCTCCTCTTCGCTGATGACACGCTGATTCTGTGTGGGGCTGCTCGGGACCAACTTTGCCATTTGAAAAGTGTGTTTGTTTGGTTCCAAGCTTCCTCGGGACTCAAGATAAATTTGGGGAAATCTGAATTGGTTCCTGTGGGTTCTGTTCCAGATGTGGAGGAGTTGGCTGTTGTGCTGGGCTGTAAGGTTGGCACACTTCCTATGTCTTATTTGGGGCTGCCTTTAGGGTCCTCATTTAAAGACAAAACAATCTGGAATGGTATTGTTGAGAACGCTGGAGACTCGGTTGGCTGGTTGGAAACGTATGTACCTCTCCAAAGGAGGCCGAGTGACGTTAATTAAGAGTACGTTGTCTAATATCCCTACCTATTATCTTTCTTTGTTTCCTATCCCTGTGGGTGTTGCCCATCGTATTGAGAAGATTCAGAGAGACTTTCTATGGGGAGGATTGGGAGAGGATTTCAAGTACCATCTGGTTAGTTGGGACCGTGTCTGTACCCCCCTTTATTACGGAGGTCTGGGAATTAGAAGGTTGCTGCCATACAATCAAGCCTTGTTGGGTAAATGGCTATGGAGGTATGCGAGAGAAAAAGAAGCATTATGGCGCAAAATTGTTGAGCTCAAGTATGGTGGATTGTGGGGGGGCTGGTGTTCCAACTCTGTCCATGGTACATATGGAAAAAGCTTATGGAAGCACATTAGGAAAGGTTGGCCTACATTTGCTAAGAATGTGTATTTCAAAGTGGGGGATGGGGCTCATATTAAATTTTGGCAGCACCAGTGGTGTGGTGAGACAACTTTGAAAAGCAGATTTCCCGAGCTCTATCAACTTGTAAGCAATCCTGAAGCTTCGGTGCAAGAGTTGGCATCGTTTATTGGATCCAGCTTTCACTGGAATGTCAGTTTTATTCGATTAATTCAGGATTGGGAGCTGGAATCTGTTGCAGAATTTTTAGATGTTATTTATACAACGGTTCCAACTCCGGGGGTTCTAGACACTATTCACTGGAAATATTCTTTACAAAAGGAGTTCTCTGTCAGCTCTTTTTACAAGTGTCTTCTATTGTCTGCCAGTAGAGACTTTCCTTGGAAGAGTGTATGGAAGCCCCGTGTGCCTTCAAAGGTGAATTTTTTCATTTGGACAGCCTCTTTGGGAAAAGTGTTAACCATTGACAACTTACGGAAGCGCCAGTTGGTGATAATGGACTGGTGTTGTATGTGCAAAGAAGCTGGGGAGTCCATTGATCATCTCTTTCTTCACTGCCATATAGCTAGGGAATTATGGGCGTTAGTATTTTCTATGTTTGGGGTTAGTTGGGTTCTGCCCAGGCATGTGGTGGATTTGATGGCGTGCTGGAATGGTTGTACTCGCAGATGCAAGTCTGCAACTATATGGGGAATGATTCCACACTGCCTTATGTGGGTGATATGGAGAGAACGAAATGCTCGAACTTTTGAAGATTTAGAAAAGCAGACTCAGGAACTTAAACAATGCTTTCTTTCTATGTTATTGGAATGGGTCAATGCTTCAGACATATCCCATTTCGTTTCCTTGTATGAGCTGATCAACTTCTGTCAGCTAACCATGTAATTGGTACCTACTGTACACGCTTTGTGTACATGGGTGTTTTTATTTAATGAATCATTACTTATCAAAAAAAAAAAAAAAAAAAAATAAATTTCATTACTTATCAAAAAAGAAAAGAAAAAATGAATAGCCATGTTCAAGGAAATCTAGAAATTACCAAACTAGTCCTATTTTAATACAACTTTAATAAAGTATTATACCTGGACTTATATATGTTTGCAGTGGATAAGGATACTTTAGTGCTTTCCTTGATTATTTTTGGAGGGGATAATGGGAGTTTGTGTTGGAACCTAAGTTTCTTTAGGGCCATTCAGGATTGGGAACTAGAAAGGGTGAATGAACTGATAAATCTGCGTTATTCTAGGAAAATTTGCTTATTCTGTACTCTGGATGGGAAGGGGCAGTTCAGTGTATGATCTGTTTATGAGTGTGTGAGACAGGTGCCAACATCTCACTTCCCGTAAAAGTGTCTGGGGTAGTAAGGTGCCATGTAAGGTGGCTTTTTTTTTTTTTTGATAAGTAATAATTTTATTCAAAAAGCTTTGTGTGTATAAAGCATGCACTCAAAGCGGGAATACAAATGAAAATTAGTGTAAATCAGTGCTATCAAACATTAAAGAAGCTAAGAAATCTCCTATAGATGGAGAAGAAGTGTAACCCCAAACCCTAGACCAATCATATAATGACCCAAAGAAAACCTCAATGATTTTGGCCACCGGAGTTTCCTGATCCTCAAAAGTACGATTGTTTCTTTCCCTCCATATAGTCCACATAAGGCATGATGGTATTAAATTCCACACACCCGAGGACCTCTTCCCAAACCAGTTCCACCAACCAAACAACAATTCCGACACTTGAGAAGGAAGCACCCAACTTATCCCCACAGACTTGAAAACGAAGGTCTAGAGCTGTCTGGCAAACTGACAATGCAGCAAGAGGTGATCCACGGTCTCATCCTCATTTCTACACATGCAACACCAGCCAACCATCACAATGCCCTTCTTTTTCAAATTGTCACAAGTAAGGATCCTCCCCCAAGCCACAGTCCACCTAAAGAAGGCAACCCTGGGAGGAGCCTTCACACTCCATATGCACTTCCATGGGAAGCAAAGAGCTGGGGGGGCTCGCAACACATGGTAGAAAGAGCGAGAATCAAACATGCCCTTTTGTTGCTTGGACAGCAACCTTAAATTCCATTCTAACCTTGGAAAATCTTATTAAAAGGAAGGTGGTGGTGGTTAATAGATGTATTATGTGCAAGTGTAGCTGCGAAACAGTAGAACACCTGGTACTTCATTGCCTTATAGCTCAGGAGTTGCGGTCTTTTGCATTTACAACTTTTGGAGTGGTAGGGTTGATGCCAAGGCAGGTGGTTGATTTGCTGCTTTCATGGAGAGGAGCATTTGATCGTCATTGAAATTGGGTTGTGTGGCAAGCAACTCCTCATTGTATCATGTGGATCATTTGGAGAGAGAAACCGTATTTTGAGGATGAAGAGATATCAACACAGGATATTAAGCATAGTTTTCTGAGAATGTTGTTTGAATTTTGTACTACGATTGGGGGGGTTTTATGTAGCTCTATAGTTGATTTTTTTGGACTATATAATGTCCGTTTGTAATTCTTTAAGGAGCTCTCCTTTCTTTTTAATAAAATCTCTTATCAAAAAAATAAAATTAAAATTTAACCAATAATTTTCTAACCTTAAAAAAAAAACTTAATACAAAGACTCCATAAAAAGGTGCAAGAAGGCCACATCTTGAAAGTAGATCACAATTCTTGAATTATTTACAATCTGTCTTTATCATTAACCATGTAAATTTACTATTTTTTTTAAAGGGATATCAGGATTCTTGTTTGTACTTCTTTTATTGAATTTTTAAAGATTTGTAATTTTTAGATGTTAATCCTTTGGTGGGACTCTTGTATACTCCATGTGGACTAGGGCTTTTACCTATATTTTTTTACTTGTAAACCAAATTACTTGTTTTTATTATGCTTGTAAAATATGCCCACATTGTTTGACATGTTTGGTTATTCCTTGGCTCAATTAGTTTTTTAGCTAAAATGCCATAGTTCAAGTGCATGCACCAGCCAATCTCCAATCTGCATTTTTCTGCATGCTCTATGGGTCCAGCATCATGAAAGAGGGTGTCATCTTCTATATCATCATTCTCATCCTCAAGACTTTCTTCTGGTATGTCCAAGGGTTCACAATCGCCCTCTAGAATCTCCATATGGCATCCCTCTAGTTCCCGTTATTGAAGAGCTTGTACAGCTTGCGGCAAATCTTCAATCATATGCTTCATCTCAGTCATTTATGTATGTTAATTTTGATTTCCTCTTCCCTCATCACCTATATCACGAGATTCACGACCAATCGTAGCTTAAAGTTGCAACCTCTGACTTATATCTGAATTTTGTGGCTTCGATCTAGGATAACCACTCCTAATTCATCTCTAATGGATTGTTTTAAGACAGTAAGAGAATGGGATGTCATTTCCATGTTAGTCTGATTGACCTCACTGGACTAATAGGGAGATGTGAAATCATAAAGTTGTTGTAGTAGCTAATGGGCTAGACAAATGGACTAATAGGCGTTATTTTCTTTGGGCTTAGATGCTCCTGTATCACATTCTTTCCCAAAAATTCATTTTCTTATGAATAAAGTAAAGGAAGAAGAGGAACATAGCTTCTTTCTGGTATGTTCTCATATTGAATTGCATACCTTTATGCCTCAAGGGCCTTAGTATATAGTTCTTGGACATGTTGGCTCAGTGTTCGTAGAAATTTCTTGAAGAAGTTGTTTAATGGAGTATCTGCAACTATTTCAGTTGATTTTTTTTAGCTGTCCAGTTGTTGGTTGCTGGGTGCATGTTTTCTTCTCTCTTCTTTTCCCTTCTTCCTTTTTAATTTCATTTATATGCATCATTCACTTGTTTGCATGTGTCCAAGTGTACGCATGTATTGTGAATGGTTACATAAATGATGGCTGGGACTCAAAGGATATGTTGCTAGCACAACTATTTGAAAACTGATGGCTTAAATTCTGAATTATTGTTATATTGATGTTGTGTGAATTCAAGGTATTCTGCTCCAATATTGGTAAATGTTGAGTACATTCAAGGAAGTAATGCCCAAAAGAACAGAGTGGAGAAGGTACTTCTAGAAATGACTGTTAGTTATATTTGGTGACTTGAATTTGGATATTATATAAAGTTTGTTCTTGCAGAATGATGTTATGATTGGAAAAATGCCTATCATGTTAAGGAGTTCCTGCTGTGTCTTACATGGAAAAGATGAAGCTGAACTTGCAAAACTTGGTTTGTGTGCACAAAATTCAATTATTTAGCTCTTTCCTGCCCCTGGTTTTGTGGTTTTACTTCTAAGCTCTGTTACACATATATGATTATGTTTTGACTGTTGACTACAGGTGAGTGCCCCCTTGATCCTGGAGGATATTTTATTATCAAAGGGACAGAGAAGGTGTTATTCTCTCATATTATAATGTTTTCATGAAAAGAGTTGAAAATTGGTTGTTTGAATTATCAAATCAACTTAATGTTGATGGACTTGACCTTTTAGATGAAAATGGGCTAGATCCGCCTCTGTTCATATAATATATTTGGATGCCAACGTTTAAAGCCGTTCTGATCCTTCTTATTGTTTGCAAGTTTGGTATTTGTTTGGGCTATTTTCTTTGATGTTCATTATTTTATTGGATTTTGAACCTTTTCTAGTTTTGACATGGAAAAATTTATGTTTAATGGACTAAATGGAATAAAACCCATTATATGCCTACAAATACAAGCGTACTGCATCATGACTTCAATAACATTTGAAGTAAATCTTGATCTTATACTACAGTGCTCATTAAATGTTTGGTCATCTTGGAATTTCTGCAGCATGACTTCGATAACATTTGAAGTAAATCTTGATCTGATACTTGGGTGCTCATATAAATGTTTGGTCATCTAGGAATTTTGATAACATTTGAAGTAAATCTTGATCTGATACTAGAGTGCTCATATACATATTTGATCATCTTGGAATTTGCATTTGTATCCTAAGTTCTTGCTATTTCCATCTAGACTAAAGTGTAGTATACCCTCTAAGTTTGGCCAATTTGGATTTTGACCAATGATATATGATATTTGAAAATTTGGATCAGTTCCCTTGAGGTTTGAAATTGTTTTGCTATTTGTCCTTTCGTCAATATCAATTAATATTTGTGTTGATGTGGCCGTTAAATGCCAACTAAGTTTGCCACATGTGTTAGGTGGTCCAATCAAATCATGCCACGTGTCAAGTGAATTAAATATCTTTTTTTTTTTGAAAAAATTAAATAATTTCTGTAAAATATAAAATTACATAAATTAAAACAAAAATTAAATAATTTAATTTAAAAAAAAAAAAAACTAATTGTTCAAGAAACAATTATTCAATGAGTGTGTGATTATTGAACAACAATCACAAAAGTCCAAGAAACAATTGTTCTCTCGTTATGTCTCTAAACAATTTGAGAGCTTTATCCACATCACCGCACTTCGAAAACATATCAATGAGTGCATTACAAAGATGCACATTATTTTGATCCTTTTCTTCGAACATTTTCTGGGTTTAGAAATTTTCTGATCTGGAATTTGAGATCCTCCTTGTATCAAACTACATGGTTTAATTTTCTAGGTTTAGAAATTTCCAGAATTGGGTATCAGTCGAGCTCAATGAGTGCCCCCATCTCAGCAATAGGAACCCTCTTATCGTAATCAACCAAATATTAGACCTAGAGCCCCAATCAATCCAAATTTAATTCAATAACTCCTCTCTCACTCTCTCTGAAAAAGAAACACCCTAGAATTCGAAATTCAAATCATTCATATCAACCTTGGGAAACACAGAGCAGCTGTTGAACCAGGCAAAGAGATGCGAGTAGGAAGAGAAATTTGAGAAGCTGACGATCAAGGCGGCAATGGAGAAAGGCAACATCGATGACGCTTAAATCTACATAGTGAACGCCATCTGCAAATGCACCAAGCAAATGATCTGTCTCCTCCTTGCCTCAATGCTGTCGTCGCGTGTCTCTACATGCAAGCCAAGATGGCCACCAACAAGAAGTCCATGGAATCAAAAACCCTCTTACTGTAAGAGAGAGAGAGAAATCTCCCTAACAACCCCGAAGACCTCCTCAATTAGACCCAACTCCTCAAAATGTTAGCCACTTGCTTCTTCTTCTTGTTCTTGGACCCATCCTCAATTTCACCGAATGGATTTGGAGGAGATGTAGTCTGTGGGGGTCTCAGCCTCTCAAAGGGAATGGAGTGTGGGTGTGGGTGTGGAGAAGAGGACGAAGGCCTAGTGGTGGCGATGGCGATAAGGGCAAGGGTTCTAACACCGCGTCGTTGGAAAGAGAGGGAAAACAGATCTTAGAGGAGAGACTTGAGAGAGAAGAACTGAAGAATGTAAAATGAAATAAATAAATAAATGAAAAAAAAAATTTTTAAATTAATTTTTTAATTCACTTAACACGTTGCATGATTTGATTGGACCACCTAGCACATTTGACAGGCTCAAATGGCATTTAACGGCCATATTGACACATATATTAACGGAAGGGCCAATATCAAAACAATATCAAACCTCAAAGGAACTGATTTAATTTTTCAAACATCATGACCAAAATCCAATTTGACCAAAGGGTGTACAATGCATTTTTAGGCTTCCATCTATATCATTTGCTGAACTTTGTGAAGTCTGGTTATCTTGTGTTATAATCATTACAAATAATTTTAATTTTTGTCCTCACTTTTAACTGAACATGATTCTGTTCTCAGCTTCCTTTCATAGTAGTTTCTGGTTATTAGTATATTATGACACCACTAATTATCTCCAGGTGATGTTGATACAAGAGCAACTGTCGAAGAATAGGATTATTATTGATATGGACAAGAAGGGGAAGTGAGTAGTTCTTTTTGCTTTTTGTATGACTTAGCCTTTTCCATTTCTCCTTGTGTTCCTTTTTCTTTTCATGATCGTAGTTATCGATTTTTTATAAATCAATATTTCATTAATAAAAAAAGGAGAAGCAATCCATGTACATCAGGGGTGTACACAAATTACAATCATTAAGCACAAAAAGAACAAGTATCAAGCATTTCAATCATGATTGTAGTTATGTTATGATTTTTTGCTCCAATTCAAGTGATCTGTGGTGGGGGGTCGTTCTAATGATAAATGTTGTTCTTACTTTGGGTGGATATTACAATGACGCCCAATAGATGGTGTCAAGCATCACAACTGTAGAATTTTTTCTTGAGATCAGACCATGATCACTTGAAAGGGTGATAAACCTATCAGTTAGTTCAATTTAGTTGGGTTAAGTTGGTACGTATCAAAAAAGTTTTTTTTTTTTTTGGGGTTAGTTTTTAGTTTTTTTTTTTTTTGGGTTATAAAACACAAACAAGAATTTGATTGGTACTTAACCTGGCAAGAAATTTATAAGACATATTTATTAGAGAATAGAGATGTAAATGGGGACATGTCCCCGACAGGATCAAGTGGTGTAAAAGCTATGAAGCACGGGTACTCTTAAATTGTCGAGTACCCATACCGGGCACGTACTGGTATTAGTACACCTTGGCTATGAAGCATGGGTACTCCTAAAATGGAGTACCCGTACTAGGCACGTACCCATACCCATACCCGGTTCCCTTGGGATACTGCTGCATGAGTACCTCAGGAGTACCCAAAAAAAAAAAAAAAAAACAAAAACAAAAAGTTGTACGCTTGATCATATATGCATGAAATAGCTAGTATTCTTTCGCTCGTCTTACATCCAATTAGGCCTCTTGAACACTTATTTTTTATTACTCTTTTGGATCTTGGTTTGTACTTTAACGACCATTTAATGATAATGGATGTACTTTTTTATTCATAATTGCTCGTAAATTCACACATGTTAAAAAAGATATGAAAAAAATATGCATTACAATATATAAAAAAATATATTTAATAAATATACCTGTCGTACCCGTACCTAATTTTTTAGGAACTGTTGTACCGCTGTATCGCACCGGTACCCGCACCTGTTCCCAAAAACATACCCGTGTCTCTTAGCTCCTTGGGTACTTTTGCATGAGTATCCCAGGAGTATCCAAAACAAAATTTCAAAAAACAAAAAAAAGGTTGAACACATCGTCACATAAGCATGAAATAGCTAGTATTATATTGCTAGCCTGACCTCCAATCAAGCCTCTTGAACATTTGTTTTTTTATTATATTTTGGTTTCGATGTTGAACACATCTTTTATTTACTCTTTTAGATCTTGGTTCTCACTCTAACCACCATTTAATATTAATGGATGTACTTTATTATTTATGATTGCTCTTAAATTCACATATGTTTAAAAATATATTAAAAAGTTATGCATAAAAATATATTTAATAATTATACCCGCCGTACCCGTACCCTAATTTTTAAGGAATTGTCGTACTGCCGTACCGGTACCCGAAAACGTACCCGTGCTTCTTATTGTAAAAGGTTCCATGTTGCCAATCATGATTAGTTGGGATTGTTACATAAGCCAAGTATTTTACTCACATCATCTATTTCTTGTATATTTTTATTTTTATATGGATACGCTTAATCCTTAAGAGTTCTCTTTTTTTTTTTTGGGCGGGGGGGTTAATTTTCAACTGGTTTGTTACTGATGATCTTTTATGTTATTATATTAGTCTATTATTTAACTGCACAGTTTAAGGATAATGATTTCCTTGACTAATGTATTTATTTGTATTCTTCCAAACTTTAGTTGTGGTACTTTATAATCACTTAATATGTATTTATGGCTCCCTTCATCGGGTTTCAGCATCAACGCCTCTGTGACAAGCAGCACCGAGGAACGGAAAAGCAAAACAGTTATCTTGATGGATAAAGGGAAGATGTATTTACATCTAAATCAGTTTTCGGACAAGGTCTTTGTGTAGCTACCAATTTTTTTTCTTTTCATCCATCTCCAATCCAAGTTTTTATGTTTCTCTCTTTTTCATAGTTGTTGTAAGATTAGATCGTTGATAGTTTTAACTTATTTAACATTTGCTACAGATGCCTATTATGGCAGTCATGAAGGCAATGGGAATGGAGAGTGATCAGGAAGTTGTACAGATGGTTGGAAGAGATCCTCGATATAGTGCTGTACTTTTGCCATCTATTGAGGTAGCAATATGGTCAAGCAATTTTATCTATCAATAAAAAAATATGGTCAAGGAATTTAAATTCTGCAATGAATTCCTTTGTGGAAAAGTCAAATATCGTTGAAGAAATTTAACTAAAGCTTTTAAAAAAAAGTATGTACATTTCCTAACTATCTGGAGTTGGCAATGTGAGCTGCTTTCATGGTCCATTCTGTTGGAATGATTTTTTGTTGTTGTTGCATTCATAGGTACTGTTTGTGGGTATTGTTCATGTGTACTGTTCACAGTCCTTGAAGAGCCATGATGTTTCGTTGTTTCTTCCTTCTCTTCAACTCCAAATCAGACCCTTTCTTCCATACCCTTCAAAATCTTAAATCCCTTAATTTTTCGAACGTTTTAGATCACAAATCGCCTATAATATCTCTAAAACTACAACCTTTACTGTTGCCAGACAATTCCACCAAGTTGTTTCATCGTTTTCAACTTCTTTTGTCCATCAAAGTCATATCTTTTCAAGCCATAATTCAATAGACAAACCTAACCCTTCTTACATAATGTGAGATTCTAGACCCATAGATTCTTGTAACTTGAAGCCCACCATAAGCACATGTAGATAGGTTTTTATTTTTGATAGATATAGATGGGTTTTTTGAATCTTTCTTATGTCATTCTATTTACCTTTTTTCTGTCTTCGAAAAACATGTGGATGTGTGTGCATCCACTACATAGAGATTCAGTTCTTTGTATGCTGTTGTGACGTTACTCACGGATGTTAGCCCAATGTATCTGGAAAGTATACAAGAGGTTTTTTTTTTTTTTTTTTTTGGGGGGGGGGGGGGGTAAATTACATTTTAAACCCAATAGTTTAGAGAGTGTAACAGATTAAACTTGAAAGTTTCAAAAAGTAACAAATTAAACCTTAAGGTTTCAAAAAGTAACAATTTAAACCTCAACCCATTTAAGCAGAAAGAAGGTCTAATTTGTTACTTTTTGAAACCTCATGATTTAATTTGTTACTTTTGAAATTATATGGTTTAATTGTTTACTTTTTAAACTAGGTTTAATTTGTTATTTTTGAAACTATAGGGTTTTATTTATTACACCTCCTAAATTATAGGGTTTAAAATGTAATTTTTCTTATTTACATTTTAAACTCTTTACTTGTTCTACTCATTGAGAGGCTACCATTGACAATGTTTTGACAAGACCGGACTCAGGAGGAGCTAGGGAGTGGAATGTTACCTTTGTCCGTGACTTTAATGATTGGGAGGTTGAAGTTGTGGTGGAGTTTTTTCAATTCCTAACTTCCAATACTGTTACCAATGCGGTCTCTGATGGTTTGAGGTAGAATCTGTGCAAGGATGGTGCCTTTTATTCTCGCTTATTTTACTATGCCTTGAATGATAGGCTGGGAGTGAGTTTTCCATGGAAAAGTATTTGGGCAGTTAAAGCTCCTCGGAGTGGCTTTCTTTATTTGGACGGCGGCTTGGGGACGGATTCTAACTAGTGACAATCTCATGAGGAGAGGGTATACAATGGCGGGGTGGTGTTGTATGTGTCAATGTGATGGGGAGACCGTGGACCATTTGTTATTGCATTGCAGTGCAGTACTGTTACCAATACTGTTACCAATGCGGTCCCCGATGGATTGAGGTAGAATCTGTGCAAGGATGGTGCCTTTGATTCTCGCTCATTTTACTATGCCTTGAATGATAGGCTGGGGGTGAGTTTTCCATGGAAAAGTATTTGGGCGGTTAAAGCTACTCCTAGAGTGGCTTTCTTTATTTGGACGGTGGCTTGGGAGCAATGGCGGGGTGGTGTTGTATGCATCGATGTGATGGGGAGACCGTGGACCATTTGTTATTGCATTGCAGTGCAGTACAGGTGCTTTGGAGTTTTGTTTTCAATTCTTTTCATATCCATTGGGTTCTTCCGCGGCGGGTGGTGGATTTATTATTTGGGTGGCGGAATTGGTTTGGGAAGCATCATTTGCACATCTGGAATTTAACTCCTTTGTATTTAATGTGGACGGTGTGGCGGGAAAGGATACTAGAACTTTTGAAGATGCGACTAGCTCCCTAGATCAGCTCCTTGGAATATTTGTGAATTCCTTATTTGATTGGTCGAGGATTTGGGGTTTTACCACTGCTAAAACTGTTACTGATCTTGTTGTTTCGTTGCACTCTGCTTATTCTCCTATTAATATGTTGTAATTTTGTTCTTCTCACGTGCACAATTTGTGCACCGTGAGTTTCTTATTAATACAACTCTTATTACCTATCAAAAAAATTTTTCCATATTTTTTTTTTATTAATTTAAAAATCTGTGAAGCTGATAATGAAAATGAAGTTTGCAATTTGTTATTAGCTACTATAAAATGTTTTGGTGGTTGATTATTGCCTGATGTATCTTTTGAGTGTTGGCATTGTATTTTCTATTTTCTACTTTTGACCTTGTTATTTTATTTTGGGCCTGCAAAGTGCAAAACCCTTCTCTGATTCCTTTCATTTTCCCTGTCAGTCTTACCTTTTTAGTATGTTACTAAACTTTCAGGAGTGTGCAAAGAAGGGTATATTTACGAAACAAAAGGCCTTAGAGCATCTTGAGACAAAGGTGTGATGCTGCTTTGTATTCAGTGCAATTTATTTCATTATTGCAGCATCTGAACTGTTTTTGGGCTTACATTGAAGAGAAATTTTACAAAATTGTATGGCTATTTCTTTCTTGACCCAAATCCATTTGAATTTGCTTTGTACTGCTAATTTAATTTGTCACCTTTGCAAAAATAAGTAGCATTAGTATATCTTTAGTTTGTCTTGGTATCTATGAAACTAGTATCCTAAAAACAGGTCGATTTTTGATATGTTCTTTGATTTTGTTTTTATAGATGGTTGTCATGTGTTTCATAACCTCCATATGATATTGCTGTTGCAGGTGAAGAAGTCCACTTATTCCGGTGCTTCATCAGAAAAGGTCTTCTTTCATCTTATATATGTGTGCATATGTGTGTGAACTATGTATTTGTTTTGATGTATATTTCTATTTATAATATATGCACATACAGACACAGTAACATATCTTTCTATCCATATATGTATGTATGTATGTATGCATGCATGCGTGTATGTTAGATTTCTTTTCAATTGCAAACTATTTATCTTTAAATTGTAACTCCAACAACTCTTGGTTTTTTTAATAGGAAGGTAGAGCTTTATCCATCCTTCGACATATATTTCTTGCTAATGTACCGGTAAGTTTTATTTCAACCTTTTGAACTTGGCACTTTATGATGGTTCTTTTCATTTGTTTTTTGTTTGTTTTTGTTTTCTTTCCAGGTGCACCGGGATAATTTCCGTGCAAAATGTATATATGTTGCTGTGATGTTACGACGTATGATAGATGCGTTTCTGAATAAGGATTCAATGGATGACAAGGTAATTATTTCCATTCCAAAAATAAGTGAACTTTCTTTGTTTTGGGTTGGTAAGCATGGTTATAATACTCTAGCAAGAATCATCAAAAGTCCAATCGGTGGATTAATGGTTTGAGCAGATTTTTTAAATATGATTTTAATAATACTAAAATATTTTAAGGATGGTGCAAAACAATGGGAAAGTATATTTCTAAAAATTGATCCATATAAGAGATTCAGGTAACTATGTAGTATAGTATGTGTATGTTTTATTGATTGTGCATCATATATATATATATATATATATAGAGAGAGAGAGAGAGAGAGAGAGAGAAGTCAATATCAAGTTACACTTGGTGTAGCTCTTTGTTAATGTTAGATGATCTTATTGTGTTGGTGTGGGGAAATACGTAAGATGGGAATGGGCTAATTTCTCACGAAATATTTCTTATGTGGTGCGAAATGGGGTCAAGGTCAGGTTTTGGCATGACTTATAGTGTGACATTATGCCTTTGAAGAAGGCATACCTAGAGTTATTCTCAATCACTTGTGATAGGGATGTTGCCGTAACTGATTTTATGTCCTTCTGTAATGGCGTCCAACACTGGGATTTGAATTTCTTAAGGAGTGTGTAGGATTGGGAATTGTAGTTGTGAACTTCTTTTATGGATTTGATTTATTCTATTCATTTGGGGGTGGGGGAAGGGGAAGACAAGCTATGTTGGAGGCCAGCTAAACGGCAAGTGTTGATAGTTAAGGCTCCATTTGTTTGCTTGTAAAATGTTTTCCGGAAAACATTTTCAGCATTTGCAGGTGTTTGTTTGCTTGTAAAATACTGGTCAAACTGAAAATGTTTTCAGTTGACTGGAAAATCCTTTGTAAAAATCAGGAAATTGGTTTACACTAAAAAAATTTGTAAACCATTTTCCAAAATGCATCCAAACCTTCAAAATGACCACAAAAATCTATAAAACTACTAAAATACTCTTAAAACCTAAAAATAACCAAAATATTTCTAAAATCTAAAAAATGACCAAAATATTCTTAAAACCTTGAAAAGACCAAAATACCCTTGAGATCTTTAAAAATGACCAAAATACTCATTGAAACCTCGAAATGATTAAAATACCCTTAAAACCTCACAAATTAGCAAAATACCATTGACACCTCAAAAAAAAGCCCAAAATATCCATAAACCTCTAAAATTACTAAAATACCCTTGTAATTTCCAAAACGACCAAAATACAACAAAACCTCTAAAATGACTAAAATACTCTCAAACCTCCAACTTAACCAAAATACCATCGGAACTAGCAAAATGACCAAAATAGCTCTAAAACCTTCAAAATGACCAAAATAACCCTAGAACCAATAAAATGACCAAAATACCTCGAAATTCCAAAATGACCAAAATATCTCCAAAATTTCTAAATGATTAAAATACTTATTGAAACCTCTAAACTGATCAAAATAACCCTGGAACCAATAATATGACCAAAACACCTCGAAACTCTAAAATGACCAAAATATTTTCCAAAGCATTTTCCGGGATGCAACCAAACACCGGAAAAGAAATCATTTTCTCTGAAATCATTTACATCTGAAAACATTTTACGGTGAAAAATAATTTACAGCGAAACAAACGGAGCCTAAGTGTTACTATCGTAGCCTGTACTACATTTCCTTGGAAAAGTATCTGGCAGTCTAAGGTACCTCCTACAGTTGCATCATTTTCCTGGACTGCTATGTTGGGGAAGATCTTGACAATAGATAATTTGAGATGTTGACGGCTTATCCTGGTAGATTGGGGTCCAGTGTGGGAAGGGCTGCTTTGGCCGACATCGGCATTTAGTTATTTGAAGGCTTGTGCCTCATTGTTTGATGTGGTGTCTTTGGCGGGAAAGGAATGCTCTCAGCTTTGAGGACCGTAAAAGAACTATTCTTGTGTTGAAACTATTATTTTTTACACCTTGTATAAGTGGGTGGAAGCGATAGGCGTGTTTTCTGTTCCCCTCCTTGTGGCGCTTTTGGATTTCTATTCTTTAAGAGGTTCTCCTTGATACCCCGCAGTATACACCTAGTATGCTTGGGTTGTCTTCTTTTAATTCATTACTTGTAATATTTTATTTTTGAAAATCTCACCATTGGACTACACATTCTCTTTGTCCTTAACAAGCACACCAAATTTAGCGTTAGATGTACTATCCAGTCCACAAACTCATGTTTTGTGTATCTTTTAAAAGTACATAAAAACTTGAAGTTTAAATATTTTATAGTGATATGGATAAAAGTTATACAAAAGGTGTAACTTTGTTAGGGAGAGAATGTTATGCTCTTCTAGAAGATACTATTGGTGAGTTGTTTCTATTCTCGACTCTTCTAGAAGATCCTATTGTTGAGGTGTCCCCACTAGCTATCACTATTAGAATATGTCGATGTGGTGGTCGCCGGCTGTTTCTGAGTCACCAAAGTCGTTGCATGCCGGAGTTGACATGGAAGATTACTGTTCAGTTCACGGCTGGTCGTTTTTGGCTAATACACACCAAGTTTCGACTGATTTAGTAGTACTTCGGGCAATCCTCTTCATTTTTTTTGTTCGATTTAGTGGCATTTCGGCCAATATGGTCTAGTTTTAGCCAGTGTAGACTATGTTGCTGCCGGATAACATAATTCTTCGGCTGGTAGAGACTGAGTTTCAACCGGTTCAGGCTTATACAATGCATTTTCAGGTGCAAAATTTTGCCTGATTCCGTGACTTTCTTCATCGATTTCCACCAATTCAGCCATTATCCAATCCATAGAGAGGCTTTTTGAGGTCATTTCTTATGAACTTGCATTAATTTATGAGTTTCTTTTACTTATTTGTTGTCACCATGGCTACTAGACCTGAGCTTATCTCCTACATGGGAACATGGCTGCTTTAAATTCTCGTATGCCCTCTATTAAATTTAATTTCAAGAATTACAATTTTTTGGGCCCAATAAGTAGAAATTTTCTTGGGGGAAATGGATTGTTTGATCACGTTGTATTTGTTAAGCCTACATCCCCTGCCTTTGCAAGTTATACTAATACGACTAGCTCAATTAGCTTGATGACCTATACTAGCTCAGTTGTCTCAACAAGTCTTTGGAATCCAGAGGTTAATCTGATCATGTTTCTCATGATATCTAGTATAGAACCTTGCATTGGAATTACTTTGATGCACCTTTCATCTGCAAAGGCTATTTGGGACCGTTTGCAGCACATCTATTCTGGACCAGAGAATGTCACTCGCTCATATCATGTATGCAAGCAATATTTCAGTCTTGAACAAGGCAACAAAGTTTGGCAGAGTACTACTCTTAGGTCATGGGTGTCCTTAAGGAGAGGAACATGTAACATCCACTCATGACTGATATTACACGTATGGAGAGGCTTCAAAAGATGTTATTTTAATTACTTTGATCTAGAAGTTTTGAAGTCTAAACAAACAAGAAAATTAGGGGTTATAAAAGTACAACCACGGAGAGAGAGTTGAGAGAGTTGAGAGAGTGAGAGAGAGTGAGACACGTGAGGGAGAGTGCACCCATTCCCATCACCCGTAAGGGTGTCGCCGGAACATGGGTGGCGTGAGGAGCTTTCGTATCGAGTCCAAGAGAATTGACTTGATCAGGGAGGGGGAGGGAATTGATTCATTGAGTTCACTTGAGTTTGGGAGGTACATGAGGCACTCGGTATCCATGGGTAAGGAAGGAGCTCGATGGCTGAGAAAGTGCATTGAGGAGAATATTGCGAGAGAAACAGAGCAGGCCTTCATTTGTACGTTCAGAGAGAGTGATAAAGGTTTTGTTATTTGCCGATTTTCTAACAACTATGGTCGTTATCTGGAGATTGCAGATTATGGCAGGGGCGGTTGTAAGGGAAGATTGGCTATTCTGGAAGGCCAAAACCAAAGCGGGTGGCGGGGCTTTAATAAGGAGTTAATTTTATTATTAAACCCGATTCTGGTAGATAACAAGGAAAGGGGGATGAATCCGGCCGATGATAACACCCAAAAACGGATTCCGGCAAATGAAAGGCTGGGACCGGTGGCGACATATGCAGAATCTCTGCGTATCCCGGCGAACCAGCACCAGGCCGTACATGGCAACCCGTTGACTTCGCATATTTCCGTTTTGAAAATTTAGAAATCGGCGGAAATCACGCAAATAAAAGATAAGGTTACGGAAATGAGGGAGGCAAGGTGAAAACTCAGGAGAAATTCTTGGGTGTAAATCCATTTCGAAGAATAGGGAAGGATACGGCAACTCCTAAACTGAAGATTTCAATCAATTCTGAGGGGAAGCGTACGGTCACGTGGGCTAGGCAAACGAAACGGGTCGAAATGGTTGAAGCGGGCTTAAAACAAAATGTGGGCCCGGTTGTCAAGAAGCCCAGCATGCTGGTCCGTGTGGAACCTGAGGATACATTCTCGGGTCCATCTCATTTTGAGTGGGGCGAGCCTTCTAATAAGCCTTCTAATAAGGTATACAAGCCCAAGCAAGTGTGGGTTATTAAAAGGAGTGGGGTGGAAAGGTTTTCTGGAGGCCCAATCAAGGAGCATGTCACGGCCCCTTCTAGAGCCTCATATTGTGCCACGAACGATGTCGTTACAGACCATGATATTTCTAGAGCCTCTCCATTTGAACTCACGTCAACAGCACATGTCTATATACAGGAGTTGACTTGCTTGCTGTTTCGGACAACCAGAGAGGGTGAGTTTCGGCGAATCCGAGTTGAGTATTACGAAGGCATCAACATTAGTGTGCCACGTAACATCGCCGGTCACTGGGGTGTTTGGCTGGGCGACGATCCTACGAAGTTATTGCTGAGGGACTCCATCACGGAGTGGGCCGATGACGTGGATGAGGCAGTGAGCGAGCCGTGCATGGAGAGCCACAGCCTGGCAGTGGTTCTGTGCTATTTTTCCCGGGAAGGCTCGGCAGAGGAGATTGTGTTTGATATCACTCCTCTTAATCCATACCTAGGTGAGTCTTTTCAAGGTGATCAGTCGGAGTGGGTAAGACAAAATATGGAGGTTTTTAGTAAACAGATGGGGGTTTCTATAGAAGGATGTGAGCTTGAGGCCATGGCTCTGTTTATGGCAATAGAGCGATGGTGGAGGCAACCAGGGGATTCCAGAACACGAGCAAGCACGAATCAGCCTAAAGCTCGTAAGGGAGTTAGAGAGTTGAGGAACTTATCGATGTCGGTTAATTACGGAGCTTCTTTGACTCAAGGCAGTGGTCGTCGATCTCGTGGGTCAGTATATTCTCAATGTATTTAAGAATAATCTCCTGGAATGTTAGAGGCCTTAATTGCAGAGTGAAGAGGTCTCAGATCAAGAATGCGCTCAAGTTGTGGAAGGGGGAGGTTATTTGTCTTCAAGAGACTAAACTAGAGAATATAAGTAGATCAGTTGTTCGAAGCTTGTGGAGTACTCGGTTTGCTGATTGGAAGTTTCTGGAATCTGAGGGTGCCTCTGGGGGAGTTTTGCTTATGTAGGATAAACGTGTGGCTGAAGTTCAAGATTGTGTCAAAGGTCAATTTTCTATTTCTTGCAGATTTAAGAATGTGCAAGATCAATTTGAATGGGCTTTTTTGGGGGTCTATGGTCCTAATGTGGATGTCGACCGTGGTATTTTATGGGATGAGCTGGCTGGTGTTCGAAGCTGGTGGGGTGTTCCGTGGTGCATAGGCGGGGATTTCAACGTTGTCCGTTTTCCAAGTGAGAAATTGAGGGAAGGGAGACTCACAGGGGCTACGATGGCTTTTTCGGATTTTATTGCTGAGCTTGGTTTGGTAGATCTTCCTCCCTGGGAAGGTCAATATACCTGGTCTAATAATCAAGATCCTTCTTCTAAATCTCGTCTTGATAGATTTCTTGTTTCCTCGGATTGGGAGGACCAGTTCTCGCATCTGGCTCAAAAGGCATTACCTCATTTCGTGTCTGATCATTGTCTGATTTCCTTCGATAGTGGCACTTTCATTTGGGGTAAGTCCTATTTTAAATTTGAGAATATGTGGCTGCGTCATGAGGCTTTTGCAGGGAATGTGAGGCAGTGGTGGGGGAGCTATGAGTTTCAAGGCAGCCCAAGTTTTGTGTTGGCTAGTAAACTCAAAATGTTGAAGGAAGACATTAAGAAGTGGAACAGGGAATCTTTTGGGGATGTGCACATCAAGAAGTTGGAATTGATGAAGGAGCTGCAGCTGTTGGAGTCTAAGGAAAACTAGGGGCTTTTCACTGTCCATAGACTAAATACTCAATCGGAGTTGGAGAAAACTCTGCTTTTAGATGAGGTGTCTGGGAGGCAGAAATCTCGGATCCAATGGCTAAAGGAGGGGGATAAAAACACTAAATTTTTTCATCGTACTGCAAATGCCAATCACCGGAATAATTGTATTGAAAGTATGACACATGGGGAGTTGAATTGGGAAACTCAGGATGAGATTCGTGAAGGGATTGTAGACTTTTATCAGGATCTCTACTCTGAGAGAGAGCAATGGAGACCCTTCTTAGGGGGGGTGGACTTTTCCTCTATAGAGGTTGAGGAAGAAACTCATTTAGAGAGGCCGTTTTCAGAGGAGGAAGTGGTTATCGCTTTAAATCAGATTAGTGGGGAGAAGGCGCCAGGCCCGGATGGGTTCACACTTGCTTTTTTCCATCATTGCTGGGATGTGGTAAAAAAGGAGGTGCTGGATTCCCTTCAGGAGTTTTATGTTCATGAAACCTTTGAAAGGAGCCTTAACTCGACTTTTTTGGTACTTATTCCTAAGAAAGTGGGAGCTTCTGATGTGAAGGAGTTTCGCCCTATTAGTCTTACTGGAAGCATATATAAGATTATTTCCAAGGATGCTAGCCAATAGACTCAGGGAGGTGCTAGGGTTGTTATCTCCTTCCCAAAACGCCTTCATTCAAAGTAGGCAAATCCAGGATTCGGTGTTGATTGCCAATGAAAGCTTGGATAGTAGACTAAAATCTGGCATTCCAGGCTTGATTTGCAAGTTGGATTTGGAGAAGGCATATGATCATGTTAATTGGAGTTTCCTAATGTATCTGATGGAAATGTGTGGTTTTGGAGTTAAATGGCGCAATTGGGTTCAGTTTTGCATCTTTTCAGTTTGATTCTCCGTTTTAATCAATGGGACTTCGTGTGGTTTCTTCCCTAGCTCCAGAGGTCTCAGACAAGGTGACTCTCTTTCTCCGTTGTTGTTTGTCTTAGTCATGGAGGCCCTTAGTAGGTTGATGGATAGGGCGGTGGCTAGAGGCTATCTGTAGGGTTTTTCTGTGGATAATTCCAATGCATCTAGTATGTAGGTTTCCCATATGCTTTTCGCCGATGATACTTTGGTTTTTTGTGGAGCTACTCGGGACCAGTTGTATCATTTGAAGGGAGTGCTTTTGTGCTTTGAGGCAGTCTCCGGGTTGCGTATTAACTTGGGGAAATCTGAAATTGTTCCAGTTGGTCCGGTTGTGGATGTTGAGAATTTGGTGCAGGTGCTGGAAGGCCGGATTGTTTCTCTTCCTATGAAGTATTTGAGGCTTCCTTTGGGGGCTAGATATAAATCAACGGAAATTTGGAATCCTATATTGGAGAAAATGGAAAGGAGATTGGCGGGTTGGAAAAGAAGCTATCTTTCCAAGGGAGGTAGGCTTACTTTGATTAAAAACACTTTGTCTAGTCTGCCTACATATTTTCTTTCCTTATTTGCTGTTCCGTCGAGTGTGGCTCTTTGGATTGAGAAACTTCAACGAGACTTCCTTTGGGGTGGTATTGGGGATGAATTCAAATATCACCTTGTGAATTGGCGCACTATATGTACCCCAATTCAACAAGGTGGCTTGGGTCTGAGACGGATTATCCCTTTCAACCAGGCCCTTTTGTGTAAATGGCTTTGGCGGTTTGCTAATGAGCGAAATGCTTATTGGAGGCAGGTCATTGTATGTAAGTATGATTGTGATAGGGGTGGGTGGCATTCGAAGGAAGGTAAGGGAGGGCATGGGGTCTGTTTATGGAAGCACATTCAAGCTGGTTGGTCTTGGTTTTCTCGGTATGTTCAATATTCTGTTGGCATCAGTGATTCAGTTCGGTTTTGGGTGGATAGGTGGAGTGATGAGGGGTTGTTATGGGATGTTTTCCCTGCCATTTATCAGATTGTCCTTCATAAACAGGTAACGGTGGCTAATTACTTATCTTGGCATCATGAAGACATGGTTGGTTGGTAACTTTACAGCGGCCACTCCAGGATTGGGAGTTGGGAGAGTACACTGATCTCATGGTTTTTCCATACCAGTTAAGGATGAAAAGGGCGGTTGTGGATCAGCTGTGGTGGGCTTGTACTACTAGTGGGTTGTTTGAAGTTCGGTCGTATTACTGGATGCTTACTTCTCACAACAGCACCAATTTCCCTTGGAGAAGCATTTGGCAGAGTCGTGTTCCTCACAAGGTTGCTGTTTTTACTTGGTTGGTGGTCTAGGGTAAGATTCTTACTCTTGACAATTTGTGCCGGTGTGGGATTTGGGTGTTGGATTGGTGCTTTATGTGCAAAAGTGCTGGTGAATCTGTTCATCATCTCATGATCCATTGTGAGTATGCCCAAGAGTTATGGTCCATGATTTTCTGCCTGTTTGGGGTTTCTTGGGTTATGCCTCAATTCGACTTATGATCTTTTGCATTGCTGGAGGAGGAAAGGGCCTGCGTATGTGGTTTGGAATGCCATCCCCTCTTGTCTCATGTGGCTTTTGTGGCGGGAAAGGAACCAATGGGCGTTCGAAGATGCTGAACGCCATTCCGCGGATTTGAAATTAATCCTTATTCGCACTCTTATGGAATGGACTGTTGCTGTTTCCAGTCGTTCTTTCCCTTCTGTTTTTGCTTTTATTGATGGCTGTATGTAAGCGAGTCGCTCCTAGTATATTTCTTATGAATTCTTTGGCCTAAGTATCCTTTTGTATGCTTAGGTCCTTTTTAATAAAATGCATTATTTATAAAAAAAAAAAGAAAAAAAAAAGTAATCATACAGTGGACTACTGTTGGGATCTCCATGGCAAACCCTTTGGGTCTGCCAATCATGTCTTCTCTTAGGATGACTTCATCTAAAACTCAATACCATCCAGTGTTGTCTAGGAGACAAAGATTATCTCTGTACCAAAGGATGAGTATGCTCAGCTTCAAATGCATCATAAGGGAGTAGGTTCCTCCTCCACATCCACTCTAGCCCAGTCAAGTATTGCATCCCATTGTCTTTTATCCTTTTCTCCCGATTTAGGGGTTATCGATTCTGGTGCAAATGAGCATATGACTGGTGCGTCCACTCATCTCTCTAATTATTATCTTGTTACATCACCTTAAACTGTTACTTTAGCCAGCGATTCCTCAGCCGAATTTCAGGACTCTAAAACTACTCATCTTGGTTCTAACCTTGAGTTGTTGGTTTTACACATTCCTGGTTTTCCTTTCGACTTGTTGTCAATTAGTAAACTCACCAAAGACCTTCAATGTTGTCCTAGTTTTTAGTCTTCTATATTTTTCAGAATCTCTAGACGAAGCGGATGATTGGTATGGGGCATGAAGTTGGAGGTCTTTAATACTAGATTTTGCTCCCATCTCTCATCCATGAGCACTTCGGTCATCTCTTTTCCGATGGCATTGTTGGCTTGGTCATTAGTATCTGTCCACTTTGAAACGTCAAGTCGGGAATCTTGGTCATATCTCTCCATATTTTTTTTCTGGATAAGTAATAAAGAAATTTTATTGATAGAAAAAAACCCTAGTACATAAGGAATATACTAGGAACTACCAGCAAATTACACACAGCCATCAATAAAAGCAAAAACAGAAGGGAAAGAGCGACTAGAAACAGCTGCAGTCCATTGCATAAGAGTACGGATAAGAATTAATTTCAAATCCGCGGAATGGCGTTCAGCATCTTTGAACGCCCGTTGATTCCTCTCCCGCCACAAGAGCCACATTAAGGAAGAGGGAATGGCATTCCAAACTACATACGCAGGCCCTTTCCTCCTCCAGCAATGCAAAAGATCATAGGTCGTTTGCGGCATAACCCAAGAAACCCCAAACAGGCAGAAAATCATGGTCCATAGCTCCTGGGCATACTCAATGGATCATGAGATGATTCACAGATTTACCAGCCTTTTTGCACATAAAGCACCAATCCAACACCCAAATTCCACGACGGTGCAAATTGTCAAGAGTAAGAATCTTACCCTGAGCCACCAACCAAGTAAAAACAGCAACCTTGTGAGGAACACGACTCTGCCAAATGCTTCTCCAAGGGAAATTTGTTGTGTTGTGAGAAGTAAGCAACCGGTAATACGACCACACTTCAAACAACCCACTAGTAGTACAAGGCCAGCGCAGCTGATCCACTACTGGCCTTTTTATCTTTAGTTGGTATAAGAAAGCCATGAGATCAGTATACTCTCCCAGCTCCCAATCTTGAAGAGGCCGCTGTAAAGTTATTGACCAAACCATATCTTCATGATGACAAGATAAGTATTCAGACACTGTTGCCTGTTTATGAAGAGCAATTTGATAAATGGCAGGGAAAGCATCCCGTAACAGCCCCTCTTCGCTCCACCTATCCACCCAAAACCGGACTGAATCACCGGATCCAACAGTATAGTGAACATACTGAGAAAACCGAGACCAACCAGCTTGAATGTGCTTCCATAAACAGACCCCATGCCTTTCTCTACCCTCCTTCGAGTGCCACCCATCCCTATCACAACCATACTTAAAAACAATGACCTGCCTCCAATAAGCATTCCGTTCATTAGCAAACCGCCAAAGCTATTTGCCCAAAAGAGCCTGGTTGAAAGGGATAATCTGTCTCAGACCCAAGTTGCCTTGCTGAATTGGGGCTCATATAGTGCGCCAATTCACAAGGTGATATTTGAATTCATCCCCAAGACCACCCCAAAGAAAGTCTCGTTGAAGTTTCTCAATCCGGTGAGCCACACTTGCCGGGACAGCGAACAATGAAAGAAAATAGGTAGGCAGACTAGACAAAGTGCTTTTAATCAAAGTAAGCCTACCTCCCTTGGAAAGATAGCTTCTTTTCCAGCCCGCCAAACGCCTCTCCATTTTCTCCAAGATAGGATTCCAAATTTCCTTTGATTTGTATCTAGCCCCCAAAGGAAGCCCCAGATACTTCATATCTCTCCATATTCTTTTGGAGCATGTTAGTTCAGTAAACACCATCGTGTGTCTTCTTCATATAGGTTGGTTGGTTCTTTTGATTTTGCATCCACTAAATTTCAGTACTTTGTTATCTTTGTTGATCACCTACTCCCAAATAAAAATTTTCTGCTTTTCACAAAATGATCAAAATCAAAGTGGCCAATACTGTACTAGAGGCCGTTTGGTTTGGTCAAGGAAATGAAATATTCTGGTACCAATGTACCATTTCAAGATTACCACTTTGATATATATAAAATTAGGATTTGATCAATGTTTATATAATTTTTAGAAGGGTTTAAAATTGTAAGTCCATATCCCATCCTAAGATATTAGATGGACATTCCAATATAGGGTCAATAAGAAGTTATAGTTGTATTCATCAATTAAACAAAAAAGAAGACATTTTAAAAGTAAAATGTAAAAAATGAAAAGTGAAAAGGAATGGGGGAGGGGGATCCACGTTGTTGGAGTGTAATTTGAGAAGACCCAAAGTCTTCACCTGGTGGGTAGTTGGTTGACAAACCAAAGAAAGAAAGAAAAAGTTAAGCAGTTGTCCTGTACAGAAGATGAAGAAGAAGAAGAGAAGAAGCAGAAGCAGCAGCAGACAGAGAAGGAAGAGGAGGTGTCATCTTTTTTTTTTTTTTTTTTTTTTTTTTGGGATTTAGAGTTTTGAATCAAAACTTTTGATCTGATTTTGGATAATTTTTCATGCTTGATTTGGATCTAAATAGTTGGATTTGTTCTGATTCAAGGTTGAGCTTGGTTTTACATAAATTTCTTCCTCTGATCTATGAAAAAGTGTTTTACACTTGACAAAATGAAAAGTAGAAGAAGAAAAAGATACCGGCTGAAATATTCTTCCGGCCTAAACTGTCACGACCTGAACCCAAACCAAGGATTTAGGTACATGACTTGCCATATTAACACTAAGCTTACCTTAGTAGTAATAGAACAAGAGATTTAAACCTATAACTTAGGGAAAACTAACAACCAAAAATGGAGCAGAGCAAAACTATATATCCATAATATAAAAAAATCAGAAATATTATTCTAATACTCCAAAACCATAATTCTCCTAATTAAATTCATCCTATCCTTAAACATAATAAATAAAGCCTTAAAATATATCCTGAACGTCGTAAAATTAACAAGTTTACATTCCCTAATAAAAATTTAGAACAATAAAACCAATCTAACTAACATGTCTCTCTAAAATAACGTAGTCTTCACTTCACAGCTCCAATAGTCACCAACTAGTCAGATTCAGAGAGTCCACCCCACTAATTTTAGAAAAGTGGGGAAAGGAGAGGGTGAGCTTGATTGCTCAATAAGAGACTACATCACATGACATTCTCAAATAAAAATACGTATTACTTAAACAATATATTTGCTTTACAAAATATTCACCAATAGTATGAATGGTTATTCAGCATATTTTTTAGAAATAGATAACTTTTCTCTTAAAACTTTCTCAAATTCAATAAGCAATAAGAATGATATAGATATTTCAATAATAAATAACCTAGTTTTTGTGTTCTAGAGAAAAAGAAATGAAAAGTATATAAAAATAGAAAAAGAAACTCCATTATGCATGTGATTTAATAGCTCTAAGGTAATTTCGTTAACTAATTTGGTAATGGTCCTAGATTTAATACTTGGTTCTTTACATTATGAAACATAAAGTGTATTTTTTTACTTTGAATTCAGTGTTCAATCATTTAAACCATTTGGGTTTGCTGGTTCTTACAAAACCAGGAGAGTTCAAATGGGTTTGATTCAGATTTGACCCCTGTCAGTCGAACTTATAGAACTGGAGAACTGGCCTGCTCTGGTGGCTGGGTCTGATAACATAAAAGGGTGCTTAACCAAGTCCATGGAACGTAAACAAGAGAAATGCGTCAAAACAGAAGGTGTAACAATTCTATGAGTGTTAGTTTATCCAAATTTATAAATGATGAGAAGGTGTATAGTTAAGAGGTTGGAAATTTCACAATTTGAAATGTGCTTATCACTTCCTTCTGCAGATTCCACATCAAATGCAATGAAATCTCTTCCCAAGCTAATCTACTGTAGCCCACTTGACCTTCATTTTCTGCCTTCCAATAACTTTAGCATTGGACTTTCCATATTGATTAATTGATATCCATGACCTTGGGGCTTGGCTCATGTGATAAATTGTGTCCATTAGCAAAAAACAAAAAAAGGTGTTTTTTTTCCTTCCAAGATTAGGCTGCTGACTTTGATGCTATACTCATCTTCTCCCTCTTTATGTTTATCAGTTTTACAAGGTTGATGTAGGCTAATTGGTGCTTCTCACACCCATGGTTGTTGTTTGTTCTTGATAAAATGTATGCAAGCTTGAAATGCTCATATATCCATGACTAGTATGTAGGTGTGTGAGTCCTAAACATATTAATTTCCTTCATTTTGTAGGATTATGTGGGAAACAAGCGGTTGGAGTTATCGGGCCAGTTAATATCTCTGCTCTTTGAGGTACCATTTTAAGCTTTGTACTCCTAGCTGGAATTATGATACACACCCTTTGTTATCTTGTATCAAATTTTCTCATCTGTTCTTATCTCCATTGGTCTTTATATGCTAGGATTTGTTCAAGTCAATGATCGAAGAAGTTAAGAAAGCGATAGACAAGAACATGGCAAAGCCTGACAAGTCTAGCCAATTAAACCCCTTGAAAGTAAGTCCTGTGAATTATTTTATTGAAATCAATGTTTTTTGATGAGTTGTTTTGAAATAAAAGATTTTTAAAGTCAAATATACCTGGTGATGCTATGTGACCTCCATGAGGCTTAAATTTCATTGTTTATTTATTCTATTTTATTTTTATTATGTATTTCAAAAGGAAAGGTGCTAGCAAAAATGTTGATGACATTATTTAACAAATACTGAGGAAAACATTTTCAAATATATATGCATGTTGGACCCATATCGGATGCAGGTTGTTTTTTGCAAATATTACCAAATGTGGGGACCATCATGTCATGAAATAAAAAAAAAAATGAAGTTGTTGGTATCAAACTTAATTTATAAATGGATATTTGAATCTATAGTTATTAATTTCTTCCACATAGGTGGACTCTTAATATTTTCTTTGTATATATAAATTATCATGTGAAGAATCTATTGTAATTATAGTCTTGGAACCTGAAAATATAGATTTGTTTGGCTGTAATACATTATTTATTATCTATTATTATGTAATACATAGTGTTATTATTAATTTTTTGATAGGTAAATACATATTGTTATTATAAATAAAATATGCTTTACAATATGAAATACATATTGTTATGTAATACGATTGTCTCTGTCTCTACAGTTATGCATACACTTACATATATGTGTGTATGTATTTTCTTATTCTGTAACTAAAATAATTTAATTATTTTTGACATTACAAGATTTTATTTTTGGTAAGTAAAGTAATTTATTCAAAAAAGAGAAGGATCAATGACATAAAAATAAATGGCCCAAATGCAAGACCACCCCCTGGTGTTTGGGTCAGTTGCAAACAGACCTCCTAAGATTTTAATTTTTTGTTATGGACTCTTGGGATTTAAGAATTAGCCAAATTGACCCTCTGTTAAACTTTTATTATAAAAAATAATTTCTTTAATACCAATCAATAAAATTATTTTAAAATTTAATAAAAAACGATTTTCTAGAATTAAATCTAATTAAAAAATTCAAATCTGGTTTGTGCATCAACCCGCCAGGTATCGTCGGATCAGCAGCAAGAAATTAACAACATTTGCTTTTTTTTTTTTAGTTAAGATAAAAGATAGAACTTTGTTAATCTTGTTGTTGTGTAATACAAACTAGCATCAGTAAAGATAAGGAGATGCTGGTCAAAGCCAACCAAAAAAAAATCTCAGTACAATACTGAACCAAGGCAGGTTCGTAGACAATCCAAGCCAAATAAAAAACTCAACAAAGTTAACATTCCAGAAGGCCACTGTATTCGCAGATGCTGCTGGTTGCTTTAGTTGCAAACACTCGATGGTTTTTTGGAAGTCTGAGAGTAAATCAAATGACATCGCCAGGCATCTTCAAAACAAATATTAGAACACAGCAAGAAAGTATCTCAAAACATTTCCAGCAAGAACACATCAAGAAAAAAATAATTAAAAAAAAAAAACCAGCAGCAAGAACACAGCAAAAACCCAGAGGAGAGAGAGAGAGAGAGAGAGAGGGAGAGTTTGTTACATCTTTTATTTATTAGGAAATTTTAGCTTTAATCCTTTATTGTTCCTTAGGTGTCAACGGCATTGATTGTGCTTTTCTGCCAGTACTTACAAAAAACCAAAAGCATGTGACATTTATATAATCAAACAGCAGTTCCTGATTTCAACTTAATTTTTGTTAAAATGCTAATTAAATCTTTATTTTTATTAATGAAATATTTACTTATAATTTTTTTTTAATTTCTAATTGAGAAATGTCATGCTATGTTTTGTTTTGTTTTGTGGGTATAGGATTTATGCAGAGATAGGATTACTCCTGGCCTGGAGAGGACACTTTCTACTGGTAACTTCAATGTCAAACGGTTCAGGATGGACAGGAAAGGCATGACACAGGTGGTTTATATTCCATCATCTCCATTTCTATTCATTGTGCTTTTATGCCTGCTGCTTACCAGGTTGTTTTGAATTGTAATTTAATTTTCCAATAGGCGTGCTGATGTGATTCAAAATTTGTAGGGGTAAGAATTAGTAAAGATTAAGGGGAAGGATCTAAGGCTTATGCTATCTTTTGATTTGTTCTTGCTTTTTTCTTACTCTCTCTGTTCTAGGTTTCATTCTCTTCCTTCCTCAATTAGAGACATTGGAGCTCAAATTGAAGGAAAGGAGGATGAGGGAGTGTTTGAAATTGAACAAGATGTAGAAATCAGCAACAAGATTTAGAACTGCTAAGCTTTTTAATTGTTCAAGCTATTTAGTTGCCTTGGATCAGATTTCCTTAATTTTCTTTTTCCGAGCTCCATTTGTTTGATGTTGGATTTAAATTCCCTTCCCCTCTGCCTTCTTTTTCCTTCTCTTTAAGTTTTGTTCATTTATAAATATATATATATATATATATGTAAATTTTTTTATTTATTTTGCCAATGAGATCTAGTTCATCTGGCACATCCTCCCCTTATAAGTTCTAGATGGAGGGTGAGGTCATGGGTTCAAGATCCATTCGGTGCATGTGTAACTTACCAATAAAATATATATAAAGATTTAAACTTTGTTTGGGTTCTAATATATATATTTTTTTGATAAGTAAGAAAATTTATTAAAAGAGAAGAAAGAGGACCTTCAAGAACATTGGTTGTGTGTTGGATAAGCAGCACAGATCAACTGAAATTAAAACAATGTTGGGTTAACATGGTTTTTACATTGCTTTTGTTTTTTAGCAACCAAGCATGCTTAAATTCGTAGTACACTTAGAAAGAATATGATAGTTTTGGCGTTACTCTTGAATGCAATTTCTGATTAGCATATATGTTTTAAAGTTTGTAGTGTTTCTTAATATATGTTTTAGACAAACAAAAATTTCCTATTGTGTTGCACTTCCACAATTCGCTTTTCAGTGATTGTTAATGGTTCTCCTATTGGTTTTTCGATAGTAGTTGTGGGTTGAGGCAAGGAGATCCTCTGTCTCCTTTACTCTTTCTATTGATCATGGAGGTGCTTAGTCGTATGCTCAGGAGATCTGTTGAGAGGTGTTTTATTAAAGGTTTCCAGGTGGGTCGAGATGCGCATTCTAGTGTATGTGTCTCTCACCTTCTTTATGCAGATGACACAATCTTGTTTTGTGACGCTCACCCAGAGCAGCACCTGTATATTCGTATGGCTCTTACTTGTTTTGAGGCGGTCACTAGCCTTACAGTCAATATGACCAAGAGCGAAATGGTTCCTATTGGGAAGGTGAATGGTTTGAGTGCTTTGACGGATCTTCTTTATTGTCATATTGGGTCCCTTCCATTACATTATCTTGGCATGCCTTTGGGGGCTTCTTATAAATCTTTGGCAATTTGGAATCCCATCATCGAGAAGATTGAGCACCGATTAGCTGGTTGGCAAAAGATGCATTTGTCTAAAGGGGGTCGGTTGACTTTGCTCAAGAGTACGTTGTCTAGCCTGCCCACCTATTATTTATCCTTGTTTCCCATTCCGGTCAGTGTAGCTAAGAGGATTGAATGTATTCAGCGGAATTTCCTTTGGGGCGGTATGGGGGAGGAGCATAAGTTACACCTGGTGGCTTGGGATAGAGTTTGTTCTCCTATTTAGCAAGGAGGCCTTGGGGTCAGACATTTAATCCCCTTTAATCTTGCTCTTTTAGGCAAGTGATTATGGCATTTTGGGTTGGAGGAGTCGCATCTTTGGAGGCGAGTGGTGGCTGCTAAGAGTGGAGTGGGTAGGGGGGGTTGGATCTCTAATACTACTAGCGGAACGCATGGATGTAGTCTATGGAAGCACATTCGGATGGGTTGGGAGGCTTTTTCCACTCATATATCTTTTGAGGTTGGCTTAGGAACTCGGGTTTCTCTTTGGCATGATAAGTGGTGTTCTGATCGTCCATTGAAAGAGCTATTTCCGGGTTTATATGGTTGCTCTCTCAACCAGGATGATACTATTGCTTCAGCTCTAGTTTGTCAAGGTATTGGTCAATCTCGTGAGTGGAATGTCATTTTTGGAAGGGATTTTAATGATTGGGAGTTGGATCATGTTGTGGCTTTCTTTTCCCTTCTCCACTCCCATACTCGTAGGGGTGAAGTTGTGGACAAGTTAGTGTGGAATCCGAATCGGAGGGGTAGCTTTGATTCTTGATCTTTCTATCATGTGTTGCATGTTTCAACTGAGATTTGCTTTCCTTGGAAGAGCATTTGGAGGGTGAAGGCTCCTCCTAGGGTTGCGTTCTTCATATGGCTTGCGGTTTGGGGTAGGATTCTCACTTGTGATAATCTGAAAAAGAGGGGCTTTGTGCTTGCTGGTTGGTGCTGTATGTGCAAAAATGCGGATGAGACGGTGGATCACCTCTTGCTGCATTGCTGGGCTGCTAGGCAGCTTTGGAGCTTTGTTTTCCAGTTTGTGGGGATTGATTGGGTGCTTCCGTCTCAAGTTTCAGATGTGTTGTTTGGTTGGTGGAATTGGTTTGGGAAGTAGTCTTCGGGTGTTTGGAACTTAATCCCTTCATGCCTTATGTGGACTATTTGGAGGGAGAGAAATAGTCGCACTTTCGAGAACAAGGAGATTCCTTTGGCTAAAATCATAAGAGTTATTCTTTGGTTCTTTGTATGATTGGTCTAGGGCTTGGGGTCTTACTTCCTCTCCTTCTGTAGGAGTTTTTAGTTTTTAGCTTCTGATTGCTCTGATTTATAATTGTATCCTAGCTTTGAGTGCATGCTTATGCACACCTTCTTTTTTGAATAAAATTTCTTACTTATAAAAAAAAATATATATATGTTATCGGGAAGTGTGTTTAAGGCATACAAATTTATCACCCTAACATGCATAATATTATTTATATATGTGGGTGACTACAATGATATTACTATTTTGCCTCTTACTTAATACAAACTCATAAAACTCCCCCTTAAATTTTTATTTTTTATTTTATCTCTTTAAATTATTGGTAAGTTACACATGTACCCAGTAGGTCTTGAACCTACGACATAATCCTCTATCCCATTATTTTTTTAAATTATTGGTAAGTTACACATGGACCCAGTGGGTGTGATTGCGTCTTAGCTAGGGCAGCAACTTATTGTCTTATTTATTAGTTTTCTGAAGTTGTAATGGCAACTTTTCCAGAGAATTGAATGAAATTTTAGCCTGACGTTTGTTGCATTTCCTCTCCCTTTCGCTTAGGGATTGAGTTTGGGTGTTCTTGCCAATTTGATAGCTTGAACTAGCTCTTTGATTTCTCTTCTTATTCTCTATTTTTCTCTAATTCATATTTGGATTTCATAAAAAATCCTCTCATGACAGGTGCTAGCTAGGTTATCCTTCATAGCGGCTTTGGGGCACATGACAAGAATCTCACCACAATTTGAGAAGTCCAGGAAAGTCAGTGGACCTCGAGCTTTGCAACCTAGCCAGGTAAGTTTGAAGTGTCTGCATTGCCTTTAAAAGCTTTCTTCGCTACATCATTTTAATGTTGTAGCATAATCATATTTTATGTCACTTTCGTTACAGTGGGGCATGCTTTGCCCATGTGATACTCCAGAAGGTGAAGCTTGTGGCCTGGTAAAAAATTTGGCCCTGATGACTCATGTTACAACTGATGAAGAGGAGGGCCCATTAATTTCAATGGTATGTTTCAGTTTCTAAAAGATTAATATGGCCTTGAAAATTTTATGATACTTCTGAGTTTTTAAAGGCAAAAATCAATTATGGTGGATGTGATGTCTTTTCTGCAAAGTCTTATGCGAAGCTGACTTGTAACTGCCAGTTTTATCCTAAATTAACATTCTAATCTCATTCTAATCCAAATTTGGATATGTTCATAAGGCTTTACAACTGATTGGATTTGGATTTGTATTTTGTCTAAAAGTATGACTTGTCAGATTTATCAAATTTGAAATCTTGATTTATGTTATGCTTAAAAAAAAAAAAAAAAAAAAAAGAAAAGAAAAAAAAGAAAAAGAATATATCCTGAAATAGTTTAAAAACTTTATCCCTTCTTATTGCATAGGTTAAATAAAATTTTTCCCTGCAATAAAAATAGATGCTTTATTGAATGAAAGATGTGGCTTTTTCTTGGGGGTACTACCAAAAAATTTATACATTGTGCAATAATTACTGAACTTAAAATAGTTATTTGGGAAATTCCACCAACCTCCCTCGAGGTTTATCGAAATGACACTTCCCTGAAAGCTCAAGGGAGGGGAGTGTCATTTCTTCTATAGTATGGATAATTTTTTAATTTTTTTTTTCTTTCTAAAATAGAATATTCCCTTAAGATCAGACATGGACTTATTTCTCGTATTTATAGAATCCTTAAGAGGAGAGTTGATCCAGGGGCATCTCTTGCACATTGTAACAACCTCATACTTGGTCATTTTCTTGTTAACCAATTACATTTAGGCCATGTGCTGCCAGCAAGAGGTTGTTAGTTCTATAGAATTAGTAAGAGGTTAACCAATGGGCTGTAAGCAAGTTCCAGCCAATCATTTGTAAGCAGGTCTTGCTATATGGAGCATGAGCTTGCTGTGTAATAGTTAGTTGAATTTGATAAATAAAAGTGTTAACCTAGAGCTATTTGGAGATGTACTCTCTTGTAGAAGGTCCCTGTGCACCTTGAACCATTGCTCTTAGCAACTGACAGCCCAAACACTCATAGACACTACAACCTTCCTAAGTCGGCCACATCATTTGGTATCAAAGCTTGAGATCCTAATCTCAGGCACTCTTGCATTCAGCCCACCCTTTCATTCAAGAACACAGCCAAGAACCCATCTTTCTTGAACTAAAACACTGACCTGATCATATTATTACCTTCAACTGTGAGAATATGGCTGTCACCAAGAAACCTGTTGTTCAAGAACTGAATGCTGAGATGGATGTTACCAATGAAGAGGAAGATCAGGTCAGGACAGTGTCGTTTGAAGAGTTTGAGATGCTGAGGGGGCAGGTTGCTGCCTTGACTGAGCAACTTCAAAGACACAAGATTCCACAGCCAAACCAGCATGCTTTACATGGGAGCGGGGCTTCAAATAGGGAGGAACCAAAACCTATTGTGCAGCAACAGAGGAGAAGACTTGAAAGGCAGCAACAAGAAGCTCCTTTCATGGACCACCAAAGGGAGTTTGAACCAAGATGAGAAAGACGAGCCACGGTGGGAAATCAATTTCAAGATTGACCTTCCAGAGTTTACTGGTTGGCTTAATCCAGATGAATTTATGGATTGGCTCAATCATGTGGAAAGGATCTTTGATTACCATCAAGTTCCAGACCATAAGAAGGTTAAACTGGTGGCTATTATATTGAAATGAAGGGCATCTGAATGGTGGGAGTAGATACAAGCACAGAGAACCAGGTTTGGGAAAAGAAAGATTCAAACTGGGGGAAAATGAAGAACAAAATTCAAGAACATTTTCTGCCATTTAATTACCTCCAGACCACTTACAGAAACTTGCACACTTTTAGGCAAGTTGGTTAAATGATTAATAGTTAAGGGGCAATGCTAGATTAATAGTTAATGATTAAATTCACCATTTCCTAATGGTTTAAGCCTTTGGGACAATCGATAATCTATCAAGACTAACTAGAGGGATAGAATTTTGTGATGGGGTTATACTGTAGACACTTTGTGTGTTTTTAGGTACGCGTTGGAGTGTAGAGAGAATTTGTTTCACAGTGTGGGTTTTATTTATTTATTTATTTATTTTGGGTGAAATTTGGCAAGAGCTACTTCATATGCTTCTATTTGCTAGACAGAATAGTGACTTGAATAGTGAGCTTCTATGATGCGTTCTACCTTATTATTATATGATAAATGTGACACGCATACACACCGCTTGTTGTATTAATGGTACTTGTGTTGCATTTTCATCGTATCTATAACTACTGGTTGTGATAGTGCTACTATTTGGGGGTTGAAGACTTGGAACTACTATCCGGAGAAGAGCTTCACACACCAAATTCCTTTCTGGTTATATTTAATGGGCTGATCCTTGGCAAGCATCGGAGGCCACAGGTATTAGAAGTATCTAATAAAGGTGAATATTTATAACTTTTTTTTTTTTTGTTCTCTCTTTAATGTTTTATTTCTTCTTTTTTTTTTTAGCATTTTGCTGCTGCTATGAGAAAGCTACGGAGAGCTGGCAAAATTGGCGAGTTCGTAAGTGTCTTTGTCAATGAGAAGCAGGTAAATTATTCTATTACATGGGTTATTTCCCCTTAATGCATGCGTATGGTATATGATATCTTATATTTTTTCATCATAGGAGGATATGTAATTCATACATTTGATGTGATGTAAAATGATGCAAAAGAAAAATAATATTGATGTTTCAAAGAAAAGAGAGAAAATTGAGTAAAGATAGAATGGCGACAGAATGAGAGAGAAATCTCAGATCTCAATTCTGACTCCAAGGGAAAATTCTCATACAATCATGAAGTGAGTTTACAATGGTCAACCTTAGCTACTTCTACACTAAGGAGTTGGTTATGCTAACCTCATGTTGACATCATCCCCGTCTAATAACTAATTGATGAGATAGTGGAAGCCTTGATACTTATTTGTTGTGAATGTAGCAAAAAAAAGTGGGTTTATGAAAAATAGAAGAACAATCACACTAGGAAGACAAAGATTTACGTGGCTCGGCCTTAGGCCTATGCCCATGGGTGGCATGGGTGAGATTACAAAAGTGGCACAAAACCCAAACCTCAAATATACCTGAAGAGCTCTCTCACCACAACTAGAACACCACAAGAATTCCTAATTCTCTGAACCTAGTATGCAAAAAACCAAAGTAGTGTGTGTTCAAAAATCAAGGTGTGGCCAAATATATATACTACTCCAAAGTTAGCTTGTGCTCAAGCAAGCAAAACCTACATCAAATGGAAATTGGATTCCAACGGTTGGCATATTAGCAATAGTAGTACAACTTGAATTAGGAGTCCTAGTATGTGCAGAATTTGGATAGCGCAAGCCAACTTAGTTAAGCCATGTGTACCATTCAGGCTACGTTGTCAACACTAATACAACTCCATAACAAACTAAAGTTGGCACTAACTATTACAACAATTAACTGCATCTTTAACAATTAACCTATGAAGCACTGATACCAATACGACACGGGACACAGTACGACATGAGACACAGTAGGGATACGGCCATTAATTAATTAATTAATATTTAATTTTACTCATATTTTATGTACTTTATATATAATATATATTTATTTTAAGTTTTAAAAATATTATATTTTTACCTACAATAATTCAACTTAAAAAACAAATAAAACAATGCAACTAATAACTGATTTGGCTAACAAAAACTTTGACAGTAGTATTAATAATACATTTTTTTGATAAGTTCAGTAGTATTAATAATAAATAATCAATTTTAAAAACTTATTATGTTTTTAAGAATCATTGGACCATTTCTCAAAAAAAAACAAAGAATCATTAGACCATAAGGCATTAATAAATGATAATCTTAATAACAATTTTATACTTTATAACTATTAATAAAAAATAATAAAAGTTAAAACACATCTACCATATCAGATAATCAGTATAACCGTACCTTATAACAATGTAAAAGGAAAAAATAAAATAAAAATTTAAAACCCTTCTTGAGAGAGACACAGCTAAATAGTTGTAGAGTGTTCTAGAAACAAAAATGTCAAAAAAAAAAAAAAAAAAAGTGAAAGGAAAAACAAACAAACAAAATAGAGGCTGGCAAGAGACCAAGACTAGAGAGAGTAGAACTAAGCCACTAACCAGTTGGCGAGAAAGGTGATGGGGCTGATGGGTCGCCGATTGACGATGGCCAGCAGCACGACACATAGGAGAGAGAGAAAGAGAGAGAACTAAAAGCAATAGAGAAATTCGCCGAGGAGCAGTGTGATGGGTTTTCCTTTTTTAAATTATTTTTATGTCAGCCGTGTCGTGGCAATCTCCGAATTAAAAAATTAAATTTTTTTTGGCCGGACACTCCACGGACACGCATGCAGCTGTGTTGGAGCCGTTCCAGTGCCGGACATGTGTCTGACATCGACACGTGACCCATTTTCGGATGTCCGTGCTTAACCACATGAAATTGCGGTTCCTTGTAACATTGTTTGAATGGATGACAACGTTTGGATTCTTTTCTCTCTTCAACTTATTAGAATTAAAAATCATGGTAATTTTAGAGCGTAGTCGTGATGTACATCTAGTATACGTCCTGTGTATTTGGTGCATTCTATTTCTCTCAATAAAACTTATTATTTTCCCATAATCTTGTTTGAGAAAATTATATCTTAAACCCTATAGATTTGGGGTGTAACAAATTAAACAACAAAGTTTCAAAAGTAATAAATTAGACCTTAGAATTTGAAAATTGAGCTACACAGCTTTAACTCAAACTGTTAAGTGGTATGACGACGTTTTGACTTTAGTTGCGACGGAGAGAGCTCCAAATCTCATCCTAGAGAGAAGAAGCCGACGCAAAGGAGCCTAAGCCCAATGTTGGAGAAGACGATATCAAGAGGACAACACTTGAGATTGAATCAAAACAATTCCACCAGCTCTTTCTCCATTATTTCCCTCCCAAGAGATATTTCGCTTCATATTTATTAAAAAGAATAATCAAATCAATGAGGTATTCAAATAAATAGAAATTTAACAAAAGAAAAGTCAAATCTTCACAACAAAGATTTGTGAAAACTTAAATAGATCTGGTATTTGAAATAGGCGGACTTTATCCAATCCTTTTCTTTCTTGTTTTTGATGATTGTATGTACGTGTCCTCAAATCAATTAAAATTAGTTGAGATGATCAATACGTATGTAATACCACAACCAAACTCTAGGGAGTATGTACTTGTCCTCAGATCAATTAAAATTAGAAGAGATGATCAATATGTATGTAATATTACAACCAAATTCTCTCCTATGTGATATAAAAGAAAGGAAAATCACCTGAAACCCCCCTGCTTTCACCTACAAAATTCAGCCTTGTACATAGGATTATGCACAAGGTTCACCTCAACTAACACTTCAATTACAAACATTGATTCAAAAGTACCCTTTTCGTCTTCTCCAGTGTTTCCATCTCAATATCGTCTTCTCCAGCGTCAAGCTCGGGCTCTTTTGTGCCGGCTTCTCCTCTCTAGGACGAGATTTGGAACTCGCTCCATCTCAACTCTGTGTGTCTCTCTCTCAACCTCCTTTCCTCCTTTTGTCTCATTTCTTTCTGCTTCTTTTTTGCTTTTAACCTAAACTCAAAACGATGCCGTGCCACTTAACAGTTTAAGTTCACGCCGTGTAGCTCAATTAGTCTTAGGATTCAATTTGTTACCTATCCAAATCTTGAAGGTTGAATTTGTTACTTTTGAAATTTTAGGATTTAATTTATTATATCCCCAAAAACTATAGGGTATAAATTGTAATTTTAGCATCTTCTATTATATCAATGTTTTCACTTTGATATCTGTGTTGATTGGATTTTTACTAATTGATTAGGTTACTTTTCTAACTATGTGTGTGGTGATTTGGGAAGCACGCACACTTCAAAACCGTTGGCATGTCCATGTCTGACATGTGTCTGTGTCGGACACGTTGGGGACACTCTTGTATCCGTGTCCTCAATGCGTTGGGAGGAAAATATTTGTTTATTTAAAAAAATTTCCTCTGATTTTAAGTATTGTTTACAGATTTTGATAGTTATTTATTTTGAATACTTAAAATAAACATAAAATATACCTAAAAATATGTATTAATTAATTAATTGTTGTATCCTCACTGTGTCGTGTCCTAATTTTTCAAGAAATGTCGTGTTAGTGTTTGTGTCCATGTTTCTTGGCGATTATGTCTTTTGTTGCTTCCCTTTGCAATATTTTGTTTCTGCAGTGATTTATCAAAAAAAAAAAAAAAATTATTTATCAAAAAATATTTTGTTTCTGCAATGTCTTCACTTTGAGGGAAAAAATGTTTTCAGTGCTGTGTTTACATTGCTTCTGATGGAGGCCGTGTTTGTCGTCCACTTGTCATTGCTGACAACGGCATATCGAGGATCAAAGAATATCATATGAAGGAGTTGGTGGTAAGTCTAATTCATGCCTCGTTTCCTTAACAAAGAATGGCTATTTCAAAATTGATTTGATTTTTTTGTTCTTTTAAGGATGGAGTCCGTACGTTTGATCATTTCTTACGAGATGGGTTGATTGAGTATCTTGATGTTAATGAGGAGAACAATGCTTTGGTTTGTTACTTTCTAATAACTTTTAAACTCCTTTTCTGCTATGTTGATATACTTGATTCAATTTCTCTTCTTGTATAATTATCTATTTCATAGATTGCTTTATATGAAGGAGAGGCTACACCAGAAACAACACATATTGAAATTGAGCCTTTCACCATCCTGGGTGTTTGTGCTGGGCTTATTCCATTCCCTCATCATAATCAGTCACCTAGGAATACTTACCAGGTTTTTAATTTTATGTGTATAATTTCTCTGATTGCTATCTTGTTTTCAGTGTACAAATGTTACACAAATATGTTCTGAAATTACTTGTTTTATCTTCATAGTGTGCAATGGGGAAGCAAGCTATGGGAAATATTGCATATAACCAGGCAAGTGGATTTATTTGTCAATTTTTTAGTTGTGGCAGGAGCCCAATTGTTCTTTCTTTGCCTAACAGCTTCATGTTGGTTGTGAAGTTTCAAAACATGGTTTCCTCTGTCATATAGAAATTAATGATAGTTTTGTTTTCGTAAGATACTATAACGCAATGCGATTTTTTCATGCATGTTGGATCAATTTGAATCATCAAGTAAATTGGTCTTAGTGCCTGCAAACAAACAAAAATTATATGTACATACATACATACGTACGTACTTATAAATACAGACAGGCAGAATAAGGCTGCGTTTGGTAACTCTACTTAGAGAATGCATTATGCATTATGCATTTTTCAGATTTTATTTTTCTGAAAAATCACTTTTAGTATTATGCTAAAACTTTCACTTAGGCTCCGTTTGAATCAAAGTAAAACGTTTTACGGAAAACGTTTTCAGTATTTTCGGATGTTTGGTACGCGGTAAAACCGAAAGTCAACGGAAAATATTTGATTTTGACCGGAAAATCAGTAGGTAAAATACGGAAAACGGTTTACGGAAAATTTTTCCGTAAACCATTTTCCAAAATCACGCGTGCGTCTCCCTCGAGTCCTCGACATTTCACTCCTCTCATTCTCAGCCTCTGCTCTCTCTCTCTCTCACTGTCTGCTCTCTTTGAACAAAACCCGAGCCACCCCCAGCCACACGCCTCTTCTCTGCTCTCTTTCTCTCCTCTGCTCGCTTTCTCTCTCGCCCAACCCGTGCCCAGCCAGCTCGAGCCAGCCCGAGCACCGATCCCACCGTCGAGCCGTTGCACCGATCCCTGCACCGATCTGCTGCTCCAACGGTAAACCCCCAATCCTCCGATCCGTGAGAGATAGAGATCTAGTCTGGTCACTGCGCGGTGGGCTTCGCGATGAGGCGGTTGAGCGGCGCGGTGGGACTCTCGACTTTCTCGCACTGGGGCTTCGCCGATCTGGGCTTCGCGATGGGCTTCGCGACGAGGCGGTTTGTGGGTTTGCTGGGTTTGCGGGGTTTGCTAGGTTTGTGGTTTTTTTGCTGTGATGGTTTGCTGTGATGGTGGGTTTGTGGGTTTGCTGTGACGGTGGGTTTGTGGTTTTTTTTATGGTGGTTTGTGGTGGATTAACAATGCATTGCGGTGGTGGATTTGCACTTAGCAGTGGGTTTTTGAATTTTTTTTTCTTCATTTTACGTTGCGCTTAACACCGTAAAATATTTTCGGAAGCATTTTCCAAAATGAAAACAAACACCGGAGAAACAAATATTTTCCTGTAAATCATTTGCATTTGCAAACATTTTACGGTGGAGAATGTTTTACGTCGAAACAAACGGAGCCTTAAACGTAATTATGCTGAATGAAATTATGTTTGGTTTGACGAAGTGTAGAATGCATTGTTTTCATATTAAACCAAATTTTAATAGGATCACTATTAAAATGATCCTATTAAAATTTGGTTTAATGTGAAAAATTTACACCCAAAAACACTTAAAAAAAAACAAAAGATAGTTTACACACAAAAAGTCAAATGTACTTAAACACACACCCATTGCATAGCATCCAAACATTAGATGTAAAATAAAGTGCAAAAGAAAAAAAATCTTAAAAAGTTTACATCATAAAAAATTGAGATCAATGACGAGCATTCCAAATCATATCTGCTATCCTCTCTTGCTCTTATGCATTACGTGAACCTCCCTATTATCACCACCAACACCATTATTGATACCTTCATGTGTAGCATAAACCAATTATCTTAAACATGTTTTCACCCGATTAACTTGGTAGCACAATATAGAATGGCAACCAACAAAAGTTAGAATTAAAGTCATCTAACAAAATTTATTCCAACTACAAAGCCATGTAGAAAAAAGAATCATTTAATACGGGCAACGCTTGCAGACTTATTCAAAATTGTAAGTTGGGCCTAACAAACCAATAAAATTCCATCTCATAAATTTCAAGTTCATTTTTAAGAAGCATTTCCTGAACATTTCCAAAATTGATATAAATAAACTTTTGGAATAAAAATAACTAAAAAGAAAAAAGTGAAGTAATGATACATGAACTATGATTCGCTACTATTTTTTTTTTTCTATGCACTATGCTCCATTTTTAACTCTCATAATACCAAAAAAATTATATGATATGAAATATATCAAAATGTACAAGGTTTTATATGAAGACCAACCTAAGATCTCAAACACAATAAGAATGAAATTCACATGAAGAAGTTCAAAAGTGTGGAGCAAATGATAGCTGTGGAAACTCAGTCTGGAATCTCTTAGAACAAACCACAATGCAGATTTTTTAAGTTAAGAGTTCTAAAAGTTCTACAAGAAAGCCAAGATTTACTCACAATCAGAAATCAATTAACATAAAACATATAAAAAATACACAAAGAAAGACTAAGAAATAATTTTTTTTAAATAAAAATAGGGCAGAAAGCATAGAATAGCTTAGATGTTTTAAGCAGATTATATTACTGGAAATATTATGCTGGAGCATCTCCTAAACTTTGTAACCTCTTTGTAATTCTTAGCTTTAGCCTTTTCAATAGGTTAGTTACAAACTTGTTGTAACAACTTAGTACAGCTTGCAAACCACCTCGTACCATGTCTGATTTTTTAACAAACTGATTGCATCCTAAATAACTGCCAATAGGAGGTTAATTCTGATTGGCTACCTTTGGATAAGGTTTAGATGAGTTGGTTATGAGGCTAGCCAATGTACTGCCAGTATGGTTGTGCCAATCTTAGGGCTGCTAGCAGTAACAAATCAGCTTGCAACCAAGATATGCTATATAAGCATGATCTTGCCTTGTAATCTAGTCAGTTGATATTGAATAAATGAGATTTTAGCCTAGAGCTATTTTGGAAACTAGTTCTCTTGCAGAAGGTCCTTTATGACACTTTGAAACTTGTTCGAATTAACACACAACCCATCCTAAAATTCCCTTGCATCAAATACCCCAAAGATGGAGGTTTTCAATAATCTTTATAAACAGAGCACATAACATAATCACAGCTAAAAAATTTCAAGCACCGAATCGATATATAGTCAAGATTCCAAGAATCATCAAAATCTGCAAGGATAAAAGAGCATATAATCAATAACACACCAACAGTAACAAAGCATGAAAAACAAGAATGAAAATAAACATAGAGCTATAGCAAAAAAATATCAACTATTTTATAGTAGTTCTTATGAGAACTAAAAGTACAAAAAAGAAAAAAAGTTCAATTGTGCATAATTTTGCGAGATTAGTCACCAGACTCTCTAAACCCGAAATGCCTCACCATCAAAATTTAGTCTATACCAATAGTCCAATACCAAAAGCCAGTTAGCATAAACATATCACAAAAGGAAGTAGTAATTGGAGTGGATTGCTTCGGCGTAAATAGATCACAAAATAAACCCAAAACACCATCCCGCTTCAACCTCAAGCTTCGGTAGGCCACAAAAATTATAAGTTAGAGAGTAACTCATTTTAGAAACTTTAGAGAAGCAAGAGAGAGAATATGAACTGGATTGTGAGAGAGGAAGCCCAGTGTAGGAGGGAATATCGATTTAGGTAGAAGGCTAAGAAAGAGGGACGAGCAATGGGTGATTAAAGTGAAAGAAAAATAGAGGAAGAAAATGAAACAAAAGACCATCACCGGCAATAGCTGGTCATTGCTGGCGAGTGGTGGCGGAGCTCGCTGCTTTGTCTCAGCTCCGGTTCCATTTGCACAGAGAGAAGAAAAGGAAACAGTGAAGTGGAGAAGAAGAAAAGGGAAAAGAGAAAGGGGAAAGAGTCGTTGGTCACAATTTTTTATTGTGTTAGTGCGTCCCACACACTTTAGCAAAAATGAGAAGTAAAATGCAGAAGTAGAATCTTCATTTTTTTTTTTGGATTATGACTTCTGCTCTAGAAAATAGAATTTGGAAAATGGATTTCACGGATCCCGAAAATGCCAACCAAACACTCCATATTTTTGCAAAATGCAATATGTAGCTAGAAAGCTGTGAAATGCATTCTCAGTAGAGATGCCAAACACAGCCTATGTTTTCAACCTTTGAAGGAGTTGTACTCGAAACTATACTCTTTTACAGCTAACAAAGATGGTGCCATCTTGTTCTTGGATTTTTGAAATGAATGGGATTTGAGGCATTGGAATGTCAGGTTTAATAGACATCTTAATGATTGGGGATTGGAAATTGGTTGATTCTATGCTTGAACTATTGTACTTCAATTCGCCAAGGAGAGAGGGCTATGATAGAATGAGATGTCGATTGTTGTTGATAGTTTGATGTTCATTCGTACTGTTATGATTAAGTATAATTCAATTGTTAGTAAAAAGTGTATAATTTGTGTGTATAAATTGCATGAATTACCATTTTAATCTGATCTTACAAAACCACTTCACTAGGAGCCAAAAGAAAAAGGTGAATGCGTTGAGACGTCAGAAGTATTGATTATTAATCAGATACTCCCTGTTCTATTGGTTATTTTTCTAGTTCTATTTGACATTGTATGGTGGATCTTGTCTATCCTGTTTTTTTCCTTTTCAGTGACAAAATCCCTTTCTCATGGTCTTTTGTGGGTTCAAGTTTTAAATTTGTAAAATATCTGTTCCAATATTGATTATAAATCAGATCCATTGCTTTCTTTCTGTTGTTGTCAACAAGTGGCAACACCTCTCCCCCACCCCCACAAAAAAAAAACTCCTTTTGTTTTCGTTTTGGCTTTTTCTCTCCGTAGATAGATCATGCATGGTTGCTTATTGTCGCAACTTTCGTAGTAATGATCTGTTTTGTGTATTACTAATACAGCCCAAATCTCTTGATTTGTAGTTACATCGGATGGACACCCTACTTTACCTGCTGGTGTATCCTCAACGACCTCTGTTGACAACAAAAACAATTGAGTTGGTTGGTATGCGTTATTTGAAGTATTGCACGCAATTATTGGCTGTGAACTAATCACTGCTATTTTAGGTTGGATATGATAGGCTTGGAGCGGGGCAGAATGCCACTGTTGCGGTGATGAGCTATAGTGGCTATGACATAGAGGATGCAATTGTTATGAATAAGTCATCTTTAGATCGTGGATTTGGTCGTTGTATTGTTATGAAAAGGTACAAACTCCATCACCTATAGTGGTTTCATTTCTTTTTATTTGCACATTACAATGTCAAAATGTTTCCTTGCATGTCTTCAAGTGCCCAAGCCATTAAAATAAGCATGGTCGCTTATCTCAGATTATCTTTAACAGGTATAGTGCCGTGCTTCAAAAGTACGCAAATGAAACAGTGGATAGGATTCCCTGTCGCAAAAAGGGTGATGATACAAAAGGGATGCAGGTAATACATATCAATAGTTGATACAAGTATCAAACTTTTATGCTACTACAGTATGAATTGCATTATTTGAATCTTAATTGTCCTCCAAACTTATTTGGGACAGATGGTATTATATCGTATTGTGGAAGTATATATATTATTCTATTCCCATGTTTCTTACGATGAATTTAAATCAAATATGTAAGAAAACTGTATGACTTCACTAGGTTTTAGGCTATGTAAATAAGTATATATCAATTAGGGTATTGGATACTGCTGTACTCATAGTCATTTTTAGCAATGTCAAGCTAAGTCACTCTTTTAAACTGTCATATGAAGCGTCTCAGAAAATAGATTTAATACTTTTTGTTTTTCTCTAGCTGTCATAAAAAATTGGAACATGATTCAGAACTTCTAACTATAGAATCTAATTCTGAATTTTTCTGATGTAGGAGAGTCTTTTAATTTGGGGATTAGGGTTTCTATGATCAATATAGATGGGCTAAAGGCTCAAGTTTTATGGTTAAGAAGCCTAGTTTAAGGATAATGGAGATAATTTGAACTTCTGTCAAATAAAATTCCTTGTATGGCTGTCATGGGAATAAATTCCAGATCTCGGGAGGGGACTCTAGTTGTAAATTGAGGGTTCAAAATCTTGTTTATAAATTCTGCCTGCATGGGCAGTGCTCTACTCTCTTGCTTCCTTCAAAGCACATCCCCCTTCACCTCAACTCCCATTCCAATCCAAAGCATCCCAAACTCCATTCACTATCTGATCTGCCACTACATGATCCATGCCACTTGATCCTCTTTGACAAAGAGGATCGGATTGCATGTGGCAGGAACAAGATGAATGTGTGGCAATGACAAGAACATGTAGTGCGTCATGATATTTTTTTTAGGTTTTTTTTTTTTCTGATTTCTTTTTTATTTTGTTGCCGCACCAGTATATAGCTTATATACTGTAAGGCTTTTATTTTTCTCTTTCTAATAAATATTATTATTTATAAAATAAAAAGAACATGTTGTGCACCACAATCTTGAAGTTGCATATCATGTCTGGAACCTATATCCCCACGTAGTTGATCTTTAATCGGTGTTGCTGCCAAGCCACCACCAGCAATTGGCCTCGCCCAAACATTGACAAAGCCACAAAGGTGTCTCCACTGGGAGCTTCTTGAGGTCACAAACCGTCAAGAAATGGTTTGGCATGATGTGGAAATGGACATTATTGATGTATGTGTGTGAGGTGAAGAAGATTAACATGTTCTTCACCATGAAGCCTGTGATGTTCTGAAGACTGATGAGCGCTAAATTTTTTTTTTTTATGTTATTTTTCTTTTAATTGTTGTTGTTGTGTTCCCCTTCCCCCATTGGGGCCAAAACTAACTCATTAATAATAATAAAAATAATAATAATGTGTGGGTGTCGATTGTATTGTTGTGTTCATATGTGATTTGAATGGTAATACTTGTAATGGTTGGGCTTCACTAATCAGTTAGGGCTAATGTATACTAAATCTCTATAGGTTTAGATGAATTGGATTTCCTTATCTGTGGACATAATATTCAAAAAGTAAATTCAGAATTTGATGGGAGTTTTAAATGATGTGACTTTAACCCCATCATTGAATGTTTTGTGTGCAAATATCAATTGCTTTAACCAAACACGGCCTTTATTTGAAAAGGAAAAGATTCCTGATAACAGAGAGACTCATACTAAACATAAACAAGAACAAACTAAGCTAAATTCAACTAAAAAAAGGTTCTAACTATTAAAGCAAACAATCCAATTGAAATTTACCACAATAGCCCTGTTGTTAATTTGTTTTTCCCCTAATATCAGAAGGCTGAGAGTACAATTGGAAATTGGTATGAGGTTTTATTTATGGAAGTCACATTGACTTTGCCAATCCCAAGTATCCAATTCTTCATCATTTGCCTTTTATATTCTTGTTATATGATTCTTTGAATTGCAAATATTTCCTGCATATTCATCTATTGTGGTATGTTCTAACATGTGTAGATACTGGATAATGATGGGATTGCTGCGCCAGGGGAAATTATTAGCCCTCAAGACATCTATATCAATAAAGAGTCCCCTGTTGTTACAAAGGGGCCGGAGGTATCATCAGCAGAATTACGAAATATGTAAGTTATCCACTTTCCTGGGAAAATTCTTGATAGGTTTCCTTTAAGATCAAGATTGCTGACGCTTGTTTTAAAATGCAGAAAATATACGTCCAGTAGACAAACATTTAAGGGTTCTGAAGGGGAGAATTGTGTAGTGGATCGAGTGGCTCTTTATAGCGATAGGAATAATAATTTATGTTACAAATTCTTAATTCGCCATACTCGTAGGCCAGAGGTAAAGATTTATAATATGGCCTCATGATGGATGCTATAAGCATCTTATATTTTAGGTTGACTTTCTTTCTTATATTTATTTCCCCCACAGGTTGGTGACAAATTTAGTAGCAGACATGGGCAGAAAGGTGTTTGTGGCACCATTATCCAGCAAGAAGACTTCCCATTTTCGGAACGTGGCATTTGCCCTGATTTGATTATGAATCCTCATGGGTTTCCTAGGTAATATGCTTTTTATCAGAAGTTTCTTTAGTATCTTGATGTCATTGATGTGCAAATTTGGCGGAACAAAGTATATGCTTTTTAAGTTACAGGAAAACAAAAGATTCTGCTGAACTCCAATTAGTTTTACCGGATATAATTGAACTGATCATTTCAATTTCATGAAAGCAAGACAAAAAAATAGGTCTCTGCATGTGTTTATATCATCTCTCTCTCTCTCTCTCTAATACCCTAAATGGTTCCTTGGAAATCGCCAATGAGCTCTAGCTCCAATGGCACTTTGTCCTCCCATAATGATAAGCTGAAGGGTGAGGTTTTCCGTTCAAAACCCATTGTGTGCAGGTGTAAGCACTCACATTGGAATTGGTAAAATTTCAGGCATAAAAACATACTCTTTGCATTTTAGCTAACCACTTCTCAAAACATCCTACATCCGATTCTCTATTCTAAACTATCTTTCATTTTAAAATTTTATTTCTTTATTTATTTTTTAATATTTCTTCCAAACCAACCCATTTGCCCATCTACCACTGCAACCCTCCTTGCCCATTATGTTATAGAATAAAACCTATATGCGACCTCTTTATGTTTCTTATTATTATCTTCAATCCTAAATCAAATGTAAAAATTATTTATCAAAACAAATTAATTGTAAAAAACTAGTGATAACAATTTAGCATAGTAGTGATAAAAACTAATAATAAGCTCTTAAGTCTTTTGAGGACAAGAGGTTGTACCCTGGTTCGATTGTTCTCCACCCCCGCCGCCATCATTATTCGACCTCCACCATGGAGGACCTACAAACCTTTCTCAAAACCAAGCTATGCATAATCATAAGCGGCTCAGCCGCCCACACTGCCGCCATATAAATGTCTTCACACAGAGCTTAAGCCCATTTTCTTCGAAGGTTCAATGGCCAACGGCATTACCCCAGGTGGCCAACTCACCACCACCTCCGAGGTCGAAAACTTCCAAAGCTTCCCTCAAGGAATCAACAGGATCGAGCTCATGTACCATTGTTGCAACCAAACTCTTCGTTTCGGCACACAAAGATTGCGGCCCTGTCAACCAACAATTAAGATGACAAGATGAGCAAGATCGTCCATATTTTAGATGTGCGTTTTCTGAAGGGAGCAAACAAAATCAAAATGGTCTATAGTGAGAGGCTTAAGAGATGACCACCCTCCGTTAGAGTGAGAGAGAGAGGGAGAGGGAGAGAGAGAGGTGATATGAGAGAATAAAACAAAGGGATATAACAAAAATAATAAATAAAATAAATCAATTGGCTAAGCTACAATGTTCTCTAAGAGCATTCTCAATGGCTTAGGCAAAAGCCAATTCCAGCTCAAATATGACTAAGAAGCCCCAAAAATGACCCTCATCTGATTAGCAACTCATTAAGCAAATAGTTTTTTACTACAGTGCTTCTCTTTTTAGAGAACACTATAGCTTAGGATCGCTGCATTGCCTTGCAACCTCCATCGCAAAGCCCAGCTTGCGCCATCAATTGCTCACTAAAGGCTCTGCTTCTCGCCGCCCAAATCCAAGCAAACAGCCAAATAAGTATTGTAGGGAACAAAAAGTAAGAGTGGGTTTGAGAAGGGTACTGAGGGAGATGGAGTAGGCTATGTAGCTGTGGGAGAAGAATTGGGTGGTGATGGTGAAGGGGTTATTTGGGGATTTTTGAGGTGGGACCGATTCATTGTGTTTGTGTGAGAGTGTTTTTTAAGTTTCTCTTGTTGGAAAATCAATTAAATCAAATAGATGGAACCAATAGAGTAGCGATTAAGAGCCAAGGTGTGGAAATCAACACAATGTCCTAAGAAGTGATTTGCCCCATTGGATGTGATTTATCCTTGTTGCAATTTGGCTTCGGCGATAACCCCCTCCCCCCCCACCCCCACCCCCACCGGCACAGGATCCAATGGCAAGCTTTGGTTGTGTGCACTCACAAACCAAAACCTTGAACTCGCGTTAATGCCCAGAAAATGTAACCGAGATACAACAGAAACAAAGAAAGTAAAATAGAAGAATTTTGATTCATTTTTCGTATGTCTTTGAGTGAGCCATTGCCTTTGTTTATATAAGTTCACAGAATTGATTTTTTGAGGAAAGAGTTGACAATAATCCAGCACATCTCAAACAATTTGCCTGTGATAAAAGTTGTTCATGTTTTTCCCTTCTATTGTCTTCAACGACTAATTGGGTCGGAGGGAATTTATTCTTGATTTTTGGGAGATTTAAGACTGGTAAGGAAGTAGCATATTTGGTCCACAGGGAGCTGATTCCGTGAAGGAGCAGATTGTGCGGGAAGACTCTAGAAGATTGAAGGATGCATGCTTATTGACTATTAGTGAGGATAGGTGAGCATTTAATACTCACGTACCACATCCACTAATTTTTTTTTTGATAAGTAATAAAAATTCATTAAAATAGAAGTATACTGGATGTATACTATAAAAACAGATTACAAGATTAAGGAACTCTTAAAGAACAAAGCTCTAAGAATTCTACCAGAGAAGAGCATGAAGAAGAAAAACCCCACCCATCTACCCATTCAAACAGAGATCGTAAAAAGAAGAACTTAATCTCAACATACGACCGTTCACAATCCTCAAAAATACGCCCATTACGTTTGTGCCAAATGCTCCACATCAAACAATGAGGAATGACTTTCCAAATCAAAAAGTTCTTATGCTTCCCAAAATTACCCTGCCAACACTCCAGCATCTCCATAATGCTACTCGGCATAGCCCAAGAAACACCAAAGAGAGCAAAAGCCATAGACCAGACCTCCCATGCAAAAGAGCAGTGGAGAAAAAGATGGTCAACAGACTCCCCTCCCTTCTTGCACATGCAACACCAATCCAAAATCAGCACATGACGCTTCCGAAGGTTGTCAATGGTCAGGGTCCGACCCAAAGCCACCGTCCAAACAAAGAAAGCAACACGAGGGGGAGCTCGAGATTTCCAAATAATTTTTCAAGGAAAAGAAGCAAGAGGCGTACTTGATAAAGCTCTATAGTAGCTGCTCACAGTAAACCTCTTGCTCTTATCCAAACTCCAAACAATAATGTCCTCCCCAATACCAGATCTTGGCTTCGCATAAAGCAGCTCCAAGAGCTCCAAAAGAGAATCTGTCTCCCAATCATGGATGTACCTATGAAAATTCAAATCCAGAGGATATTATCATTATGCCTCCTTAATAAATCAGCAACCATAGCATCCAGGTTACATGTGATAGCAAAAAGGGTTGGAAACATCTCTTGCAAGGTACCACATCCACTAATTGGTGGAGAAGTGAGGAAGATGAAATGGGCTCGGCCCTTTTAGTATGATAGTCCATTGAGTGTGTGGGATTTAGGCTAGGTTGCATGAAATTTATGGGTTTTTTCACCTTTGGTATCTTGTTTAGCTTATGTGCAGATGGGAAATGGACCGGTTTGATCCTCAATGTTGTTTGTTGTTTTGGAAGATATAATAAAAAATAGGGTAAATTACATTGACACCCTTGATATTTGATAAAACTAGACTCGTTACACCCTATTTTCAACAAATGACACTCTGCTCCAAAATTCTCAAAATAATTCACACTCCGCTCCATTTTTGGAGCGGATTGTGAATTATTTTGGGGTAAAGTGTGAATTATTTTGGAGTCGAGTGTGAATTATTTTGATCATTTTAGGGACGGAGTGTTTTTCTTAAAAATAGGGTGTGCTAAGTGTAATTTCGTTATAAACTTGGGGGTGTTAGTGTAATTTATCCTAAAAAATAAATGAAGAAATAATATTTTAATAAAATAGAGTTAGAGAGAATAGAGAATTAGTTGGAGGGTGTTTGTAAAGTGGTTAGTTAGAATAGAAAAAGTGGTCTCTTAAGCCAAATTTTGGCTCAAATTTGACTAATTCATTGGGAATGCTTTAAAAAAAGAGAAGCACTATAGCAAAAAGCTATTTTGGCTAATAGGTTGATAATCCAATGTGGGCCTTTTTGGGGATTTATTGGCCATATTTTCGTTGGAATAGTGTTTTGGCTAATTCAAAAGACTGAATTTGATGGAGTCTACTCTCTTGAACACTACAAGTTTAAAGTACATATATTTGCCATAGTGGCTCAGACATTGTTGCCTTTTTGGGTTTTCCTCCTGTGTGCATAAAACTTAAAACCCAGGGTGTAAATTAATAAAAAAAAAAATGTGTGTAAGTTTAAAGTACATAAAACTTAAAACCCTTAAAGTTACTATTTATTGTCCTTTTGACTTGCTATGCAAAGAAATGTGTGTGCCATGTGCTGGATATGAGTTAACTCAGTGTCTCTATTTGCTTCTGTGAAAAAGATTACCCTTTCCCATTCTAAGATTAATAAAAAAATAAAAAAAATAAAAAAAGACTGATAGAAGCAGATAAGGATGTTTTGAGGCTAAACTGTCGTGTTGGCATCTCTAATTAAGTTTTTGAAGCAAAATGGCTGAATTTATAGCAATTACTTTATTTCTTTTTTATGTTAGATAGGAATTAATTTTTGTTTCTTACTGTTATTTTCTTCAATTTCTAGTTATATTCTCTAGTTTCTAGTATTGCAAGCACCCAGGGTGTAGACTAATGATCTAATATTCTGTTATCATCAGTCGAATGACTGTGGGAAAGATGATAGAGCTTCTTGGGGGTAAAGCTGGAGTCTCATGTGGTAGGTTTCATTATGGCAGTGCCTTTGGGGAACCAAGCGGTCATGCAGACACGGTTGAAGCTATGAGGTCCTTTCTTCATCTTCAGTATGACATCTGATTATACAGTTTTCCAGATTTCATTTTGTTGACCTTTCTTTCTTTCTCTTTGACAGTGAAGTCCTTGTGAACAAAGGCTTTAGCTACAACGGCAAAGACTTTCTTTATTCAGGTTTAAATTATTACATCTGAAATATGGACGTATAGGAATCCTATTGAAACCATTCATTTTAATTCTTCTCATAGAATAGAGCTTTGTTAGGTATTGTGTTCAAATTATTTTTTTTGGATAAGTAAGAATTTCATTAATCAAAATAAATCTCACTCTATGTAGACAGGAAGTGTATATGAAGAGCGTACAGAGATAACAAAATCAGAAAGAACATGACATAAGCATATCAGATACAGAATCTGAAGTGATTAAGTTAGAAGCCTTTAACCAATCAAACAGAGTTTGTAAGAGAAGGAATTTCAGTGCCGGAATAAATGTTTCCTCCCCATTAAATGTTCTTGCGTTCTGCTCACACCAAAGACAACACATGATACAGTGAGGTATCATCCTCCAAATATTACCAGCCTCAAAACGACCCCATAGCCCATTCCAACATGAAAGCAGATCCACCACTCTCCTAGGCATGACGCATGAAACTCCAAATAGGCTGTTTGCCGGAGTTGCTATCATTAATATCAGTTGGATCTTGATATTGTAATTTTATGTTGACTGTTTATGCAAGTGGAATGGTCAGATATTCCCTTATTAATTTCATCCCATGCTACATATTGGACTTTTTTTTTCTGCACTAATAAAGCAAGTCATGATTTTGGCATTAGTGTCACAAGTTTTTTGCGACACAGAAATAATCACATTTTTGCCTCACTTAATTGGGTAATTTCTAACGAGTGAGTTTGGTGCATGGAACATGACCTTCAAATTAAATAACTATTTTGTGGACTTTTGTTTGTGAACTAGGCCTTGCATATGAAGGGAAACATCCTGATATTTCTCTTTCTTCTTCAGGTATCACAGGTTGCCCACTGCAGGCATATATTTTCATGGGTCCTATTTACTATCAAAAGTTAAAACATATGGTGAGCTTCCAAGCCTCCTTTATTATGTTCCAAGGTCCAATTATGCTTATGAATCCTAGGTCCTAATTTTTTATGTTGTTACCATTATTTGGTTTCTTGTGGGACTGGTTGGGGTTTTAACACAACATCATGAGCAAGGGTTGAAAAGTCCTTGAGTTGCTTGATGACCTATTTAGGCAATACAGGAGGCTGATAAGCAGCTAAATTTGATCGTATGTGCTCTTAATTTTGACTGTGGACAAAAATTACGAAGCATGCATATAAATCATCACGGAGGGCAAAGGGGATCTGCCTTCAGGCTTAAGCTTTCTGTTTGAACATAGGTGTGATTCTCACTTGATCATGAAGTGCGTGGCTCACTTCACATACACTGATATAGTTGAGTCTAAATCATGGATTGTGAAGGCTAAAGTTTCCTATCTCCCTCTTCCTAATGCAGGTCACGTTGGTAGGGAAATAGAAATTAGGGAAAAGAAGAGAAAACATGACAAATTTTAAGCTTCACCACCTAGAATTTGCCTAAAACCCTAGGCTTCACTATCTAAGGGTGCTTGTAATCACCACCAAGCTTAGAGAAAAATCTCTAATAAAAAACTTTTTATTCAAATTGCACTTGCTCGAAACACTTCCTAGAGTGTTTTTTTTTTTAATAGGGCTGCCATGGTTACACCAAAAGGTAAGTCTTAATCAAGAAAAATACATCCCATAAAATGATCAATAACATTAAAACTAAATTCATAAAGAAATCTAGTTCAAAGTTCCAAAAATGAATCCGGAAAAATAATAAATTCTGAAATAAAATTAATTGCTTTAACCTTTTGAGGCTCTTGTTTTGACATTCACTTGATGCGACACATATATGATCTAGGTTTTCAATACAAGTTTGTATGTCCCCTCCTCCCCCCCCGCCCCCCCAATTTAAAACAGATTTAGAAATCTGTCTCTCTCTCTTTCTCTCTTACTCAACACCCCAGAAGGGGGAGCATCACATGTCCTTTTGGCGAACTAAATTGAGATTTTTTTTGGAGCATTGCGTGTCTTTATTGTTTACTAATATCTGGCCAGCATTGTTCTTAAATGATTAACGATTTTTTTTCCTTTCTAGGATATAGGTTAGCTGATACTCTTTTACTCATAGCATCTACATTATTACTGTGAAAGAAATGCCATTATGTGGTTTTAGTTTTAATAAATCTGAGCAAGTTTATTTTTATATTTTATGTATCAGACTTTTCTTCCCTGTTACATATGCGATAGATTTAGCTTCTTAGATATCCATTTTTATGATAACCATTATTTCATGACAAGTAGGTCCTAGATAAAATGCATGCCCGAGGTAATGGGAAGCGTGTCTTGCTAACAAGACAGCCTACAGAGGGGAGAGCTCGCAATGGAGGTTAATTTCCTGTCCTTTTTTTTTAAAGATATTTATCAGATGTATATTTACCTTATGAGTTCTAATTTTCTGCCAACCATTCATTTGCCAGGACTACGTGTAGGAGAAATGGAACGTGATTGTTTGATTGCTTATGGTGCTAGTATGTTAATTTTTGAGCGCCTAATGATCTCTAGTGATCCTTTTGAGGTTCAGGTAACAGCTCATGCCTATGCCACTCCTTGATAACTGTTTGCTGAGTATGTACTACAAGGCTTGCTTGTAAGAAATTTAACAAGGAGACTAGTATATTAGCATCTTATATAGTGTCTAGCATGTCAACACATAAATAAAAACTGCTCAGCCAGAAACATAAAAATATGATTTCTAAGCAGTGGCACCCTTTCTACAGTTTTTTAACCCCACAGGGTGCATGAGAAATAACCTAGCAAAAAGGAAAATAGTCAAATCAAAGTGATTCCTGTCCTTGTGTGACAAAAATTTCATAATAATCCTCTCAATAATAAGCACCTTGAGTCGAAAATTAACAAACGTTGGAGTTTCCTGCAACTAAATCAATTTGTCTAGCTGGATGAGAAAATTTAAATTCATGTTAATATGGGCGGGTCGAGTTTCTTCTGCATCGAAGCCAAATTGTTTGAGGTTTCTGTTGAAGAAGGGGGTCAAACGTTCATGCTTCAAATATACGAAAGAGGGAAAAAGTTCATAAATTTTTTTACAGATGGGGACATTGAAGCTAAATCCATCTCCCATTCTGATCCATAGACATTTCTCCATTAATTAACAAAGTAGAGATGGGATTATACCTGATATTGGAGTTGGCTAATCTATGAAAGAATTTTGTGTTTTTATCCCCTTCCTTAAACCAAAGAGCGTGTGATTTTTGGCGTCAACTGATCTCCTCAAGAAGAATCATTTTCTCTAACTCCCCTACAGTCCTTTCCTTTTCAAGCTTCTCATCCACAGTCAATGGACGCCCCTCTGCCACATTATCCAACTCAGCAAGGCCTATCAAAAATTGAGTCTTCTTCACTGCCACATTTCCAAAACTCTCCACATTCCATTTCTTCAAATCAGCTTTAAGAGCTTTGAGTTTATTAGCCAACACATATCTAGGAGAACCTTGAAATTGATATGATCCCCACTATTGTCTCACTCGATCCACAAATCCTTCTGCTTTAAGCCACATATTCTAAAATCGAAAGGGTCTTTTACACCACTGAATCTGGCCACATTCTAGAATAATAGGGAAGTTATCTGATAATAGCCATGGCAGCCTCCGTTGAATAATATTAGGAAACTGGTCTTCCCATTCTGTTGTATAAAGGAATCTATCAATACAAGACATAGCTTCCTCCTCCCTACTGTTTGACCAACTCCCCCCTTCCAAAGGAGGATCCACTAGATCACCAGAGGAAATAAAATGAGAAAATCCTTGCATCGCCGAAGTGAAATTTTGACCCCTTGATCTCTTCGAAGGAAATCTAACTACATTTAAATCCCCTCCAACACACCACGGAACATCCCACTAGATAATAATACCAGCCAACTCATCCCACAGAAGCATCATCTCCCTATCCAACCGCAGACCATAAACACTAGAAAAAATCCACTCTTGGTGGTCAATCACAGATCTAAATTTACAGGACACAGAAAACTATCCCACTGCGTCATCAATTTTCTCAACAACCCTCTCGTATCCCACATCAACAAGATACCCCCCGAAGCCCCAATAGAGCCGAGATATAACCAGTCCACATGCTGTAAACCCCAAATCCTTCGGACCAGCCCCCTGGTAATGAGATCCCGCTTTGTTTCTTGTAAATGTCAGCCTTCCAAAGCTTGAGTAGATGTTTAACCCTAAGTCGCTTATCCTGATCATTTAGGTTTTAGTTTACTATTCAAACTAGAAATCTTAATAGTACTACTACAAGAAAGAGTCTTTATATATATATATATATATATATACTCCATGTACTCAAAAGGAAATGGAGTTGATCAATAAAATATTGAGTGTTATTTTCCTTCTGTTTTTGCTTTTATTATGGCTGTGTGTAACAAGAAAGAGTCTTTATAGTATATATATATATATATATACTCCATGTACTCAAAAGGAAATGGAGTTGATCAATAAAATATTGTGTGTTTTTTAGTATTGAGGCACATTGGCCTTATTGTTATTTTTCCTCCCTTTCTCTTCTTTCTTGTACTGTTCACGGATTTAAAAAAAAAAAAAATCTATTTCTGTTTCTTTTCTTCTCTTTTCAACCATAAATCAATTCTTTTCTCTTTTCAAACTATCTTGTGACCAGCAAGACTTCGCTATTGCTGTTCTAGAAACTGTTATTTTTTATTGTGTGAATATCTTTTGAGAAATTTTTCATTATAACTTACAGTAATTTCCTTTAGACCAACATTTTGTTTTGATGTTCGCAAAATGCTTTTCATATATTTGCATTCTTTTAAGGATTGTTGTGGTCCTTGAACATCATTCTTATTATACTAGACCTACATGTTAGTGTCAGATGAGTTGTAAATTAGGGTTAAGAGAGAAGAAAGAGGAAGAGAAGAAAAGAAAGAAAAAAAAAAGGGTTTAATCAATCAGTCCCTGACCTTAGCGGTTAGCACATATTTATATTAGAGTGATATGGCAAGATTAGAATAATACATTTATGCTAATATAAAATAACAACAGTAACTCTAACAGTGCCTATCTCCTATGGAATAATGATGTTTTCTCATACCAAAACTTAGGTTTTTGAGAATTCATTTGTCTACAATTTGGTTCATTAAGTATGTGGTAACATCTGCTTTTTGGCGCAGGTCTGCAGAGTATGTGGCTTGTTAGGATATTACAACCATAAGCTGAAAACTGGAATCTGTTCATCTTGTAAAAAAGGGGACAATATTTCTACTATGAAGCTTCCATATGCATGCAAGCTCTTAATCCAGGTATGACTTGACGACGTATTGATTGACTGCCTCTATCTTCCGTTCAACTCATAGCTCACATATGATTTTGTTAAAATTTTCTTTCATTAAGTTATAGTGTGTGGTTAAGTATGAATTAAATATTACTAATTTCCAATGATATTCTACATTGACATGTTAAGCAAAATTTGGTTGAGATCTCATCTTTCTTGCTCAATTTGTTGGAGGTCTTAATAGGCATAGTAAAAGCTTGCGTTTTTACTTTTTCTTTTATGTATTTTTTGCCTGATTTCACTACATCAAACTTGGCATTGGTGCATGGGTGACTTTTTATTTGCACTAGAAACACCTCACACTATGATAACTTACAATTTGCATGCTTGTTGTGCTTGTCTCAAGTACATGTGTTAGAGGGTTCTGTTAATCGATGATTAAATGTTTTGTCTTTAGTTTCCTCTTCATCAGTTTAAATAGTATATTCATAATTTCTGATACTTTCTTTGAAAATTATATTTTAAACCTTATAGTTTGGGGGTAGTAACAAACTAAACCCTAAAGTTTCAAAAGTAACAAATTAAACTCTGAAGTTTTGGAAAGGTAAATCATGTGACCAATTGAGGTACACGGTGTTAACTTTAGGGGTTAAGTGAAACTGTGTGTTTTAGTTTTAGGTGAAGAAGGGAAAAGAAAAGAAAAAAAAGTTGAGGCGAGAGAGAGAGAAAGACCCCTGAGTTGAGACCAGAAAGAGCAAGAGAGAGTTGAGACTAGATAGAGAGATTCAGAGTTGAGACGAGATAGAGAGAGGAGAAGACATACTTGAGACGAGAGTTGTGAAATCAAAGCTTTGCATGAAGGACAAATCTAAATGTAATTTTTCCTTTCCTTTCCCGCATTTTCTCACAAGCCGAAAAAAGAAAAACACAAAGTCTAGCTAAAAGATTTGAAATTTAAAAATGTTAAAGCGATGCATAGCTTGATCAACATTCCATAGAAGCACTTCTAAAGCCATTCAAATCCAAAAAAAGAGAGTAAAGCAATTCATCGTTTGGTCATTAAGTACTTTCTGAATTAACTCAGTAAAAGAAAAAGTGGTTTGTGAATTAGGTAATGAAACCAGTGTCTTTAGAGAGAGAATTTAATTGTTACTTGCTTAATCTTGGCTTTCGAGCTCTGTATCGTCTCTCTCACTCTCTTTGGTCTCAAGTTCTCAACTCAATCTCTCTCGTCTCAATTTGTTTTTTTTTTTCGTTTCACCTAAAACTAAGTTAACACCATGTATCGCAATTGGTCTCAGGGTTTGATTTGTTACATTTTCAAAACTTTAAGGGTTAATTGTCACTTTTAAAACTTTAGGGTTTAATTTGTTACAGCCCCTAACTATAGGGTTTAGAATGTAATTTTCCCTTTATTTTCCTATTGATTGGTAAGTTACAAATGCAACCAATTGAAACCATGACCTCATCCTCCATGTCATTATTATGGGAGAAGAAAGTGTTAGTTAAGCTATAGCTCATTGACTTGGATCAAGAAATAACCTATTCAAACAAAAGTTTAAAAAATACCGTAACGGAGGCCGTTTAGGTCTGGATAAAGAAAAAATATATATATTTTGGTGTCGGTATATATTGGTGTACCTTTTCGGAATTGCCACTATATATATATATATATTTAAAAACTCAAAATAGCTTTATCTAACTCATCATATATGTATATATGTATGCTTTTGGGCATGAGCATAAACTGTTTAGCCTATCAAGGGTAGATGCCCCTAGATTACCCGGCAACTGATTCTGATGAGTGAGGTCAGTTGATCGTACGTTTTATTATCTAGAAGCACATGCAAAGGGCTCTTCTTTAGAAAGGTTCCCTACGTAATAAAAAAATATGTATATATGTATTTTCGTACGTGTGTACTAATCATTATATAAAGTAAAAACCCATATCATCTCAATTCAAAAGATTTTATTCTCCCATGTTTAAATCATCTCAACAACTTAAATTGGCCAAAACAACTTTGTATTTAAATCAGTACGTTTCAAGGGGTTAAGTGTACCGGATTTTTGTTTGATAATTGATATGAAATATTTCAACTGGAACGGTATTTATAATTATGATTCAAACAACAATTAAGGAGAAACTGTGTCCGGAGCAACAAATGTCTAATGATAAATATTCATTTTGCATTAAAAAAATAAGACATAGAAAACTTAAATTTCTTGGTAGATGGTATGTCGGTTCAAATCATTCACAGCCTAGGTACTACCAGTGTTAGGTTTAACAGAATTTTCTTTAAGGTTTGACAGAGTTGCTGTAAAAAATGCACGTGCTGAAAAGAAATTGAATAGAAGACTGGGAAAAGTATGTTAAACATTGGAAAGAAAGAAAGATTTAGGTCAGGATGGTGGTGTTCTGGTCCATCTACTCCATTTTTCACTTTATTTTTCTTCCTTTAGAGATGCCAACTTCATTTTTTTCTGCATCATTTCATCAACTCTCCATATTTGAAGAAATTTAGAGGCTGAAAGGAAAAAAAAAATGGGAATCAATTTTAGGTGAGACCACCACCACAAATTCCATCTACCCACAGTCGCGGGCTACCACCTTCACCCCTTACAAGCTCAAACAAGTCATTCCTCTACCTGGACGAGATATCTATGTTTGCCATCACCACCACTCTAGTACTGTGAACAAAACCCATCGTTATCAACAAGCGTGTCATGATTCACAGCTACTATGCCTAGTTAAAAAAGAAGAGAGGAAAGATTCTGCTAGCATGTCTCAGTTCTTCCCTGAAATTTTGTTCAACTTCTAGCTGTAATAGTTACATTTCCACTGTTCACTGTTGGATGAATATGTTAGTTCTTGTCAGTTGTTGCCTGATGTTTTGTTTAACTTCTCACTGTTCAATGGCATGCTTTCAGGAACTCCAATCGATGAATATTGTTCCCCGCTTAAAGCTAGCCGAGGCATGAGTTGAAAGATATTCTCTAAACTCCTGAAGTTCATACATGGAGAGAAAAAGGATTTGGTAATGGTATTGTGTGCTGCACATTTCCTTCTGGAGGCTAAATGGAGGTCTTGTTAAGAGGAATGTACAACCGTTCAGCACACTTTTCACTCTTCTAAGGCAACATCATGCCATCTATCTATGACAAATAGAATGTATAATGTAGAATGGGTTACTCTTGGCACGCAAACACACATATATATTCGTTTCATTATCATTTTAAACTTTTATTTATTTATTTATTATGTGGGAAGTTATAAGAATGAATGGACTTTGACATGGATGAGACTACAAGCGTTTATTTTATGCTATATATCTGTCTTCTATTATTTATTTTATTGAAAAAATCAACAAAAGAAGAAAGGAAAATAGAGGCAAAAGTGGGGACTTCATTTGTAGGTAGTTTGTTTCAATTTTGTACAGAAGCTGTTAGGACAGTAGTGATTTGGATATGTCCGATCATGAATTTAGTACAGAAGCTGTCATAGAATAGAGTATGACCTTAATGTATTCTGCGGGTTGTATAATTACTCTTACCTTAGTAAGATAGACCCTACAATTATGTAGGCAAGGGTGATTCATTAATTTCAGGACAAGGTTTTTTGTAGTGGATTTGTAATAACCCATTATGTGGTAACTTATAAGACCATCCATATGTACTATTTAAAGAAGTCACATGATTCATTAAATAGGTCATGTGACACGTGGATGGTTTTATTAGTTGACACGAAGTAGACTGTAGTAAGTTGGCTACAAACAAACTCTGTCCTTAATTTCATAGTTTATTTATTAATTTTCATCTGAATTCATCAATGACATCACTAACAATTGTGAAATTTTTGTGCCTCTAAACTTATTATTAATTTTACCTCAAATGAAACATTTGTTACAATTAACTAGTCATTTTTGTATGGTATAGAGATCAGAATAATCTATTATATTAAATCAATCTTGTGCTTATTCAACAAATTCACTACACACTAGTGCAATGTCTTTAAAGTCTAAATTCACACAAATTTACATAATTTAGAGTATGACAAGTAGAATCAAATATAAGGACGCCCATCAGAATCGCTTGAATGCTACAACCAATCAACATTCCTTCTAAACATTCTTCAAGATTAACCTAATCAACTACATTAATCAAATAATTCCAAAATCTGGTTGTTAGAGTGAACAACAGTTCAATTCACAAAAAAGAAACCCACAAATTACAATATTTATATAGGATTAGAAAAAAAAATCCTCACAAAATCTACACTTAATATGATATAGACTAATGTGTACAAATAAGAAACATGCATAACCACTTGATGCAACAAGGTCACAAAGCAAGTTTCAGTCTTTATTCTCTTGGATCCATAAATGACTGTTTGGTAAATTGACTTCAGGTCCTTATTATCTGAATTCAATAGAAGGATTTTATTTTCATTTCATACTCTCGAGGTCAAAAGAAACTTAACCTGAAGTGTATCTGTGTATTTTGGTTATGTATAAAATTTAAGAAAGTGTATTTGGGCTACATATAGAATTTAAGAAAGTCTAAATAATATTTAAAATACTAATATCATGTTGGTGTGTTGTGTGGCTTAATTGATAATTATATGTAAATTAAAAAAAAAAATTAAAATTGAATACTAAATTATAAATTAAAAAGAAGACCAAAAATTACTTGAAGTTGATGACTGCACATTTTGTAAGACCAGGTTTTTATCAAAAGCCAAGATTATTATAGATCTTAAAATAATAATAATTCATTAAATTTTGTAATTTTTTTGATAATTTACTATTAATCGGTGTGATATTTTATTTTTTGGAATATTTGGTAGAGCTTTATTTGAAGTAAACTATGTTAATAATTTTAATGTATGTAAAATGAGTCATATGATGGAATTATATCGTACAAGTTGTAAAACTTACATTGAGCTGTTGTACAAGTTGTAAAATTTCTTTTATATTTATATATTTTTTTCATAATTTAAAATAATTAAGGGGGCATTTGGTATAGGGTAATCTTTTAAGATTCTAGGAAATATTATCAAAATTCAGAACATTCTCATATCTCAGCACCAGAATTCTTAGTAAATCTCACTTTTATAAAATGTGGATTCCCTTAGAAAAAAAAAAAAAAAAGTCATTAATTTGAAGAAACTTTAATTTTTTTTTTTCTCCCTCTTTATGCTCTATAGCATTCCCCTAATCATTGGTTCAAAACTTGAAAAATCCTTTTTTTTTTTTTTTTTTTTTTTTTTTTTTTTTTTTTTTTTTTTTTTTTTTTTTTTTTTCCTTCGCTATTTATAAATTTTTTAAAACGGTTTTGTATCTGTAAGTAATATCTTAAATCAGTAAAAATGATTTGAGCCTTTATTGATTTTGACAGGATGACACTTTACTATAGTTTATGTTTATAATCATCAATTAAGGGTCATCCTACAAAAAAAAAAGTGTGGGTAAGGTGCTCACTTAATTGTTACCATAAAATGTGATGTAATTACTATTTTAAGTGACGTTATTATTATCTAATGTAATGTTGCTATTGTCCATTTTATATATTAAATTTAAATAAATAAATAAAAATGTTGGGTACCAAACAATATGATGATATGTATCATCATTATGTGATATTGATATTATAAAATGTGACATTTAAACTGCTAGAGATACTATACCTCAAAAAAAAAAAAAAAAAGTGTAGGTATTATAGAATTACTCCTAAATTGAGTATTTTAAAGCTAAAGAAGTGGAATAATTTTGATTTTTTTTTTTTTTTTTAATACTAGTAAGAGGAACAAGGTTCAAAAGTACATCATATTGTCAATATTACTAATATGTATTACATTGAGAAATTGATGAGAAGCCTGAGTTGCCAAAAAGTTAGCTTCTTCTATAATAATGTTAGGGACAGCTTTGATATGGATACTGATGCCTTGCTACAGTTGCATGTAAAGAAGGTCTTCAAAAATGTTTGTCCACTGCCAAGTATGCTGCCTAATTGTTCTCCACATCATATAAATATTTTTACCAGGTCAAGATTGCAATTTTCCTCAATCCCTACCTGGAGGCTACCAAGGAAGCTTCTCTAATTGCTATTAATCTGGTTGTAGTGATGTTAGTTGTTCTGAGGCTTTGACATCCATAGAAAAGCACCTGTCCAAGTCTGTTCTTTCCAATAAAAGCTGAACCATGCCATTTTTTGTTTTGTGCACCTACCCCTGCCGTGAGAATGAGGGTTTGCCAATCCTCTGGGAGCTGAGTACTGTTCCAGTGGTGTCTTGAAATAATTGGTAGTGTTGTATTTACTGTCTGAAAATTCTGCTTGTACCTAGTTGTCAAAGAGTGAACAGTTAGTACTACCTCATTTGGGTTTGGGAGTTTACCTTCAAAGCAAACTTGATTCCTGTGGAATCATAGGCACCAAATTGTTGTGATGATCATGGAAAGCATCTCTATGCTTTCTGGAGTTTCTCCATAGGAGTCCAATAACTTGGAAATCCAAAGATCCACAATAATGTTTGACTCCAGAATTGTAGATGTATAAATGCCAATGCCCAACCAAATTGCTCTGGTGAAGGTGTAGTGTAGGAAAATATTGATCCTTGTAGATATGTTAGAATTTCAATTAGATCTCTAATGTTTTAACTAAAGAGTTCATGCTTTTTTTTTTTTTTTCTTTAATAATCAACTTGAATAAAGGGAGTTGGGGAGGCACAAAATTCTAAGGTCCAGTCAAGTGTATCAAAAATTGTAAGATATGTGTGTTTTGATTAAAATATATGTCAGTTGTAGTAAAATATGTGTTATTTATAGTAAAATTTAGTTTATTACAAATGTCACTCATGTTACTAAAATTCGCACATTTTGTTTTTATGGACACACATTTACCACTATTGATACAAAATTTACCATAAAACACACATTTTATCAAAACCAACACTGATCCTATAACGGGACCTAAATATGACCCGTTGGCGGAGGTTAGCCTAGTTTTCTTAGGTTATTTTTGTTCAGTGGTCAAATCAAAAGAATAATTAAAATAATAACTGAAAAATGTTATGTGGAAGATATATGTCACATGCCACATGCACAACTCATTACAATAATGTTGATTAATACAGTTTGTCGATCCCAATTGAGAGAGTTATTGATAAAAGAAAATATTAAAAAAATGATTATTTACTCTCTTTTTTTTTCGGAAAATATTTACACACTTTCTAAGTATGTCTTTTGTGCACATTTCTTATATACACTGATATTATAAAAAAAAAAAAAAAAAGTTATTTGAATATTTTCTAAGTCAATTTTTTAGAAATTACCGATTATCCCAAAAACTTAAACTATTAGGATATGGTGAATTTAATCATTTAACCAATATAAATTCTAACATTCCCTCTCACGTGTGGGCTTACACTCCTCCTTAATAAATGGGGCCCAACACGTGAGATTTTTAATTTTTTAAATGGGAGGTAGAGTGGAGTCAGGGTTCGAACTTGGGATCACCTGCTCTGATACCATGAGAAAGTCCAATGGGCCTAACTTAATTTCAAAAGACGTCTTGAGAGATGAGGGATGTCCATGGCTTATAAATTGCACAACCCAAGAATACTTGGTCAATGTGGGATTAAACTCTCACTTTAATAATTTTTTTGTAGACACTTCTTATTATATTCAATTAACATATAGGAGTGTGTTTTATTTAGTTCAACTAATAAAGTTACGTGTCATTGAATAAGGAATTTGAGTACCAAAAAGGGAAAAACCAATTGGTGTCTTGACATAAGTTCAAATCCTCTCTCTCTCTCTCTCTCTCTCTCTCTCTCTCTCTCTCTCTCTCTCTCTCTCTCTCTATATATATATATATATATATATATATGCACACGATAAATTTGTGAAATTGATAAATGTGAGAACTGTATCTACTTATGTGTTTTTATAGGTAGGTATCAGAATATATCAAAATGACTCGATGTGAAATAAGATTTTAACCAAGATGTACTATAAGAGTTTTTAAACCCATTACTTCACCTATATATCTATTTTAATGAGAGTAGGAAGTGTTAATTTGAATTAGAATTAATTAATATCACTTTTCATTTCTTTTTCTTTTTCAAATAATGATTGATTGCTTGCTGTACCTTTTTTATACAAAAATAAAGCTTCATAGTCAAGATGTCACAAAATGCAACATGCATGGAACCAACCTCTTATTGAAATAAATTACGAGGTAGACTTGGATGTGCCAATATACTAAAAAGTGAGATATATTGGCCTTCGATTATATTATATGTACACCTTAACTCTGCAAAACTAGAATTAGATTTTTATTTTATTTTTGATAAAAAGTCACACCAATAAAGCCGACAACTACTCACTCCTATAAAGCTTGACAATTACATATATTCGATGAACTGTCCCACACAATGAATGTACCTTTTAAAAGACAAACGTACATCGGCACTTTTGAGAAGTTGGTTTTGTATGTGTTGTGTAATGACTAATGGGTGTGTTCTTTCTGTTGATATTTATGATGGTCGACATGGTGCCTACCGACATATCATTTTGCACATTTAAATTAATAATTTGTTGGAAGGATAGTTGGTGAATAATTGAACATCGTTATCATACACTTTTAGCGTTGGAGTTATTTGGATTTTGTGATATTTTAAACCAATCACAACCTATGAACTAGAGTTTTCCAACAGTGAAACCATGTGGGTGTGCCTTTTAAAATGTAGAAGAATTCTCTACGCAGAATTATGCTGTATAAGGAACCTGCCAAATCATGTAAAATTTGAGTACCGAAAATCACACATCAATGTTCGTTCACATGTTTTCCTCGTGTCTTATAGTTCTTATCCAAAAATTGGTACGAGAGGTAGTGTAAGCCCACAATGGTTTTTGTGATGCATGTTCTTAACGTGTACAAAATAGGCAATAAATCTTTCTACTATTCTATAACAAAATAAATGAACAAGTGCAACTATAAATAAGTGGTCTTTTTTATATCTAATTTTCATGCCAATTTCTACCAATACTACTTCAAAATGACTATCACCCATTACTCAGAAAACCAATCAAGGGATGGAGAAGAAGAAGAACTAAGCCATGAATGCAAGGAACTTCTTCTTTCCCTTCCCAAAGAGAAAGGGTGGAGAACCTCTCATCTCTACAAGTACCAAGGGTTTTGGTGCCAAGCAAGTGAGATCCAATCCATAATCTCTTTCCAAAGGCACTTCCAAGCAAGTGAAACGGATGTAGTATTAACCACAGTACCAAAATCAGGCACCACATGGTTAAAAGCCTTGGCTTTTGCTATTGTGAATCGCAAGCGTTTTCCCATGTCAAATAATAACCATCCTTTGCTTACTTCAAACCCTCATGATCTTGTACCTTTCTTTGAGTACAAGCTTTATGACAAGCACCAGCTTCCTGATCTCTCCAACCTTCCACAGCCAAGAATTTTTGGCACTCATGTTCCATTTCCTTCCTTGCCTACTTCGATCAAGAAGTCAGGTTGTCGGGTTGTTTATATTTGTAGAAACCCTTTCGACACTTTCATCTCCTCATGGCATTTCATTAACACAGTGAAGCCGGGATCTGAAGCTCCAATGTCATTGGATGAAGCCTTTGAAATGTATTGTAATGGGGTTATAGGGTTTGGTCCCTTTTGGGATCACATGTTGGGGTACTGGAAGGAAAGCATAGAAAGACCTCACAAGGTATTGTTCTTGACGTATGAAGACATGAAAAAGGATGTTACATTTCACTTGAAGAAGCTGGCAGAGTTTCTGGGGTTTCCATTTTCTTTGGAGGAGGAAAGAGCTGGTGATGTTGAAAAGATAGCAAAGCTATGTAGTTTTGAGAGTTTGAAAGAGTTGGAGGTAAATAAAGTTGGCAAGTCTATTAAGTACTTTGAAAACAAAAACTTGTTTAGGAAGGGTGAGGTGGGAGACTGGGTTAACTATCTGACACCAAGGATGGTGGAGAAATTAACCAAGGTCCTGGAGGATAAGTTAGGTGGTTCTGGATTGTCATTCAAAGTTTTCTCCTAGGACAAGCAATGAGTGCTGTGTGGTGATCAGCTTGTTATTTGCATTGTTATGTGTATCACTTCTCCTTTTCCATGTGAGGGTAGAAACGTGAAGACGTTGTTCAATTAATTAAATTCATGTGTTGAATAAATGTACCTCGACTCAAACAACTTGAGTCCTTGATGTTGTTATGAATTTCTCTTTTGTACCCGTTGTTATCAATTAGCACTTTGTTAATTAACAGCATTTTAGTTTTTGACAACTCAAATGAAAAGACTTGATGTCTATTTTTCCCATCTCATGTGACCCTAATATATCGGGAAATTTAAGAGGAAACAATGGAATCACAAATGATTGAAGTAGGCTTAAAGACACAAAATGATTTAATTATTTATTTTTTTTAATACGATATTTGCTCCAACTTGATTGAGTTTGCTAATGGATTACAAGAAAATCGTCTTCAGGATGCAACTTCTCCAAGTAAAACCAAAAACAAAAAACCACATAAGCCAATTAAGAAGATATCACAAAGCAACCTTTCTTGCTAAACGCTAACTCTTTAAATTCCGCACTTAGGTTATTTGTGTTTACTTTCAATTTGATTGCATAATTGATTACGCAATTCAACTTGGCTAATTTGGGATAAAAGCAATTAAGATGGGATCTAAATTTCCCAAACATGAAGAAAATGAGGAAGGAATGACGTGGACTTGCTTTTCAGCCATCAATGCACTGGTGTCACCTCCACTTTCCCGGAAGATGCTGGGAAATTATCATAGTGGGGTAAATCTTTTTGGTAAAGGCTAATAAAGTGGCTTTTGTAGGGGTCAAAAAGTGATCAATGAAGCGATTTTGTTTAATTAAAGTAACTAATCAAGATTAATCATGAAAAGGAATCTTTATCCTACTTGCTCTAGCGTGATAACTGATAAAAGGGACAAGATTACAATTACATAGTAGAATTGAAATAACATGAGATTTTTAATATTACAATCTCTCTTTCCCTCCCTATTACCATCAGTTTAACCTCAAAAATTCATTGTAATTCAAAACTTTCCATGTATCTTATCACTTATGTTATTTGGCCTGGCTATGGATTGTTTGGTCTCACTTACGTTAGCTCCATCTTCAGCCTCTTTTGTGACCTGCCTATTTCTCTTCTTCTAGCACCGCAATCCACACATTAATTGATGGTGTTAAACCCATAAAGCATGATGCTATTAATGAAACACACTTAAACAAAATGATATCATGTGGTTTTGAATGAAATAATGTTCATATATGATAGAAACATGTTAAAAAAATCACATTCCATTGTTTTGTTTAAGAATTCTCCGTTAATAACGTCATCGTAAATAAATGTACATATCATTTGAATTGAAACATTTTTTTTTTTAAAGAATAGGGTTTAATTTAAAACGAATGAAAGTGTGGGTATAATTTGAAGCCACTCATAAATTATGTGGTTTAAAATATAATTTTCCATTTTATATAAAAACAAAACTTATCGATCAAGACAATGAAATAATCACAAAATTATGACTTTTTGAAGTTAAAGATTTAATGCATTCACATTTTTTTTTTCCACTTAATCTATGGAAGATAATTAGTCTTAATTCTTATACTTGCAGATCTAGAAAGCTATATAAATTTTAAAAAATCGTTTCATATGGAAAATTAAGTTTGAATTTGTAACTTTTCAAAGCTAGAAATTGTATTGCTTATTACACTAAGTTGCCTCTAAAAGCCCGGTGTCATAATACAAGGGTACTCAACTAGAACCCATCTCGATTTACACCTTTCTCTTTGCAGGTTGCAGCAACCAGTTTCTTGAAAAACATGTCGCTCTGCTGCCCCAATAAACATATTTGATCATAAATTTGGATGAGCTTATGACAAATAATAATCTGTCATAATTGGTTAAATGGTTCAGCTAACCCAGTTTCACTATTCCTGAAGCCCCTCCCTTACTACCAAAAAATTACTAATTAACCAAAAAAAAAATGTAGCTTCATTGTTACCCACCTAAGAGAAAAAGATAGTTCCAGTCATCAGTCATCACAAGGTGATAAAGACTGATCAACAACTCCTTTGCCTTTCCCCTTTTCCTTAATTTATTTTTTCAACACATGGACTTGATGATTTGTGGGTTTCCCACTACAAGGATATCAAGTTCTAGAGAATTCCTTAAGTTCAATATTATAATTAACAATATAATATATTTAAAAAGAATAAACACAAAAAAATAAAATAATAAATAAATAAATAAGAAGGTAAAGGTGTTCAAGCTGGATTATCCTTTCATGTCTATTCTAAGGTACATTATTGCTCTAAGATATACATACGTGTGCTTATTTATTTATTTATTTTATCAATATTTCTCTTTTTTCCTCAAAATTTTGATGGTGATGGTAGGAGATTTAAGACACACATATGCATGTTTATTAATCATTATTTTTAATTTTTTTGTGAATTATGCTAAATGATTGGTAAGAGATAGAAGATCAACAACTTATTTATAGAGTATACTTATACAGTTTCTACTGTAACTACGAAATGTTTATTTTCAAACATGAATTTTATAAAAACTAGGCTTCACAATAAAAACAACGAAGCTGATTTTCTAAGTTACACTTTATTTTTTGTAAATTGAAACAAAATTTACTGCAAATTTTTTTTTTTAAATCAATCAATATGATTTTCAGATTTAGAAGATTATCGAGTTCTATTTTGATTTATGCTTGGTCCCAAAAGCTGAAATTCTAGCTCAATCCCTGCTACCATGACTTCAATATTAAATAATATTTAAAAAAAAAAAAGTACATTAACAACATATAGCATTCCTAATCACATTCAATTCTACCACAACTCACAATAATTACACAAAATTTTGAGACATACAATCAAACCATCCAAGAATTGCTTGCTTATGGATTCCTTCATCATGAAGACCTTGATCACATCTTCTACCTAAAAAATGTATTATTAGTATACATTATATAATCACTACAAGAAAAAAGGTTAATTGCAACAAAATTTTTTGTTGCAATAACTTTCATTTTGTTGCAATAAACTTTTATTGCAACGAAAGTTAGTCGTTGCAAGCCGTTGCAATAAACTCTGTGGTAATAGGTTTTAGCCGTTGCAATAAACTCTGTGGTAATAGGTTTTCGCAACAAAATATGTCATTGCAATAAATATCATATATTGCAACAAGATTTTTGTTGCGATAATTTCATTTATTACCACAACTAGTTTATTGCGATAAGGTATTGCTTCAACCATTTCGTTGCAATTAAGTTATATAACATTTTTATTGCCTCGATTATTTCGTTGCGATAAGGTATTGCTTCAACCATTTCGTTGCAATAAATTTTTTTTTTTTTTATCAGCATTAATTGTTGATATTTCTATTTGTCACCAGTCCTGTTTAATAATATAAAAACTAAATAAAGAAGCAACATTCACAAAATCAAGAAATCTACAAAAAGATAGAAAATTTATAACACTTCACAATATTAATAACTACAACTTCTACATAAAATTCATAAGTACAAAAATAATCCCCCGTCTAAGTTTAAGTCATTAATGGATACAAATTCATTGGGAATCTAAATAATAATAATAATAATAATAATAATAAAAGACCTGCTGTGACAAGTAGTAATCAATGTCAATCATCCATTTCCCATCTTCTCTTTTCAGTTCATCAGGATGTCTAGCACGCTGAGCAATCCCTGTTGAACTACCTGAACTAGTCCCCTGTCCACAAAAAGGAGAAATTATAGCAACGTGACATCTAAAATGCAAGAGCAACATTTGCTCAGAGGTCGGCTACTGCTCATTCAACAACAAAAAACAGAAACCAATGCATCTCAAACCTGCTCACAGCATATTATATAAGGGACTGTATCACCAACATTGCAACCAGTAGAGTAACCGCTTTGCTTTAACTGTTGTGCCACCTAGAAATGGTCAGTAGAATAAATACTTATGCTACGCATCGGATAGGTGGAATGCATTACGTAAATAAGATAAGAAAGTTTCAATTAATTGTGAAATCTGGGTCTGAACTCACTTGAACATGTGGTTGGTTTTTGGCATCTGGGTAGGCTTCAGGAGGTTTAGTCAATGTTTTTGTGATGATGTATTTCTCAAGTGATACTTGCCCGCTCCTCATATCTTCTTGTACCTGTTTGATATCAGACTAAATGATTAATTTCCCTATGACAATGGTTTTAAAGCATGAATACACTATCAGTTCAACCCAATGATTATCTCATTGTGAAATTAGGGGGTATTCTCCCATTTTCCAAAGTTTTTTTTTTTTGATAAGTCCTTCCAAAGAAGTTGAGTTAATGATAACTTCACTAGAGTAAGAGCCCTCAAAAACATCAAATGACCATGGTTGGTGCACATCAGCCAAAATGTCAAAGGATGGACAGTTTCAGTTCCTAAAGAAAAGGTAAGTCCAAAAAGAAAATGTCACATTGAAGTCCTGTTCCAATATAATCAATGATTAACATATCTCAAGCTCACTGGGCTGAGCCTTTCCAATTACAGAATTTAAATTGGTTCCTCCACAGTTTGTAGCAGTGTAAGGTTAGGGTTCAATGGTACTCAAATGACATATTCTAGACTTGGCTCAAGTATCATAAAAGTGCAAACATTGACTCTACCTTCCACCTCTCCCAAAAAGTTCACCAGATAAAAATGGTCATTATAATGGGAGAAACAAATGACCTCACCTTCATTAGAGAGTTATGTATTGCTTCAACAACATCCTCACATGACCTGTGAACATAAGAACCAAAAACAATTAACAAGACAGATAAGTAACCCAATTATATAAAACCAAAAGGGAATTTTTTTTATAACCTCATATGGAGTCCCATCCTTAAACTGCAATTTGACGGCTGCATATTTCTTTTTCTTGAGAAGCAACATTCTCTTGTACAAACCATCAAGATCAATTTCTAAACACCTGTACTTCTTGTTAACCTAGATAGAAAGAGACAGAGAAGACACACCTTAATAGATCACAAGACAAAAAAATAAAAAAGAGTATTAAATTTGAGTGATACACCTACTGCAAAGTTGGAGCAAAAGCATTTTAAAGGAAAATTTTATGGTCTTACTGAGAGCGCCGGCAACGCCTCCAGAGATAAGTTGCGACACTCCGATCTGCGATTGGTGCACGAACTTCCTTGCACCGCCATTGACGTGGCTCAAATTTAGACCTCCTCCTCCTTTGAATTTGGTCTCGAAGAAGGAGAAATCGAAAAATCCAACTTGGATGATTAGAGAGTGACACCACCGCCGATGAGAGAGAACAGAAAGACCCATCGTTGAATGGTATAGAGAGAGGGCAGAGAGATGGGATGGGAATAAACACTAAGAGAGAGAAAAGAGAGAGGAATTGAATAGGCGGGACTGTGGGAGTGTGGAAATTGTACGGGGGATTTGGATAATAGCAATTTTTTCTTATTGCAACAAAATATTTTGTTGTGATATAATATTTTTTCTATTGCAACAAAACATTTTGTTGTAATATAATATTTTTTTATTGCAACAAAATTTTTTGAAGTGATGTAAATTAAATTTTTTGGACTGTGGCAGTGTGGAAATTAAATTTTTTTTTTTTGTAATATTCATAATTATTGCTTCAACAGTTAACTTTGTTGCAATATATTATGTAAATGATTTATTGCAATGATATTTTACAACCTATTACAACAACTTATTTTTGAAGTAATAAATTACCAGTTTTTAAGTAACTCTTGCAACGAAATCTAATGAATTGATGTAATAGTACGTGTATTACCACAATAATCATTTTTGTTGTAATAACTCTTGTTGTAATAGATGTATTTTGTTGTAGTGAATTAACATTTTTTTTTTTAAATATCTCAATATAAGGCTAAAAATACATTTACTATCAATACAAAATTAACAATGTAATAAAGAAATAAAGTATTACGTTGTGATTTAAATTAATGTCTACTAATAAAAAAAAATAGGTCATGATTTGTGCACATCTCTTTGCACACATTTTTATAAAATTTGAACAATGTAATAAAAAAATATAGAGAAATGTGTATTGTGTGTGCAATAGAGATATACACAAACCATTTATGATAAAAAAATATCATAGACATCCTCTAAATAAATTTTCACAATTCTACACAAGAGCTCCCTGGTTCTTTGATACAAAATGAGAAAATGAGAATACTTTTTCAAAGATAAAAGAAAGAAAGAGAAAAAATAGGGAACACATAAAAAAAAGAGAAAAAGTAGGGAACAAAAGAGAGGGAAGGAAAATAAAAGAAAGAAAGAGAAAAATTAAGCAAGGGAAAAAAAGTTGTTCAAGTAATAAACTATTGTAAGTGGATCTCATTTACTTTAGCAAAAATTAAAAGTAAAAACTAGTATCAGAATCCAAAATATATTTTGGATTCTGACTTCTGCTCTAGAAATGAGAATTTGCAAAATGCATTCTAGGCAGAATGCATTTTGCATTTTCCAAAATCCCAACCAAACATCTTAGATTTTTTGCAGAATGCATTCTATGCATAAAAATCTATGAAATCACTTTTAAGTAGAGGATCTAAACACAGGCTTATAAACCAAGATTCTACAAGTAGTAATCTTTGAGAATCCTGTGAGTTTCTCTATATGATGTGTCAAAATCTGTAAAAAAAAATAATAATAATAAAAAAATAAAAAACTGAATATGCATTGATTTTTATTTATAAGTAATGAAGAGTTACCGATGAAAATGCACTTTTGATACTGCCTAGTGTTGGGCAAAATACTTTAACGCATTGTTATCATAGTTACTAGTTGTTAGGGACACAAAGAGATTTACCGAAACAATATATAATATAGAGTGCTTAAACATAAGGAGTATGATGTTAATTTGGTATCCCCATATCATGTCTATATAAAACTTTAGGGTTTATTTTTTTATTTTTTTTCTTAACCTAAAATATGTGCATGATGACTTTACGCAATTTAAAATTATATGGGTTTTTAAATAAGTATCCATGATATACTAATTTTTTTAGAGTAGTGAAAAGTTCAATATTTATTGTTAGGTGATAAGTGGTCTTATAGTCCAGTGACATCCGCTCCCTTCTAATGGAGTTTAATTTGGAGTATGTTGGTGTAAAAAGAGAAAGAGAAAAAGAAAAAATTCATTGTGAGGTATATACCCTTTCCATAATAAAATCTTGGTTTAATAAAATTAAACTAGAATCTGACTTGCTTCTTGCTATTCAGGGAAATACTTATATCCCTTGGCTAGAGGCTCCAGTCAGGGCATTTTTGGCATTTTGAAAAAAATTGTAACCGGTTGTTCAGGTCAATGGGTTTACATATACTGACATATAAATTACAATAAATAACACATGTATTACAAAACTATACTCTAGTACACAAATTGACACAAATATACAAATTTTATCAATTTCTTACAATATTTTACACATAAATTACTAAGCACCGCCGAAATTGACACCATTTACACGGATTAACACAAATTCATAATATTAAACACTTTTAAATACTGAAAGTAAGAGTAATTACAGATCATGACACATATTTACAATTTTTATCATAAAGTAGTAGTATTTACGCAATAAATACTAAATATCATATCACTATCATAACCACCAAAATTTGATTCCATTTTACAAAAAATGAGACAAATTCCTTTTTTTTAACACCATTATTGCAATTATAAACAAAACAATTACAAAATGATAGAAAAATTACAATTACTGAGAGAAATATATATTTTTTATCACCAAGAGTACTAGGATTTACACAATAATTACTAAATATGACCCAATCTGTCATAGCCGCCAAAATTGATTCCATTTTACAAGAAATGAGACAAATTACGGTTTTTATCACCTATATTTCATTTTTAGATATACATTTTACAAGATCTGAGACTGATTATAGTTTCAAAGACATGTTTACAATTGTTATCACCCAAATAACAACATCTATAAACAAGTTACTGACAATCACCCAAGCCGTCATATCCGTCAAATTTTGATTCCATTTTACATGAAATGAGACAAATTCTTTTTTTTTTTCACCATTATTGCAATTATAAACAAAAAAATTACAAAATAATAGAGAAATTACAATTACTGAGAGAAATATATATTTTTTATCACCAAGAATACTAGGATTTACACAACAATTACTAAATATGACCCAAGCTGTTATAGTTTCCAAAATTGATTCCATTTTACAAGAAATGAGACAAATTACGGTTTTTATCACCTATATTTCATTTTTAGATATACATTTTACAAGATCTGAGACTGATTATAGTTTCAAAGACATGTTTACAATTGTTATCACCCAAATACCAACATCTACAAACAAGTTACTGACAATCACCCAAGCCGTCATAGCCGTCAAAATTTGATTCCATTTTACAGGAAATGAGATCAATTACTTTTTTTTATCAAAATTATTGCCATTGTAGAGACAATTTTTACAAAACGATAGACCAATTACAATTACTAAGACAAATATATAGTTTTTATCACCACAAGTACTAATATTGACACAAAAGTTACTAAAGAACCCAAGCCTGTCATAGCCACCAAAATTTGATTCTATTTTACAAGAAATGAGACAAATTCTTTTTTTTCTTTTTCATTTTTTTATCACCAATATTGCACTTTTGAACACATGTGTTACAAGACGTGAGAGTAATATCAATTATTGAGACATAATTACAATTCTTATCACCCAAGTCCCAAAATCTATAAATAAGTTACTAACAATCACTCAAGCCGTCATAGCCTGCCAAAATTTGATTCCATTTTACAAGAAACTAGTCGCAAACCCTGTGTGATGCACAGAAAAACTACTAATATGATATTATATATATAAACTAAAAATCACACTCAAAAAAGGAATTTTGGAATTTGAATCAATATCTCTACAGATTCTGCTACTTTTTTTTTTTTTAATAGTCTTCCTATTATATTTTGATAGGTCAAGTCTATAAACAGAGTTATAGTCTTAATAATATTTCTTGATAGGCCATAATTTTTTTTTTTTTTTTTAAATCAGTTTTCCGTTTTCCATTTAGCAAACAAAAGGTGGATTGATAGATAGTAGAGTTTTATTTAAAGTCTAGTCACATTAAAATATCAAATTACACCTAAAAGTGGATTAATAGATTTAAAAAAATAGAATTTTAGTTATACTCTAGTATCAATGATGGTCGCACTAATAATAGATATTAAAAAATAGAGTTTTAGTTATATTCTAGTATCAATGGTGGCATTAATAGATAAAATTAGACAAAAGTTGATTAATATATATAAATAGTAGAGTTTTAGTTAAACACCATAATAATAACTAAATTACTTATCATATGATTTTTTATTTTGTTTCGGTAAAAGATATACCATATGATTTTTATTTATTTTTGGTTGAGTAAAATGTCATATGATTTAAAACAGAGTAAATAGTAATCGTGTCTGTGTGAGAGAAAGAAGTGAGTCGGGTTAGGAAAATAGATTTAAGTAAGGGTTAAAAAATAATGAAAAAAATAAAATGACATGTAAAATTGTGAGAGCTGAAAAGCTGATGTGTCAATTACTGAGACATAATTACAATTCTTATCACCCAAGTCCCAAAATCTATAAATAAGTTACTAACAATCACTCAAGCCGTCATAGCCTGCCAAAATTTGATTCCATATTACAAGAAATGAGACCTAATGAGACCAATTACTTATTTTATCACCATTATTGCCTATGGAAAAATTGTGACCGATCGTAGTTTTGCTTCATTAAAATAGTGATCGATCGTTATTTCTAGGTAAATGTGCATGTGATTCAGAGATTAAGGTGATAGATCGTATATTTGATAATGAAAATATTGATCAATAGTTTTTTTTATGACTAATCGTGTTCTCGCTTCATTAAAAAAGTGATCGGTCATTTTTTCTGAGTAGATGTTAATATCATCGATCGTATATTTGGTAATGAAAATCAAGATCGATCGATGTTGGGAAAAATTTGACCGATCGTATGTTTGCTTCATTAAAATAGTGATCGATCAAAGTTCTGGGTAAATTATAAAACGCTTACAATATTTGACATCTCAGTTACTAAAAGTAAATTATAATGATAATAATAATAATGATAAGAAGAAGAAGAACAATTCTAATGATAGTAATGCTTTTAATATGAACAAAAATAATTATAATACTAACTAATAATAATAAAAATCAAAATCAAAATAACTACAACAATAGTAATAATAATGACAAAATAATAATATGAATAAATATTTCCTTGATAACAATAATTATAATAAAAACAACAACAACAACAACAATAATAATTATAACCGCGTAATGATGATCATTGAACTCGTTCTTTACAATAGACTTTTTTGTCTAAAATTTTTCCGTAACCACATCAACAACACTCTAATGGAAACCAATTCATTCCCTATTTTCATTGGCTAGTTTTAATTTGACTCCTACTCTCTTTGTTTTCATGAATATTTTATTTATTTTTTATTTTTGACCGGAAATGAAATAGAAAGTATGATTGCATAACCGAAAATATTTTATTTATTTTTTTTTTTTTGAAATGGTTCTTAAAAAAGTGTATCATTACTAGAAAATAAGTATTATGAGGAGGTTCATATCTGCTTCGTATTGCGTTTGAATGAACAAAACGGAATCAACCAAGAAAGAAGAATGTAAATGTGTGTAGAGAGGTAGGAATTGTCCAATTTTAGCACTGTCTAATGTGCCATCGGTCTTAATTTTGTAAGTTATATTTTATGATCGATCGCCAAAATCCTTTGAAAATATTCCGATCGATCGCAACTATCCCAACAGTAATGGCATTTAAGGTGGACTGATTGCCCAATTCCTTTGAAAAGTTGGACCGATCGATCACAACTTTCCTAACAATAATAGCATTTAAGTGGACCAACCGCTCAATTCCTTTGAAAATTTGGATTGATCGATCGCAACTTTCCAGAAATTGAACAATAATAGACTTTAAGTCGGACCGATCGTGCAATTCCTTTGCAAATTTGGACCAATCGATCGCAGGTCCCTTGAGATTGTACAGAGAATAAGGCGATGAATCCCAAAAATTCCTTTGAAATATTTGGACCGATCGCAAGTTTGAAAGAAATTATACAGAAAGTCCATGTAATGCTTTCGATGGTGTACAGTAATAATTTTACTACTATTATGCTTTATGTGGGTAGGCAATAAATTTTTTTTTTTCTTCTTCTTATTATATGTATTAGTATCATATTGATTGACATTTATTCAAAAGTGATAATTTTTTATTAATTTTTATTTAATTGTCATAGTTCTTCGGATGTGTATCATTTGTTTTTTATTTTCTTAGTATAGTATTTATAATTTTCTAAAGGTTTGTCTGAGATAGGTCCAACCAGTGTTGTTGCACTTATGGCACCCAAAACGAAGGAATTAGGTTTGCCGAATAAATAGAGTGGTTAGGTGGGTGTTGTTATTTGTATATTCATTATAATCATAGAAATTTTATCAAAATTAATATTTTTAATACTATTATTAGTATTGTTGTTGTTGATTTTATTTGTATTTAATTATCATTTTTATTATTATTATAATCATATCAAGTATTGGATGTTGTTATTTAATTATTACTATTATTATCATCTATTACTATTAAGAGGATTGCTCCCTCATGTCCACTTTTAGGAACTGCCAAAAATACCCCTCACATCTTACAATTTTCCAAATTTATTCATTGATTTCAATTAATAATATCTCTTACAAAAAAGGGTATAATAGTCTCATCACTATATAGGAAAATGTCCACTTTAGTGCACGGACAAAAATAACCCCATATTTTAAATCTATTGATTTGCTTTTAAAATAAATATTAAAGGTTAAAAGAGTAATGCACTGATCTTCTCAAATTCAAAAGTTAAAATAATCACAAGTACACGTTCATTGAACCAGATTCTAATACAAAATTGAATAGATTTATTTTTAAAAAAAAAATGATGGTTCACTATCTTTCATCACCTATTTCAATGGTTATTATAAAGGACTATACAATTTCCCAAAAAATAAAAAGAGCCTCTAAACACGCACGGAGCGCATATGAAGAGGCTAGTCATTATTATTGTTATATTTACTAGTCTCGTTATTAATTATGTTATATTTTTTTTTTTCAATGTTGGGAATCATTCTTTCCAAACAACATACAAAATTAAAATAAAATTAGACTTCTTGTTGAATTAAAATTACTAATTGGAATCAAAGTGAGTTTTCTTAACAAAATACGCTAACGTAAATTGAGATATTTAAAATGTTCACTCCAGAAACAGGAAATAGTTTACCCCCAACCAGGTTTGAAGGAACTATCCTCCAATCCACTACGTGGCTATTAAATAGACAAGTCATGTGTATTTTTAGCAGTGTTGTATAATCTGTTCCGTTCCGGCCGGAACAGAAAGAAAATCTCGTACCGGCATGCTAACCGGTACGAGTCACCCCTATGTTCCACCTCGGCCAAAATCTCGGCCTGTTCCGGCCTGTTTCGGCCGGTAAGCCTGTTTCGGCCGGATTACTTTTCAAGCCTTTGCCCACTGTTTCTGTCACCTCCAGCCGCCTCCAGCAGTCCAGTCCAGTCCACCTAAGGCTCTTTTTCTTCTTCTTCTTCTTCCTTCTTCCTTCTTCTTCTTTCTTCT
>OU015761.1:48508487-48549270 GCA_907173295.1 Fagus sylvatica
GTTTCCTATGATTAAAGTTTTTCAGATTTACTAGTTTCATGTGTAACATGCCATGTATGAATAAATCCATCTAATTTTCCGCTTCTATGTATGTGATGCATGTTTTTATATATATTGTATGATGAGTTTTACATATTTAGAATATAAAAACCAATAATCATAACCTATGTCCCACAAAGTCTACGAAATCATAACCTAAGCTTAACATAGTTCTTATACTATTATGAATGAGTAAGGAAATTTTTAAAAACAGGTATAAATTGGTGCATTAGAGTAGCGCATTAAAAACGTGATGTCCTGGTTCAGTTTGAAATGAATTTAGAGGACTGAATTCTTATAAGTTTTTGGAGATTGTAATACCCAATTCCAAAAGAGGAAAAAAATAGTTTTATTTTAGGTGGGTAATCTAGTAAACTTTTAATTGTGGGGTAAATAATAAATAATTTAGGATGCAACCCTAGAAATTATTAGAGTATAAATAGAGTTATAAGTCTCATTGTATATCAATATATCTATATATCCTTTTAGATGATTTTTTTTCAAGGATTTCCAAACGAGATGGATTGAATACTTCCTGAGGTAAGAACTTTGAAAGACTTTCTTTTCTCTTAGATCTAATTACAACATAATCATGGATAATGAAGAGAAAGATCATTCCTTTTATAGCTGGTTTTATACTTTTATTATAGGCGATGATGATATTTTATCAATTTAATTTAGGCTAAAATACATTGTTAGTCCCTAAAGTTTATCCATTGAGCGCTATTGGTCCCTGAAATTTGAAATAAGCGGTATTGGTCCCTGAAGTTTAAAGAATAATCACTACTGGTCCTTCCATCCAATTCCGTTAATTAGACTGCCTACATGGCTAACCGGAAGGATGATGTGGTATTTTTTAATATTATATGGACATAAAAAAATAATAATTAAAAATAACATCTAAGCATATACTATCCACCCAAATAACCTGACCCGTATCCATTTTCCCCAAAGCTTTATCAAATCAAAAGCCCCACCTAAACCTCTTCAACCTCACGGGCGCCACCTCAAAGTCCACCATCATCGTTTGCTCACCCAAAGTTTATCCACTGATGTATATGTGCTAGTCAGTTGCACAATCATTTTTTTTCTCATTTGGGTCTAGCTTTTCTTTCACTATTAGCTCAAGCTATTGCTCTATTTTCTCAGATTTGCTTTAATTTTCTGCTCTTTCTCGTTCACTTTTATTATTCCTATTATGTACAAATATCTCTGTTTTGGGTATTTTATTTTTATTTTTTATTTTTTTTGTAAGAAGGAAACTCTGTGTTTTGGGTATTTAGGTGCCTTTTTGTTTTGGACATTCATTGGTTTTCTTCTTCTTAATGGGTACAATGTATTTTGATTGCTTAAAATATCTCCGTGTTGAAAATTGCTCTGTTTTAGCTTCTTAATTGCTTTAAATCCCGTATAATGGTTGCTTTTTGTCAGAAATATATATATATATATATTTTTAGAGAAGATTTAGATGATGGAAAGTAATAATTTCATAAAATCATTCATTATTTTTCTTTCCTGTCATTTCCTCGGCACACCAAAAAGAAAAGACAAAGAAAAAGATCAGAAGGAAAAGAAAAAAGAAAAAAGAAAAAAAGAACGAAGCAAAATCAAAGAAAAAGAACACGATTTCTGTTTGGGAGAGATGAACACAAGCCATGCATGAGTCTCTGTGTTTCTCTCTATACCTTTCTCAAACTGCCGTGTGTGAGTTGCACTAAAATGAAGGAACAGAGGTGTCGCTGGAGTTGAAGCTGCACTAGTGGTGGAGGGTAGATCTGGGTTTGGAGATTACTTAATTGGGCAGGGTTTCTATGTTAGGGATGGATCTGGGTTAGTCCATAGGTATAATGCATAAGTGTAATTTTTAATTGAAAAATAATATGCCACATAATATTAAAAAATACCTCAACATTTTTCCGTTAGCCATGTAGGCAAACTAATTAATAGAGTTGGATGAAAGGATCAATAACGATTATTTTTTAAACTTCAAGGACCAATACCGCTCATTTCAAACTTTAAAGACTAATAGCGCTTAATGGGTAAACTTTAGGGACCAACAGTGTATTTTAACTTATACATTTTAGGCTAGAGCTTGAGGTAGGATCAACGAGCATGCATATATGGAGTTTTCAGAGGCTACTGAAGAGTCATAATAGAAAATTTAGGCTAAAATTTGGTACAATTCCATATATATATATATGAATATGTAAAAATTTATTTAATGTTAGCTTTGTGTTAATAATTAGCTTTGTGTGATAATTTCATATATTGTAGGACCATTTATTACTGGCTTGATATGGAAAGTTTGATATTACTATCTTTTTTCATTGTCACAAAAGAAAAGAAATATTAGAAGTCTATGTAGAGAGGACTAGAAAGTAGAAAGTCTAGAATGCTTGAAAGGCTTTAACCATAGTTACTTCTTACTTGGTGGAGTGAAAAATATTTTTGGTTGAATGTTGCTGATTTTGTTTTGAATCTGACTATATTTCTATGCTTCAAGGAATTAATATAAACGAGTACTATACATAATTGAATATTATAATTTGATTTTGTTTGTTTAAGTGCATTCTCCTTGGTAGCACGTTAGAATATTTAATATTTATGAGATATTGATATGAGTAGAAATATATTGATCTATTTTTTAGTTTCTATAAATCATGGAATTGATATTGATCTTCAAAGTTTTGAGTTATATTCAATAATTTAATTTTTGTTTTTATTTTTTAATTCTAAATTGGTTTCTATACTTTTTTTAACAATCCATATTGAAATATAATAGATTTTATATAATAAGAATAGTTCATATATATATATATATATATATATATATATAACAAAGAATCAGCGCAATGCGCGGTCTAGTTTTAATGAAATCAAAATTCTTTCTTCATTTGACATTATTTGAGCATGATTTCAATTATTTGATGCTTTATCTGACCACGACTAAGGCTTCTACAAATATAAATAAATCTGAACATCTAGAAGATAAGTGATAGAACAGAATAGATCATTTCTCTATCCAGCACACACAGAAAAATTCTCCTTTTGCATTGGAGAAACAATACTACAAACTCACCTGAACAGAGAAGCAGTGTTAATATGGAAAACATTTTGTAAATAACTCATTGATGACAAATAACTTAGAAGCATCATCAACTATATTGTGTCTGTCAGAAGGAAGTGCTTCACCAACCATATTTATTACTTAAAGAAGTTAAAGTTAAGGACATCTGCAAGGAAATTTAGTGGGATGACTATTGAATCTAGATTTGAAAAACTGTTTGAGTTTCTTATTTTGATAGAGCTTTTCTAAAATTTATTTCAAATCTTTCTTGATGGCACGACACCATCCCAAAGATTAAGACAATCAATACAATCCAACATCTTTTTGGATGCAATATTCTTTGATGTGATTCCAATTTTCACCAAACAACATTTTAGATCCATCAGTGGGTTCCAGTTAGCTCAACTGGTAAAGTCTCTTGTCGTTTAGCAAAAGACCTGGGTTCAAATCCCACCTACACCAAAAATCAATTGGTGTCTTGGCCTGATGATAAGAGTGATTATCATGGAACAGACGCTATAGCTTCAAATACTATCGCAACTAAAAAAAAAATAACATTTTAGATCCATCAGGATATTGAAATCCTTCTCCAATGTTAGTGTAGGTACCAGAGGAGGGTTGATTATTGTTACCAAACCAAGAGATCACAACCTTCACAAATATATTTGAATTAATCACAATTAGGAAGTTGATCAAACTGGGGTGATAATTTAGGTGAGAGTCTACATCTTGCAATGATTTTTCCCTGCTGCCACACAAGCGAACCCTGTTCTTTGGAAGAGAATTGCAGCATCAGCAGTGGAAAAACCTGTACCATGCACAACACAAGTCATTTTATAAATTGCATTGTTAAGTATAAAGGACACAAATATGAATCTGTATAAAACAACAAGATTCGTTATTACTCAAGGTAAATGCTTGAAAAAGGCAATCTTGAATAACGGTTAAACTGATGCAGTTTCAAATTTGTGCATGCTAAGAGCATTGTCTGCCAGTTACCTTAATGAGCAATGGGGCTAACCAGCACCAATTGGCATGATACATGCAACGATCCTTCTTATGGCCCAAATATGACTTGATTCTATGTTGCATGAAAACTTTTATGCCACTTTACCCAAGGAATTGCACTAGTGGCTGGAGACCACACCTCATGAAGTACACATCATTGACTAGACTCTTCCTGTCCTCCCCTTTAGGACCACCCACCACCCACTGATCCAAAAATAAAAGCCGCTTTTAATTGCTTTACTTGCCTGAAAATCAATGCCAAACTGTGTTTCCAATCTGCATGTAATCCATATGCAGAAAGGAACAAAAGGTAAACAATTTGAAACTGTCAACGAGATCACTTTAAACTGATTGATCAGGACACAAATAAATGAAACATGTCCTTTTTAACAAAAGCTGAGTAAAAACATTTGTCCTTATTAACATAAGCTGAGTAAAAACACTGTGATAGTGAAATTAAGCAGCCATGCAACAATAACTGATTGTTTTGATTATCAAAGCCTATCTTCTTCTTTTTTCCTAAGCTAAGGGGGAACCAAGACTGTTTGTGGCCAAATGAGGAACACTAGATTTCACAAAGCCAAGAGTTGTCCTTTTAACATGCACATGTAGTGCAAGAAAGATAATCTGTCAAGAAAAACTAAGTTTTACTCATGGAACCATATACGTGACAAGTAGTACAAAAAGAAAACAGATTAGAAGTTGAAGTAGATATCATAAAAAGACTTGCCATTTTATAAAAACGTCAACATCCATTCTCCAGCTTAAGTTTTCATTCCTTTCTTTCTGTGTGATTAGTCCTCAGTTTATGTTTTCAACAACTACAGGATATATTAAATTTAACAAATGGCAAGCTCCAGTCATTTAGATGTGTAAGTTAGAAATATTAACCAGCTTCATAGTTAAGATTATAGGGACCGGCTCACCTCCAATTGACTTCCCACCAATTATCTCCCATTTTTAGCCGGATGAATGACACGTGGCAGGTGCAAAATCTAAAGGCACCAAATCAGCCACGTCAAAGTCATTTCTTCTCCTCTCACAACCACAGCTTTCTCTTTCTTTCAGCAACCCTCCCATGGAAACCCACTGCCTGCTCGCCGCCACTCTCCGGCGATCTGAAGAAAACATTCTTTTGGATCCCATGGAAAACCCACTGCTATGCTCGCCGCCAAGACCGCAAACCTTTCCATGGAAAACCCACTCCGATCCCCACGCTTTTACTCAAATCCCAACTTCCAGCAAACCCACTGTAGCTCAGTCCATCAACAACCCACAAACTGTCAAAACCAATCACCATGAACCCCCCATCACAAACCACCACTCAAATCCAAGCTTCCCAAAATATCCCACACCACCGTGAACCTTAGTGAGTTGACCTCGCTGCCAGCAAACCCACTCACCAAGCTCTACCAGAGACCCATCAAAGAGACAATCCAACCTGCAGCCTGAATCATCACATAATCAAATCCTAACATCTATCAAACCCATAGTAACCCATTCCACCAACAGACCAAACCAATCGCCGTGAACCCCATCACAAACCATCACTCAAAACCAAAAAAAAATAAAAAATAGCAACCCAACCTGTCAAGACACAGTCCAACCGAACAGCTATATCGGCAACCACCGGCGAGCCAATCAACCACAACCATGAGTCGATCCACAATCTGCATCCTCACACCAACGACCCAAGTCAACGACCTCGAGCTTCCTCACGCCAATGAGTCATTGTCCTCGGTCTTCGCGTGCCGACGCGAAGTATTGCAACACTAGATCCATAAACATGCCGCGAGACTCTCACCAACACAACAAAGATCACACCTCCAGCACCCTCCGTGATGCGACACGGCTATCGCCCTCACTTTCCCAGTGTCGCGTCACCATCGACAACTCAAATCTCTTCCTTTCAGACTCTCCCTCACATGACCTGATCCAAAAGAATGTTTTCTTCAGATCGCCGGAGAGTGGCGGCGAGCAGGCATTGGGTTTTCCATGGGAGGGTTGCTGAAAGAAAGAGAAAGTTGTGGTTGTGAGAGGAGAAGAAATGACTTTGACGTGGCTGATTTGGTGCCTTTAGATTTTGTACCTTCCACGTGTCATTCATCCGGCTAAAAATGGGAGATAATTGGTGGGAAGTCAATTGGAGGTGAGCCGGTCCCAAGATTATATATCAACATCCTACAATGATCTTACTCCATATAAAGTGCTAATGTACCATCCTCACTTTATGTTGTATATCTAATTGATGGAGATGCTATTGTATTTTAACAGCTTAAGATGAACTTTTCTTAATTTAAACTGCAATTGGTTGGACCTTTACTAATCTATGTTGAAAGCATAGAAACTATGCTGGCACTGTGTTAAGACCCCAACTATCTCCAATCCGTGGGTTTGCACACCCTAGCCTCTAAGGCACGGATTGGATGAGCTATCATTTGTTTAGTAGCTCTAATGACAATTCTGAGCTTAATTTCATGCTTAGTAGGTCCAAGCTATACAAGCTTGTACCTAGTTAGTTATTTGGGTGCATTGGGGATCTAGTACATTCCTAAACTTTAACCCATTGTACCAATTTGTTAGAGTTTATTCAAGCTGCCAAGGGTTGTACCTTGGTTGTTACTAGACTAGCCAATGAGAGGCTTGATCTAGAATAGCCAAAAGTTGGCTTGCACGGGAATCTCCATGCAAACCATGGGGGTTATGTCCTCCAAGCCTCCATTGTTTGCACACCCTAGCCTCTAAGGCACCAGTCTAGCATATGGAACTTAGTTCCCCATTGTTTAATGTGGATGGTGTGGCATGAGAGAAACTCCAGAACTTTTGAGGATGTGATGAAGTCCAAGGACTAGCTTCTCGGTTCCTTTGTTGAGTCCCTCTTTGATTGGTCTAGGGCTGGGGGTTTTACCACTACCAATACTGTTCATGATTTTGTTGCTGTATTGCACTCTGATTCTACTAATATTTCTTTGCTGTAATGCTGTTTTCTCAGGTGCACAGTTTGTGCACTCTGAGTTGTTTTAATAAAATTCTTATTACCTATCAAAAAAAATTCATCCAAATACCTTGAATGTTAAACCTTAGAACTCTCTCTAGGAGATAGATATCATAGATTAGCTAAAAACTTGTTACTTAGTGAAATTCATCATTAATCCGATTAAATCAATCCTCTCGGGTTGATTAGTTGATTGGTTCCATTTGTGTGTGATTGTGAGATCAATTGAGTGATTCTTGAGAGAGAAAAGAGTGGGATCTTTTCATTTGGTATCAGAGCCAGCTACGAGCCATGATGCAAGAGACAAGGGCTGGTGTGCCAATCGGTGTTCTTGATGAGAATGTGCAAAGGCTACAACAACAACTTGATGACCACAGAGGTTCCATTGATCAAATCCACAAAAGGTTTGATGGAATGGAGGCTAACTTCGCTGGTCTTTGAGCTATGATGGAGGAATTGACGAAGAGACAACCGGTGGTGGAGCAGCCAGCAGTGCAACCATGGCAAGAGGAGCAAACTCCAAATCGGGTTCAAACCAATTTGAGAGAGCAAATTCCAATTGTTCCAAGGGGGGTTCCATTAGGGGCTGAGATGAGGAATACTATGCCTATGAGACCACATCACCAAGACTTTAGAGTCCAAGCTAACCAGCCACGGGTTGGCATGCAATTGGGTGAGGTTTTTGAAAATGGGCAAAATGGACCCATTTTGGGTGAGTTTGGTGACCCAATAGAGGAGAGAAGAAGTGTGAGGAACAATGCTAGGGTTGTACCTCCATTTCAAGGGCAATTTGATGCTCCTTATGAGGAACCTTGGCTAGGAAGGAGACAAGGAAGGCAGCAAGGGCAGCAAGCACAGTTTGAGCACCATGCAGCCCCTCCAAGGCATGGAATGTAATTTGGTGACCTGAGTAAGAAACAATGGGGTTTGAATGACCAAGATGAAGCTTGGTTTGATCTAGGAGGAGGAAGACAAGCTCAAGAAAGGCCAAGGCAGTGGCAAGGAGCTCACCATAGAGATCCTTATTGGTATGAGCAAGAAGGACCTCCATGGCATCAAGGAAGAGCAAGGGACCCGAGGCCAATGAAGTTGGACTTTCCAAGGTTCAAGGGTAGTGATCCAACAGCTTAGGTGTACAGAGCATTGCAATACTTCCACTACTACCAAGTTCATGAAGCTAAGAAGGTAATGCAGGCCTCCTATCACTTAGATGAGGAAGCCCTAGTGTGGTTCCAAGATTGTGAACATGAATTGCATAGTTGGCATGATTTTGTTAGAGCTATACAAATTACGTTTGGGCCTGCTAGTTATGATGATCCTATGGAGTTGTTGACTAAATTGAAACAAACTCATACAATTGCTGCATATAAGAGTCAATTTGAGTCAACAAGCAATAGTGTGAGGGATTTATCTGACATGCATAAATTAAGTTGTTTCATGAGTGGCATGAAAGATGAAATCAAATTGGCTATAAAAATGCAAGGGCCAAGGAACTTAGGGGAGGCCTATGCCTTGGCCAAGATACAGGAGTACTTGGCAACTGTAAAGAGAAGCTCAAGACCAGCCTTTGAGCCAAGCCGAGGCTCATGGGCCCAATCAAGTTCCAAGCAAGTGCCAGCAAGAGTTGAGAACAAGAGTGGGGACTTCAAGCAGTATAGTGCAAAACCCTCTATGCCAATGCATAGGTTAACACCTATGCAAATGTCAGAAAGAAGGAAGACGGGTTTGTGCTACCATTGTGATGAAAGATGGAGTACTTATACTTCTGATGTACTAGTCTCTTTGGCATCAATAAAATTCCTTATTACTTATCAAAAAGAAAAAAAGTGTAAGAGCCAAAGTGTCTTTATGATGGAAGTGTTAGAAGATGAAGAAAGTGAAGAGGCCGAATGTGTAGAGATGGAGGAAGAAGAGGAAGAGGCCGAATTAGAGGAAGAGAAAGCTGAGATCACTTTGTGTGCACTATTGGGCAGCACCTCTCCTTCCACCAAGAGAGTGATGGCCATCTTGAATGGTCAAAAGACCATTGTACTTCTTGACACCAGTAGCATCCACAACTTTATGGATGGGACTTTGGCCAAGGAATTGAAGCTACAAACCAATGTGGGGAGTAACTTTGGGGTGAGAGTAGCTAATGGCCAAGTTATAAGAACTTTGGGAGAATGCAAGGAAGTGAAGTTCAAGATGCAAAGCTTGCATTTGAAACTAACTTTCAATTTGCTAGATTTGGGGGGTTGTGACATAGTTTTGGGTACCCAATGGTTGAGCACATTTGGGGTAATTAGTTGGGACTTCAAGAACCTTGTAATGGGGTTTAAACATGAAGGAAAACAAGTGTGGCTGAAAGGGTTGAAGGAAAGCCCAAACATGATACAAGGTAGCAAGGACTTCAAAAGTAAAGCTACTATGAAGGGGTTACTACTACAGATTATGCCTTGTGAGTTAGCTGTTTTGTAAGAGGAGGTTTCTCCTCCAATCTGAGATTATGCCTTACAAGTGTGTCTTTGCAACAAATGAGGTGGAATACTTGGGGCACATCATTTCTTGGGAAGGAGTAAAAACTGATCCTAAGAAGATTGCTGCCATGGTAGATTGGCCAATGCCCAAGTCTTTGAAAGTATTGAGAGGCTTCTTGGGGTTGACTGGTTATTACAGGAAGTTCATCAAGGGATATGGGCAGATTGCTTCTCCTCTTAATGCCTTACTTAAGAAGGATGCTTTTTTATGGAGTGACAAGGCTGAAAAGGATTTTGAGGAGCTCAAGGCAGCCGTGAGCCAACCACCAGTACTAGCATTACCAGATTTCTCCCAAACCTTTGTGATTGAGTGTGATGCAAGTGGTTTTGGGATGGGGTTTGTTTTAATGCAAGGAGGAAGACCAATGGCTTATTATAGCCAAGCCTTTAAGGGGAAGAATCTATTCCTCTCTACTTATGAGAAGGAGTTGCTTGCATTGGTGTTTTCAGTTAAGAAGTGGAAACCTTACTTATTTGCTACCATCTTCACTATCAAAACTGACCAACAAAGTTTGAAGCACATATTGGAGCAAAGAGTTGGCACTCCTATGCAACAAAAGTGGATATCCAAGTTGTTGAGATATCACTTTGTGGTTGAGTACAAGCAAGACAAGGAGAACAAGGAAGCTGATGCACTCTCAAGGAAGGAAGATACAGACTTGAAAACTCAAGTTGAGAGGGAAACTGCATACTTACAAGCTCAAACCTGAGGCCACCTTTGTGTTGTTTCTTTTCCATCTCCTACTTGGTTAGATGATTTGAGGGCTAGCTATGAGGAAGATTAGGAGTTAAGGAGCATTGTGAGTAGATTGCAAGCAAATGGGGAAGGTGAGGGCCATTACACCTTGAATCAAAGTTTATTGCTTTACAAAGACAGATTTTGTATTGGGAAGGAAAGTGGTATGAAGATCAAGGTATTGGCCTTTGATACATGACAGCCCACTAGGAGGACATTCGGGCTATTTGAAGTCTTTGCATAGAGCCAAGAAGGATTGGTTTTGGCATGACATGAAGAAAGACATCAAGGCCTACATTAGAGGTTGTGACACTTGCCAAAGACTCAAGCATGAGACTAGCAAACCTGTAGGGCTTCTCCAACCTCTTTCCATACCTCCTAGACCATGGCACTCCATTAGTCTAGACTTTGTGGAGGGGCTGCCCACTTCCCGCAAGCAAAATGTGATTTTGGTCATTGTGGACAGATTTACAAAGTATGTGCATTTCATCCCTCTCTCTCATCCTTATACTGCTTCTAGGGTGGCTACTTTGTTCTTGCAACATGTGTTCAAGCTACATAGGTTGCCATCTTCTATTATGAGTGATAGGGATACTGCCTTCACTTCATTGTTTTGGGAGGAGTTGTTCAGAAGGCTAGGGGTTGATTTGGCTATGAGTTCCTCTTACCACCTTCAATTTGATGGCCAAACCGAGGTAGTGAAGAGTCTTGAGCATTACTTGAGAGCATTTGCAGCTGACAAGCCAAGTTTATGGGTTGAGTGGTTACCATTGGCTGAGTATTGGTTCAATACCAATTATCATACATCTACCAAGCTATCACCATTTAAGGCATTGTATGGTTACTTACCTCCTAGGTTAGTTGAGTTTGTGCTTGGGCTTACTAGAGTGGCTGCTGTGGAGGATTCGCTTGAGCATAGGCAGCAAGTTGTGGGGCTTTTGGAGCACAATTTGAGGGCTGCCCAAGTTAGAATGAAGCAACATGCTGACAAACATAGATCCGACAGGGAGTTTGAGGTTGGAGATTGAGTTTTCCTAAGGCTCCAACCCTTCAAACAGAAGAGTATGCACAAAAAGTTGGGGAAGCTGGGTCCTAAGTTTTATGGGCCATACAAGGTAATCCAGAGAATAGGGTTGGTGGCTTACAAGCTAGAGTTAACCGAAGATGCTTGCATACATCCAGTCTTTCATGTGTCTTTCCTCAAGGCTAAGTTGGGGGAGGCTATCACTCCTATTTCTAGATTACCACCTGTGGATGCATTGGGACACTTAGCTCCTCAACCAGCCAAGAGCCTAGAGACAAGGATCATCAAGAAGAGGAGGCTTCCTACAGTGACAGAGGTGCTTGTTCAATGGGAAGGAGGAGACCAAGATGATGCCACTTGGGAGCTTTTGTTCAAGCTCCAAGAAGACTACCCACACCTTGTGGGCAAGGTATTTTAGATGGGGGGAGGGGGCAAAGTTAAGACCCCAACTATCTCCAATCTGTGGGTTTGCATACCCTAGCCTCTAAGGCACGGATTGGATGAGCTATCATTTGTTTAGTAGCTCTAATGACAATTCTGAGCTTAATTTCATGCTTAGTAGGTCCAAGCTATACAAGCTTGTACCTAGTTAGTTATTTGGGTGCATTGGGGGTCTAGTACATTCCTAAGCTTTAACCCATTGTACCAATTTGTTAGAGTTTATTCAAGCTGCCAAGGGTTGTACCTTGGTTGTTACTAGGCTAGCCAATGAGAGGCTTGATCTAGAATAGCCAATAGGAGGCTTGCATGGGAATCTCCAGGCAAACCGTGGGGGTTATCTCCTCCAAGCCTCCATTGTTGCTCATTCATCCAAATACCTTGAATGTTAAAGCTGAGAACTCTCTCTAGGAGATAGATAGAATAGTTTAGCTAAATTCTTGTTACTTAGTGAAATTCATCTTTAATCCGATTAAATCAATCCTCTCGGGTTGATTAGTTAATTGGTTCCATTTGTGTGTGATTGTGAGATCAATTGAGTGATTCTTGAGAGAGAAAGGAGTGGGATCTTTTCACACCGACAGTCTTGAAATATATAATAGGAATCTTGGGTGGAAAATAGTCATAGTCATTCATCTTTCATAACAAGTATGATTGAATTCATCTAAGATTAGCATCAATGTAAAGTAAAGGAAAAATGTACCTTTCAGCCTTTAAATCTTTCTGCTAATTCTCTGATGTTTTCTTGGATCAGAGTGGTCTCAAATGCACATATTGTGATGCCCCAAATTCTGATAAGTGTGTTATGTGATTATGTGTCGAGTCTCACATCGGACATATACTAGGTGGAACTGGATTTAATAAACAATTGCAAGGAGCCCCAATTGCAACTTGACCAATCCTTTTGGGGTAAAAGCACAGATGTGGTTAATACTTTCCTTGGGTTGTTACACATATAAATATATATGAATCTATTCCAATGGGAAACTAAAGTAAAAAATAAATAAATAAAATAGGCATATTAAGTTTAGAACATATTAATACTCAATTTCATACAAAATTGAGTACTATCTCTTCTTTCTTCTTTTATTTTTTTAATTTTTTTTAGTCACTGAACAAATTTTTCCTGTAAGTTTCTAATGACATTAATCTAACCTAAGAAATATTAAGGTTGGAAAGAAAGACATTTATGAACAGTTTCCTGGATCTTTTGAAAAGAGTAGGCCAAGCGATTGGGGATTTGGAACCCTAAAACAAATTGACATAGATAGCTTATGGAGAGAGGGAAAAGGGAGGGGAAAATCATGGGGAAGCAAAAATTAGGGAAGATATGCGTGGGTGGGCGCATGGGGAAATAGGATTTCTGTTATTGCAACAAAAAGTTTTGATGTGAAATAATATTTTGGCTATTGCAACAAAAGAATTAGATGTAATATTGTTAAGACCCTACCCCAAACATGACCTAACATGTCTCAGGTCAATTATCCCTTTAATTTGTGCATTGTATTTCAATTGCTACTCTTGTAAGTAGAAGCTGTTAAAAGCTGTACCTAGCTTATTAGTGTGTGCATTAGGTACTTGTAAAGAGATTGTTTCACTCTAGGCTGTCCCTGTTTGTAACTTGGCAGTTAGTGGTTAAGCATGATTGTACCTAATTTGTTGTGATCTAGAAGGGCCAATAGGAAGCTAGATCAAAAGCAGCCAAGAGGAGGCTAGCATGCGAGCTGGCCATGCACATCCGAGCTACTAAGGCTCATGCTTTTCATTACTGCATTTTTCATCTATGAGAATTGATTAGTTTCCTTTAGTTTTCTCTCTAGTTTTCTTATCGTTCTAGGAAATTGATCATCTCGAATTGATCTACTAAACACTTAAATTGTGAGAGCATTAGAGTGAATTGGGTGAAAATAGATAGGATTATCAAGATCTTATCAAATATCCATAATCCTTTCTTCAACAACTAATTTCATTGCAATAAAATTTGTACATAGCTTATTGCATCAATATTTTATAACTTATTGCATCAACATAATATTGATGTAATAAAATACCACTTTCTAAGTTATTGTTGCAACGAAAATCACTTAGAGATGCAATAGTATGTTTATTACTACAATAATTGTTTTGTTGTAATATCACTTGGGTAAAATTTGGCGTAGTGAAGGTTCTTAAGACAATGACATAGGCGGGAAGCCGAACCTCGTTAATATCGTCAAGTATTCTTCTCTCTCTCGCACTTACATTTGCATAAATTTGCTTGTTCTTGCTTATACTTCATATATTATTTAGCATTTAAGTATTGTATTCATACTCTTTAATTCTGCAATAATTTGAAAAAAAAAATTGCCTGAATCTAATCTCCTCTTAGGTTGATATTCGGGTAACAAAATCAATCAAACGCAAAATTATACAAATGAAAATCAAATTCCAATAATGAAAACTTGACTGACCTCACATCCAAGGCAGAAGAGGATCTCAGGCCTAACAGTGACATTAATAGCAACAATCCCACCCAACTGCATTAAAAAAAATCAATTGACAAAAGCACCAAAAGATGTAAAATGAAACAGTGCTACTAAAAGGGTGACATACCTTGGCATCAAAAAAAAAAAATGAATAAAATAGGCAGGGGACAAAATAGTTTCAAGGTTCTTCTGGGATGGAGGCAAATGTCTTCAAAGTTGGATCAAAGTGTGCTCATTTTCTTCAATGGTGGATAGAGATTATAGTTGGAGTCACCATTTTCAAAGTCATGGGACATTGAAGATGAATTCAAATCAAACCCATCACTAACGGTTAAGCCAAAACGCATATATGGCCTTCCCAAGGCAGCAAAATACATTCAAAAGCTTGGCAAATGGCCCAACTATAAAACTCACATTAGATGTGTCATCAAGGACGAGAGGAGGCTGATATTCTTCTGCTTCCAAATAATCAGATCCATGAAATGGCAACTCACTCAAATAATTATGACGCCCATCATCATCATCATCATGCCTATCACTCGGATGGGGCAAATTAGGAATCCTGAATTCTTGAGGACGACATATGCATTCTACATGAACCCCCCACCTTTTTATAACCGTAGGATTTAGTGGCTCAAAAAATAGACTGGGTTTACCATAAACTGGTGTGAGGCTGATTTCATATGTAACCTCCACAAGATTATGTTCAGTTGGATTTGAGTCATTCAAATGCTTCTGGAGAAACTGTTGGGACTTAGAAAATAATAACAGATTATTAGACTTTACTCCATAAGGAATAAACCTATACTCGCGTTTTTCAAAACCATTGATGGAAACGTAAATAAAGCAATAATAACTGCGCTTATGTGCTTCATCTGGTCCAAGAGCAATACAGACAGCCAATTTCAAATATTCATGACCAACCCAGAATGATATGGAATTTTCAATACTTTGATGGTTGAACCACTTTGGAATCTCAATTCCCGGTACTATAAAACAACGACCAACGTCTTGATCTTCAAATCCAGAGCCCTTAGTTTCATATAGGAAGTCATTGGGGAACCATGGATTCATTAACATGTCACTTCTTGCACCTTCACATACTCTATTTGGTAAAATCCCCATAATTTCTACAAACTGTATGCAATTAGCAAAAAAAAAACACATTTTAGAAAATCTCGAAAAGTATTTAGGGAAAGTAACAAAAATGTTTCTTAATAACTTGAAAAAAAGAGAGACCTGATTCAATGATGATTGAGTATCCAACAGCATGGAATTTTCTGCCGTTACAACTGCTATAGATTGTGGAAATCCTAAAATTTCAAGAATTTGCTCGCAATGTGAAATTAAAAGTATTGTTAATCTTGGAAATCTGCTCATGCTTTCAGGGATGGTAATAATATTGGTTCCTGATAGATATTGATGTTCTACTACAGGGAAGTAATCCGACGTTATCAAAAAATCTAATTCAACTAGATTAATTGCAAAGCCATCAAAAGAATTACCCTCCTGTCTAATACTAATACATAAGTATCTAAGTTGTTGCAATCGACAAATGCTATGTGGAAGATGCCTAAGGTTTTTGCAATTTTTTAGGCCTAAACTCGTAAGAGAAGTGAGATTCCCAATTGATTCAGGCAACTCTCTGATACCACTCCCACCCAACTCTAAAATGTCTAAATATTTCATTTCTGGCTCAATATGGGGGAACTTCTCAAGCATCCAGCAACCGTCGAGATGAAAATTTGTAAGAGATTTCAACCTCAGGCTGCTTGGAAGAATTTTAAGGTTTTTGCAATTAGAGAGGGTCCAAAATTTGAGCTTATCAAGATATCCAAAGGATTGAGAAACCTTAACTAAATTTCTACAATGAGAAACGTTCAATATCTCTAAGTTTGGGACACACAACTCTGATAATTCCGTGATGGATTCACAGTATTCGAGATTGATTTGTATCAATTTTTCAAACCCCTGTAGAAGAAAAATTTGAAATTTTATCTTCAAGAAAATTTGAATCTTACAAACTCATATTTCATAAATACTAATAATCATACCTGCTTTTGGTAGAATAGATTCTCCAATCTACTAAGTGGCATGTTGAGTTTGAGAAGTTGTCGAGGACAAAAATTGGATGGGAAGGAAGAATTAAATTCAGGCCAATCAAGCACCTTTAGCCCATTGGGGAGATATTCAAGTTCTCCACGTATGCGTACATTACGAACTATAAGAAATTGGAGAATTTTCATTGGTTTGAAAGCATCAACTTCCAATGGCACCGTTATTGGTTTAGGCGAGCACCACATTATACCTCGGATTTTATTTGATCCCTAGTTGAATGAACATTTAGTGAATCAAACTACATAATAGAATTTGCGAAAAGAATAAAATTTATAAAACAAAACCTATACTAATAAAATCATATTTTCTTCAATATTTAAAGGGAAAAAAATCAATGAAAGGAAAAAAATAATTGCAGCAAAAGAAGTTTTACCATATTTTCAGTTAGTACTGTATAAGCATCCTCATAATGCCATAGTCTAGTACGTTCTCCGGGCTCTTTTGTTGATTCTTGTCGAACTATTTCTCTACCCATTTGTTGTAGCAAGTCATGCATCGACAATTTTCCACATTGATCAATAGTTATAAGAGACTTTTGAATAAGTCTTGGAATACCAGAACTTGGAGATAATTCACAAGCTTCTAATATTTTTACAACTTCATGGTTGTACCATCCCTTGAAGAAACATGCAATATCAAGAAAAATATCTTGTTCCGTTTCTTTCAATCCATCATAACTTCTTTTGAGTATTTTGTGAATATCCTCATCAAGAATTTTTGTATACTCTTCTAATTTACTTTTCCATTCAGGTTTAGTTCTTTCACAAAAATCAGAACCTATTACTTCTAGAGCTAATGGAAGGCCTTTGGCATAACGTATAACCTGGTATGCAAGTTCCAAATAATCCTCCTTGGGTTTGTTTTGATCAAAGGCATGCAAACTAAAGAGTTCAAGAGCTTCATTTTCATTTAGTTCCATAACCTTGTGGGTTAAAAAATCTTTACCAAGAGTACCTACCAATTGTTTGCATCTTGTTGTTATAATGACTCTACTTCCAGAAGCAAACCAATCACATTTTCCAAGCAATTTTTCTATTTGGCATGAGGCATCCACATCATCAAGAATTAAAAGAACCCTTTTACGGAAAAGCCTTTCCTTAATCATAGTTCTTCCTTTGCTTACGCTACCCACCTTCAAATTTTTATCCACTAAGATGTCAAAAAGAAGTTTATTTTGTAGTTGGATAATGCTATCATCTGTACTTGAATTTTCTCTAACATTGTCTAGAAAGCTGCTTCCTTCAAAATGATAAAAAATGCTATTATAAACAGCTTTTGCAATTGTAGTTTTGCCTGCTCCTGGAAGGCCATGGATCATTACCTTGAGAACAACATTTGAGTTCAAATCTAAAAGCAATTTTATGGAATCTACACGCCAATCTATTCCAACTAGGTGTTTAGAGACATCTAAGGCTGTGTGCTTCAATTTAGCGTTTGATATCCCTTCAACAATTTCTTGGATAAATTTATATTCAGGGCTGCTGCAAATTACAAAGCATAAGAAACATGTAATAAATTGGACTGTTTAAAAATATAAACATAAAGACAAACTATATGAAAGATCAACCTTTTGCAATGCAACCAACATCTATATCTATATAATTATTAAAATGGAAGTACAATCAAGAATTCAAGTTATATTCTAATTGCACTCTAATTTTGTGTCAAGTGTCTTTCTAATTGTACTCTAATTTGATTTCAAGTGTCTTTAGATTTTAAATGAGTTCCAATTTTTTGCCAAGTTTCCTTCCCTCTTTAACTTCATATCAAGTGTCTTTATATGTAAATTCATTGATTATGGGCATGAGCATAAACTGCGTAGCCTGTAAAGGATGAATTACATTGGATTACGAGGCAACTGGTTCTGGCGGATGGGGTTAGTTGCTCGTAGGTTTTACTCCCTAAAGGCGAGTCCAAAGGACTCTTCTTTAGAAAGGTTTCCTACGTTATTAAAAAAAAAAAATGTAAATTCATGAATCTAAACTTAAAAAACATAAAAAATAAAATCAATAAGAATTCATTTTTCTTCTATGTAATACATTGAATGTGTAACACTTCTAGCCCATTTAAAACGACTTCTAATCTATTCTGTTTACATACCATTTGAAATTAATCTAAATTTTCAAACCAAAACATATTATTAATTCAACAATAAATTTCAATGAAATTTTTTATTATGTTCTAAAACATTCGGTTTTTCATTTTCATAAATACTTTCCCAATTTTCAAAACTCATCTTGCTCACTTTGGGACAGAGGGGATTTAAACCAAGGACGTTTCCAATGGAAACACCAGGAAGTGCCAGTTGCTCTTTGGCCATTACTGTGTAACCCTTTACTATTAGAAATTGTCTCAAAATCCTAATTTGAATTGATTTAGGTTTTCTTCATGAGAAAGAAATTTCTATGCCTTGTCCACAAAGAAAAGATATTCCTTGTCTATCAAGGAATGAATATTGAAGTCTTATAAATAGACAATACCACAAAGGGCTTTGGCCTTAGGATCTTCCCGCATAGGGAGAGACTTTGAATTAGTTCGAGAGAGCCCTAGAGAGATTTTGTTATTTGTGTATGGTGCAGAGATTGTGAGAGAACTTGGTGGTGCGACTAATAATTTGTTTTGGGGTGCGGCTTCTTTGCTTTGGTGTGGGGTGACTGTTCAGAAATTAGACTAGAGAAATCACTAATTTCTCTAATATTTGGTATTTGACATTTGTTATTTGTTTTAGAGCCACACATTAGAATAGGGAAATAAGAATTTCACTATTATTTGTTATTTGAGATAGAGAGCTGTTTAGGTGTATTGTGGTTTTGGGTTTTGTGAGACTGTCAATCCATGTCAAAAGTGTAAGTTTGAGTCTTAGTTAGTTTATTGAAGAATCAAGTTAAAGACTCAAAACAATCTCAAAAAGAGAAGAATGCTATGTAAGCTCAACTGAAAATTCGAACAATCTAAGTTCACTGAAACACAACAGCAGCCTCGATTGCATTTGATCAATTGAGCTTCGGGATCTGTTTCAGTATTTAAAGATCATACCTGACAAATCACATATAATTTCGTGCCCTTTTGTACCTACACGTCAAAAGAGACCTAAGAATACTTTCTTAGACAACAGAATGTGAGAATTAGGATTTGGATATGTGCTTGTAACATCTAGAGTTTTGTAACCAATCAAATACCTCATCATCATCCAAGAGAGTTGATGATTTGAAGGAGCTGCGCATTCAAGTACAACAAACTAAAGATTTGTGGACAATGTGGTGGATAGCAGATTCCACAAAAAACTTTAGCAGAAGGTTGAAGCTGCACAGGTTCGTGTGAGTAAGTCTCTACAAGGTAGAACTTAGATTAGGGTTAATCTTTTTGTAAAGACTTCCCTTCTTAGTGGATTCATTTCGTTGAGGGTTTGCACGTTAAACTCCCGAAGAATTTTTCTTAAGTAGATTTCTCTTTGTAAACAAATAATCTTGTCTTTCAAATTCCGCACTTTAATTTCTCTTCATAACCAAATAATGTCCCCAAATGGATTTTTCTTCGTAACCGAATTTTTCCCAAGGGTTTGTGTTGAGTTTGACAAATGAGTGAGGATGTGTGAAGTCTTGCATGCATGACATTCCATTGCATTGCATTTCAATTTGTTCAATCTTAAGGAACTTTTGGGTTGGTTTTGTTCTTGATTGAGAGATTTGTTATGGCTTCGTCTAAGAAAAAACACTAGAAACCCTTCTTGTGCCCAACCTTCTTCTTCCTCCTCTAGTCATTCTCTTATCGCTCCTCCTCTGCCCCATTTGCGTCGTATGGCGTCATCTTAAGATCATAGCATCTTTCCCAACTTTTCTTGCTACAATCTATATGCAAACACCAACTCCAAACCTAGTATCCACAGTGAGACGGAAGTTGGGCTAAATGAGCTTTAACACTTGTCTGTATCAGATCTTTTTGTGAATAGGAGTTGGCTTCCCCTATGTATTCTGATTTCACCCAAACACCAAACTTTTCCTCTCCTAAATTTTACTCAAATTTTGCTAACACAAACTCTTCCTCTCTTTATTTTGATGCTTTTCTTAGAGGTCATTGGTACAACTCTCTAGATGTTGTTGCCTCTACTTTTTCAGATTTCTAGGGTCTCCGACCCTAGTTATCTGTTTGATTGCGACTCTGAACCAAGTCGTGATGTCACACTATCACATATTTGTGGTAAGCCCATGGAATGGGGTCAATGTATTAATGTTGGCAGACACCATTTCACTGGTGAAAGCGGTGTGGCCAACTTAATCATGGGTGATAATCTTTTCCTCGTCTTTCATTACAACATTGTCCCTTTGGTTTGAGCTCAGTTTCTCTATGCTTTTCTGAATTAAAGGAGCTCAGTTGCCTATCTTATTCCTCTTCTCGAAGCATTTGATACGCATTACTAACCGAGTACTACCCATGCTAGTTCTACTCCATATCAGAACATCTTGAATATGATACTTACCCAATGGGATGTGCTTCACGATTTGGGCCTCATGTGGTAAGGTGCATGTATCAATAAGATTGGCTCACCACTATTTTGCCTTGGCGTCAATTAGAGTATCCACAGTCGTGTCTCCTGCTAATTGAGTTAGGGGGGATATAAGCCTTCTGCTGGTAGAATTTAATAGCCATGGGTCCTCCCATACTTTAATGGACTTACCATCACCTACTTTCGATACAACTCCTTTCAAAATAACTGGTCTTGCTTTCAAAATACGTTGCCATACATAAGAACCTGGGTGCTCTCCTTAACTGTGAGGATAGTGTCGTTAGTGAAGAACTTTGCCTTGAAAACTTTATATACTAGAGACCCTTAGTTATGGAGAAGTCCCCACACTTGCTTGGCAAGAAGTGCATCTTTAAAGTTGCACATATCCTTGAATCCCAATCCTCCCTGAAAAGTTTTTTCACATAACCTCCCCCAACTTAGCCAGGGAACTCTCTATTGATCGCTTCTTTGTCCCCACCAAAATTGGCACGTCAAAGCTTCGATGGCATGGCATAGGCCCGTCAGAAGTTTAAACACACTCATTGTGTAGGTGGGAATTGCTTGTACAACTGCCTTAATTAATACTTCCATGCCTGCCTGGGACAATAACTTTTCCTTCTATCTCTGAAGTTTACTCCAGACTCTCTCCCTTATTTTGGAAAAACGATGCTTCTTGTCTCTCCCAATCAAAAAGGGAAATCCTAATTATTTTTCATGTTGTTTGATCGTTGGCACTCCTAAGAAATTTTTGAGGTCCTCCTACAATTCCATTAACACTAAAGAATAAGGCAGTCTTGTCACAATTTACTTGTTGGCCAAATGCCTTCTCATACACTGTAAGGATAGACTCCATTTATATAATTTAACACAGCCATAATTACTCTGTCTCCTACTAGAGGCCAATAATTTTGATAGAAAAGAGGGGGCATACCGTCAGGACCCGGAGCCTTAAGTGGAACCATTTTTTTTTCAGCACTTGGTTGACCTCCAATCCAATGAACTCATGGATCAACATTTTGTACATCTCCTCCGTCACCTCTTCATCTATACACTGTAGAACCGGTTATATTTGTAATGGTGCTGGTGTAGTAAACAAACAGCTAAACAAATCATTGAATTTATATGCAATTTGATCCTCCTATACAATCCATCCACCAATATCATCCCGCACCTTCTCAAAGTAATTTTTTCAAAGTTTTTGAGTTGCCCAGCTATGGAAAAATCGAGGATTTCGATCTCTGTCCTTGAGCCAATTGTTACAAGCTCTTTGGTACCACATCTTCTCTTTCTTTTCCAAAAAGATATTCACCTCTACCTGTAGCTGCTTAGCCCAAGCTTGTTTTGTACCTTGCATGGACTCCAATTTTGCTGCTCGAAGAAGGGCTTGTTTTTTCGCTAGCTCTACCCAAACTCCCCCAAATGAATGTCAACTCCAAAACTGGAGCTTTGAACCACATCGCCCAATCTTTGTAGAGGCCCCTTGCAATGTCAATGCGAGGCGAGTAGAGCCCTTGGCCTCTTCAACAGTAGTGTTACACCCTTCATCCATGAACCACATACACTCAAAGTAGAACAACCGACGTCATTTCAAATTAGCAGCCCTCGTCCGATGTGTTATCACCCACAACGGTTTGTGATCAGATGTTGCAGCATTAAAGTGGTAAACTGTAGTATCCAGTCTGAGGTTGCCATTCCCTTGTCACGTTGTGCCCATATTGTATGACCATCCATTATGTGGTTACACCAGGTGAAAGATGGGCCGGTTTACCCTAAATCTACAAAACCACACGCATGCATCGCGGCCCTAAAGTTTTTGAGTTGCCATTCAGGTCGTATCAGCCACCTTTGCTTTTCTTCGCCTCTTGCAATTTCATTAAAATCACCAACACAAACCCATGGATGGGATGCTCTTTGGTGTAAAGCCCGAAGAAGAGACCACAAACTCTCTCTCTAGGAAGTCTCAAGTTCACCGTAGAAGCCAATGAAGCACCACACACCACCTTCGCATGGATCAACTAAAGCATCTATATAATATAGAGAGAATCTAATAACAGTGAAATTAACTTCTAATTTCCAAAATAAAACCGGCCCTCCACCTTTATTTCTTCTAGGCACCATTAGCTTCCCACCAAACTAAAGCTAGCACCTTAACCATTCCAACTGTAATACTTCCGATCATGTCTCTATTGAAAACACAATCGTGGGATCTTTCTCACTTACTAGCTTTGTGAGTTCATGAATGGTTCGTAGGTTCTCACTTAAACAATTCATTGTGATCGGCGAGGCTAGAATCCAACCACCACTGCTAAAAAACAGTGATTGTCCTCATCGCAAGGTTCTTTCATCTTATGCTTCTTTACATTCTCTTGGCTTTCGCTCTGGGCCCGTCCCTTTTTGGCAGGTGGCACACTCCCAATAAGGCCCAAATCAGCGTTATGGTCTTTTATTTTTCTCTTCCTTGTTTCATTTTTACTCATCTGGACTGCTCCATTTTCTTGGGCCATATTATTATAATCTCCTGTTGCTTTTTGGCCTTCTTGACCCCACTGAGGTTTTGCTTGGGCCACAAACTTAACCACATTCAGTAGTTGATAGTTCGGCCTTCTCAAAGGGCTTTTACTCCCAACTTCCACTTCTAGACAGCTTTGTTGAGGACCAATATTTGAATTCTCTTCATACAGAACGTATCCCTCCATTCGCGTCGTACCCCCGAAATTACCATAAATGGAATTGTCAATCACAATCAACTCTCCCTCGAAAGAAACATCCATCCCGTGAGTTACAAGATATGATCGATCCTCTATCGGGATGGTAGCAGTTGCCAAGTGTGGATCCATCGACATCGGATTAACATCCTCCGCCTTACTTGGTTGCTCCTCCTTCACTTCACCCTCATTCAACCCCTTCCCAAATCCTGGTATTCAACCGTCTAGACCTTACCTTCTACAAAGGCTATAACCTTCCTCGGTGCACGTTCCCACGACACCCAAAGCCATGCACCAAACTGTTGGTATTCTGTTTTCAGTGTACCCTTATTTTGTAGCCACAAGTCACAATCCTAGTCACCATGAGTCAACTTCCCACATCAATAACAAAAATTTGGCTCTACTCATATTGAATAGGGACCCAAACCTCCTTATCTCTCCCCAACTTAATCTTACGGCCATGAAAAAATGGCCTGCTGATGTCCACCACCACTCGTGCCCTAGGGCAATTACCACAACCACGCTCTTTGGGGTCCCCTACATGTTCCACCTCTCAAATAGATAGACCAATCATCTCCACAACTTCCTTCTTCATTCGTCTAATGTTATAAAATTGGACCCAAAATGGGGTTTTGTACGGATTGAGAGATGAGCATGGGGCATCGTCCTCAATTTGTTGGAACACCACTAGGTACTTATCGTATGACCAGGGTTCATTGGCCAACACCTTATTAGCATCAACCAACTCCTGGAAGTCAAAGAGTAGCTTATTTTCTCTTGATCATGAAACCCTTTTTATGTGCCAAAGAGGGCCAGAAATTCCTCGCCACCACATCCACATTTGCCACTCCTTTTTTCAGGAACCTTTCTCGCAGTAGCACCCCACTCTGAGAGTCGCCCCCCTGTCCCTCCAAATCTAAGAGGGAAAACTTCTCCCACAAACCAGTTAGATTATCCATCAACTTCTTTACTAAAAACTCCAACTCCGCAACCAAGAAAAAGAAACACACAAACCCTACCAGGGAAACCTTGGAGGGGAAGAGAAACTTGTACAAGACAAAGAGTCAATATTCTACAAGCGGCTAGGGTTTGGAGAACCACACCCTAGGAGCGAGAGAAACATTGTGAATTTCTTTAATTTTTAGTTAGACGTAAATCACTTTTCCAAATAAAAATGTAAGTGGATACTAGACATATTTTAGTTTTAATTACATACAAGATATTCTGACCAAGTGTGAAATCCTGTTACAATCGATGCAAGCATTTTCCAAGATGTAATGTATCACATCCATAGAAAACGTTTCAATTGCCTAGCCATTGAATATATTTGTGTAGAAGAGGATATCAATATTTGATACATTCCTCCTATACTTCTCTATGCATAGTGTAATATAACAATAACAAGATCATAATCCCAATAGGCAGCAAGATGCTCAATGTGGTTTGTATATGCCATTTGTATACTTTTATAGACGCGACTTGACTTGCAAATGAAAAGGACAAATGACCACACTACAAAGAAAAAACAAATGGCCAAACTACAAAGAAAAAATTGACATATTCAATCGAAGAAGTAAAAGAAATCATGATTTCTTTTAATCTTGTTTTCAAAATTAATCTCATGCATTGCACTGGCTTGCGACTACTTAACTTAATAGTAGAAGATATGATAGAAAAAAAGAAATACTTCCATAATTTGGAACAAAAAATTAATAGTTTAAAACTCATATATTCACACAAGAGTAGTCTTTAGATACGCACCCATCCTCATAATGCAATCCAGACAAATTGGCCGCTTTAGTTAGAGCTGCCCTCCATCCCTCAACCTTCTTAATGTTATCATGGAATCTTTCCTCATAATTAACCAACGCAGACCCAAATTTTCCTTCTTGTTTGCGTACTTCAGTTGGAGTCACTTTGTAAAATATCGGTAGAACTAACTGACCATTTTCCTTGCACTCCAAAATCTTGGTAAGTTCATCTAAGCATGAAGTGGAAGATGCATAGTTTTCAGAAAACACGATAATCGAAACCATTGATGATTCAATGGCTTTGAGAAGTTCAACCGAAATTTCTTCTCCCCTCGGAAGGTCATTATCGATGAATGTGTTAAAACCCTTGTCACACAAAGCCTTATATAAATGGCCAGTAAAACCATTGCGCGTTTCACCTCTAAAACTCAAGAAGATGTCCCATCGATGAGTGGAAGAAGAGGAGGCTCCTTTGTTGGTCAGGAAAGCCATTGGGATCTATTAGCAAAAGATTGAGAAGATCAAATATCAAAGATCAAAGATGTGATGAAATATGAATTATAAGAGATGAGAGAGTGAACGCATGCAAAAAAGAACCTTAGGGCCTTTTTGGTTAGCTATTTACGTTTTCGTGTGTTTTGTAAAACAAAAATCACAAGCCCCACTAAAAAAAATGTTTGGCACACTGTTTTCACATTTTGTTTTGCAAAATAAATGTGGCAGTGGGGTGGGTCCCACCTTGTTTTTCAAAACATCTTTAGCTGTTTTGGCCTATTTTGAGAACAAAATTAATAGCATTTGGTGTAATTATAAGGTACTGCTTCAACGGTAATATTTGCTACTGGTCTCTCTCTCTCTCCCTCTCCCTCTCCCATTACTGCTGCTACTGCACTCTCTCTCTCTCCTACCCACAAATTACTGCTACTGCTCTCTTCTCTCTCTCCTATTACTGATTTACTGCGTATACACTTCTCTCTCTCTCTCTCTCATGAATTGCCCTCCCCTCAAATTTCTCCATATTAACATTGGATACCTTCTACCTCATTACAGTGCCTGACACTACACAGATTGGAAATTTGATCCTCATAATCTTCACCTACAACTTTAAATTTGGAGCATTCACACCGTTGTGATCTTTATGGTTGGACATTAGAATATGGAGACTTTCACTACTGTTTCCATTTGCTTTAAGAACTGAACCATCCACATTTAATATAGCAATAGGCAAAAGGTAATTCTTTACCCACTTTATAAGTGACCGCTTTCAGTGGTAAAAGTGGAGGTGTATCAAACCAAGTGCAGGTGTATCAAACCAGAAAGAATGCCTATAGCATGATGAGATGGGAGCTAAAATTTCAAATCCCAGCAACCTGATCCAAATTTGGATAAATCCCAACAAGCTGATCATATCAGGTTGTTCATCAAAATCAGGCAAACAACCAATCATAATAGGCTGTAAATTATGTGAGTTGAAGTGAACTGAAGGGAAATTCTAAGCAAACGGAGAGAGAGAGAGGACCTTCGACGTGGGTGCTGCGGGAGCACGGCGGCCTGAGAAGGGACGGCAAAGGGGGCGGCGGCTTGGGTGGGCGCGACAGTCTGGGTGAGGCTGCTTGTTGTGGCTCTAATATATCCCTACAATTGAATACAAACGGTTAATCAGAAAAAATTATTAAAACATGTTTCAAAATGTAATTTGAAAATAAATTTCAAAACACAAATTTTTTCCAAAAACAACTTCATCTCAGTTTTGAAATTCCATATTGAAAACTTATAAAAGTCAGGTTTTGAAAACACAAAACAAAAACATGTGCCAAACAACCCTTACCTTTTTTGACAGTAGGTTCACATATTGAAGAAGTGAGTTTTCCGCCAAATGCTGGGCTTCGGTGGAAGGATTTGAATATGCGCGTCTAATTGGGAAATTGATAGAAGAATGAAATGAATCAAAGAGAGATCAGTATGTCACGAAAGGTGTTCGAACTGAATCACTCAATCAAGACAGATCAGATCGAATTGTTAATTTGGAATTAAATAGAAGAAAGTTTTGAGATTGAGAAAAAAGAGACGTGGGCGTATGTATAGGTATAGGGAAATGAAATTCTTTAAACAAACCGCAGTACCAACTACCAACGCGTTTTCGGTTTCTCTTTTTTAAAGAAGGTTGGGTAAACACGAAGTAACAAAGTTCTGTCATTCCCACTTTCTATCTTTTTGGAAAATTCAACACTTGTGGTTCCCTCTTTAAAAGGTGTGTTATGGAAATTTCTTGGAAGAAGGATCTCTAATTCTCTACTCGTATGTATTAATTTTTTTTTTCCTGTGAGGTTATGAAATTCAACTACCTTTTGTGCAAGAATAATTCTATACTAATCTTTTATCAAAAAAAAAAAAAGAATAATTCTATACTAATCTCTTTACACACGCTGCGCGTATTTAGAGGCTTTTTTTCTTTTTATTTGTTGGGAAATTGTACAATCCTTCTATACTAACCATTGAAATAGGTGATTTAAGATAGCGAGCCATCATATTTTTTTTAAAAAAAAAAATAAGTCTATTCAATTTTGTATTACAATATGGTTCAACATAGTTATGGTTTTAATTTTTGATATCCCCAATTAGTCATGGAACTTGAATGAACAAAATACATAAACCTCTATTATAAGCTCCTTTTCTTAAAGAAATTTCTTCTTCTTTTTGGTTTCTTGGGACATGCGGATTTGCAATTGACAATAGTGCAGTTGGGTCTTTGTGGGAGTTGCAAAACTTAGAAACATGAAGCCCAAATTTTTAGAAACCATTTGATCATAAGAAATATTTAAAGCCTTGTAACCACTTGGAACTTAGTAGTTGGTTTGAAACTTAGATTTGAATTTATTGGGATTGTGGTGAAAATTTGTTCCAACCATGAAAATAAAAAAGATGGATAGTTTTTTTTTTTTTAAATATCCTATCTAATTGTAGTGATACTATTTCAAGTTTATCTATTTTTAAATTTTGAATTTGATTGTAAATAGTGGAGGGCTTAAAAAGGACATAATTTATCTCACTAAAAAAGAATATAAAAAATTACATCCAACCAAATTGCATATAGATACAATATAAATTAAAAAAAAAATTAAAACAAATTAACAAACCTAATCATATTAGGTTCTATAAATAAGGTAGCACTTGCTTAAATCTCAATTTTATCGTATTTGTAAAAGGAACCAAAACCATTTAGAATAAAAATAAATTGAATAGCCACTTGGGCATTCGGCCCAGTGGTAATCCCCCTCCCCAAAAGGCCCCACTCATTTATGAGTGTGTGAGTTCAATCTCCAGGATCTTCAAGATATACGTGTGTGTGAGTTTAGATTAAAATTTCTATCATATATATAAAAAATAAAAAATTGAACGATAAACACATCTTAGCTTGTATTCTTAGGACATTCATTAGTTGAACCCAAAGTATAGCGGTTCTATGACTAAAGTTATGTGCTAAGTGCTAACTTGTTTTGCATATAACTATCTAAAATTTTGATAACACATCATTTTGCTTAAGCCACCAATGAATATGTTCAAAGTAATTTATTCCATTTAAAGTTGTTCTATTGGTTTTAGACATAAATTTACTGTTCTAAAAAAAATACAAAATTGGCAAAAACAAAACACCAAATTGAAGTGTAGGGTAGTTCAAATTGGTATTCCACGTAGTAACAAAACAGTTGTAAGAATGAGCACCTGGTTTTTTTTTTTATAATTAGAAAAGGTAGGTGGGGGCTTTTGTAATTTTCTTTTGTGAATAAAGGACGGGATATAACCGAATATTTAAGACTTAGTGCTTGATTGGTTATCTTATAACTTCAAGATAAGGATTGTGTTGGTTTTTTTTAATTTGTTTAACGGAAGGATTGTGTTGGTTTTTTTTAATTTGTTTAACAGGGTTTTTAGAAAATGGGAGATGTGAGAGAAATAAAAGGGAGAGTAAAAAAAAAATAAAAACCAAACGTGGAGTGGAATATTTGAAAAATATGAGATAGTGGAATTTTAAAATATCTTTTAAATAATGGTAATAAATATTGAGAAGAGAAGATGATAGGTAAGAGAAATTAAATAAAAACAATATAAATGGGTCAAGTATAGTCCTAATCCTCCAACTCTAAACTAAAAAAATATCAAAACATCACTGCATGAAAAATTAAATTATAGCATATCGTAGAAAAGAAGATATAATTGAGAAGTAGAAAATTTTAAATTTTAAATAAAATAACGTAAAATCACCATGAATAGAAGAAAAGAAGAAATGGATGAAATTTAAAAAAAAAAAAAAACAAAAAAAAAAAACAAACACAAACTTCACTACCCGTTGGTTGTCACCCAAACATTTTTCACTGCATGAAAACATTAAATTATAGCAATTCATAGAAAATAAGATATAATTGAGATGTAGAAAATTTAAAATAAAATAACGTAAAATCACCATGTATAGAAAAGAAGATGGATATGAAAGTAAAAAAAAAAAAATGAAAAAAAAACCTGTTAACGTGGAATAAATGAAGTAGAAGAAGTTTGAATAAGAGAGAATTCTTAAATAATAATAGAATTCTAAAAATTATAAGAATAAGAAGTTAAGAGTAGTTATACGTTTTAAAACTTGAAAACTTAAAAATTAAACGTGAGATAGTGGAACTAAAAATTAGTTTTTGTTTTTATTGTTTAATTATATTTTATGGGATAAATAGTTATTTAAAATAAGGAGAAAAATAAAATTGAATTAAAGTAGTGTGAGAAGTGGTTATTGAATTAATAAATATATATAAAAAAAAAAAGTCAAAAATTAAGTAAATGAGGAATTGTGAAGTTAGTGGGAAGTTGGAAATTGGAAAGTGGAGTAGATAAGAGAGATGTGAGAGAGAAAAAAAAAGAAAAAAAAAAAACATGAACGTGGAATTGTGATCATTTTAACTTTTAAATTTAAGTAGATCAATAGATTACTCTTTTAACCTTTCTTTTTTATTTTAAAAGCAAACCAATAGAATTAAAATATGGGGTTATTTTTGTCTGTGCACTAAAATGGACATTTTTCTATCTAGAGATGTGATTATTATACCATTTTTTCTAAAACACATTATTATTTTGAGACATGATTAAAATTAGGAAAATTGAAAAATGTAAGGAGTATTTTTGAACAATTAAAAAGTGGAAATCAAGAGGAGGAATCCTCTTAATAGTATTAGATATACATAATAGTTTGGGCAAATTGCACTTTCCCTTCTTTATCTATTAGGTCAATTTCAATTCTCTCATTTATCTATAAAACCAAATAATGTCCCCCTCTATCTAATGGAAATGTGCAACTTACGCCTAACTGCCAATTTTTCTGTTAAACCCTAACGCAACCGAAGGGAAATGACTAAAATGCCCCTATTTTTAATCCAAACCATTTAGTAACACAATTTAAACTTTTTTTTTTTAATCTATTTATTTTATCCGGATTTGATTCAACAAATAACTCAGTTTGAAACAAACCCATAGTTAGATCCTAAAATAACCCAAAACTCAAACAGAATGCCTGTTCATCTATAACAGCCTCACCCACCTGCTCATCTCGGCCTCACCCTACTGCGAGATCACAAAGATAGATGATTGATACTACTTTTTTTTTTATAAGATTTAGGAGATGAAAATTGGTTTTTTGTCGCCCATTGTAATTTGTATTTACAATTTGGCGACGAAAAATCTGTTATTATTGCCCAAAAATATCATTGTAATTTGTGTTTACATTTTGATTATATATAGAGAAAATATATACAATTATTCACTACGTGCGATTGAACTTCTAACCTTGAAGTACCCAGTTCATGTCATATGCTTAGGGAACCAATGTCTATCTTCATAAAAAGGTAATGTCATATGCCCGGTTACGACCGTTAACCCAGTGTAAGTATCACCAAAAAAACCCTATGGCCCGACTCGGTAGTCCACTGGCCCAGCCCACTTGGTGACATTTTGACATGAATGTGAAAACTCATATAGTACACTCCTAACTACTAGTAGATATATTTTATTTTACTTCAAAATATTATATATTAATCATATTAGACTTGGTTTAGGATTTTTCCCTTTGGCCCAAACTAACATGGCCTGACTCGTTGACCAATCAATGGCCCACCATGCCAAGCCTAGCCCACCAAGCCATTTTCAACCCTTAATCCAGTGAACTGGTACTTAAGTTGGTACTGTTGGTCAATATGCTTATAGGTTGTTTCTTATAAACCCCACCCATGCAACCATGTTTTCTATTGCAATACTGTTTTTTACTTCTCTACTATTTGAATTAAAGTTTACAAATCTTAAAATTTTCTAGTGATTGTGAAATATTTATTTTATATTACATTAGGTGGCTATTTTTTTAATATTAACTTTATTTGATCATGTGGTTCGACTAATGACAGACTAGTTAAACCATTGACCCAATGACCCGACTTCTAGACCGGATTAACATCTGGTCCGGGTTTAATAACTATAGAGTAATGTTAGGTGGATATTTTTTCTTTTTCTCTTGCTCTCTCTCACCGGACTACAACCACCACCGTACACCGCCCACCCTCACCCTCACACACCAGGGTCTCAAAGGATTTTGGGATCTAAGAAGAAAATTTAAATGAGACATTTTCTAATATTTAAATATATAAATTAAATGTCATTAATTTTCTATATAATATTTTTTTAGATGTAAAATTTAATTAATTAAGTTTTTGTATTCAAGTTCTACCAACATCTCTTTTTCAATTGATACAATGACTAATCTACTTAATCTTTTCTTGTGACATAGTCGATCTTAAATAGGATTTAATCAAATGTAATTTGTAAAAACTTTTTTTTGGCAAAAGAACTGTAACATGTATTTTAATTTGTAAAAGTTTTATTTATGCATTAATGACAATAGATGCATTCGCAATAGTTTTAGCATTACGGAAAACCCATTGGGCGCTCTAAATTGCCTATAGGGTAGAGCTAGTCTTGCCCTTACCAATTTTACCTCTCTCTCTATCTCTCTCTTGCCTCCCTCAAGCTCCCGCTCCGATCTAGATGTCGCCGCTCCAATTGTAGGAAAGGACAGAGTCAAGATTTTAATAGAGTGTAGGCCGATATATGAACCAATTGTTTTTTCATGAAAATTTAAAGTATTATCCATTTAGTATGACCAAAATATCAATAGCTGAAAAGACACATAATAACTATTTTTTAATACATTACAATAGAATTATCTAATAAAATGAAACTTGACGTGTTTTTTAAATTATTGAAATCATATATGATTGAATCCATACTAAACGTCGCAGCAATTTCTCTTTCAATGAGTCCATTAAAAACTCATCTTTCATTGCTCACATTTATTAAAAATAGAAAATAAAACGCTATCATATTTCAAAGTAAGACCACATTATGTTGCAGAAAACAACCTTGCAACAAACAACCCAATTTTTTTTTCTTTTATTTTAATTTTGGGATTAATTTTAGATTACTATAGAATAGAGAATCGGATGTAGGGTGTTTTGAAAAATGGTTAGCTAAAAAAAAAGTAGGTTCTAATTGTATAATTTGAATAAAATTTTGGTTAATCCTATGCAAATACTCTAAAGTTCCACAAAAAAAAAAAAAGTGCAAATTGAATTTTTTGAGATCAAAATTAGTAGGATCTATTTGGCGACGAACTTTTTCATCACCTATGATAACCTTGGGTGACAAAACCAAGTTTTGTCGCCTATATTCCCAAAAAAAATAGGCGCCAATACTGAAATATTTTGGAGCCTAATTTGTGAAACTTTCGGCGACGAAAAATGTGACCTTTTGGCGACAATATATATCATCGCCTATTAGGAATCTATTTGGCGACGAAAAGGTTCGTCGCCGATGATAACATTGGGCGACGAAACCAATATTTGTCGCCTATGTTCCCCAAAAAATAGGCGCCGGTTCTGAAATATCTTGGAGCCTAAATTGTAAAAACATTTGGCGACAAAATATTTCGTCGCCTATTATGTGTGTTTAAACTTTAAACATCAAAACTCCTTTATTTCACAAGTCTCCTTCCTCCTCTCTCTCTCTCTCTCTCTCTCAATCAAGTGATCATTTAGTCCTCATTTTCCGTCACATTCAAGGTTCCTTCTTAATTTTCTCCTCATTTTTCAGTCTCTCTCTATCTATGTTAACATTTATTTGTTAAAAAGTTTTGATTTTGATTTTGATTTTTTTTACCTACACATTTGGGTTTGTGTTTTTTTAAGAATTGTTATATTAGTTTATCAAAACTTTATGATGAGAAAAAAGATGAGCTAAATTTCATTTTGAAGGTAATCATGAGTTGGTGAGATTTGTGGATAGATAAATCAAGATTGATTTGAGTATTTGGGTTTTAGTTTGGGGAAAATCAATTTGCTAATTTGATTTGTAAGGATTCTTGAAATTGGAATTAAGAAATATGTTATCTATTGTATATTGTTGAGATTTGGTGAAATTGGTGTCATATATATGAATATTTATTAAGTTATTAAAAGTGAACCAAATTTGTTGCTGAATTTTCTGCTGCTGCGTGAACAGTAAATTTAAATTGCAATTCTGATTTTATTGAAAATAGATATGCTAAAACGGTTTGTTGTGGATTGTTATATCATGTGTCTAGTATATTTGTATTAAATTTCATAAGAAAATACCATCGTTTGATATTTATTTGTGAATTTACAAGAAAACGGGTCAAATCTGACTACTGGACAGTTTTGTACACCTTGTGTTGTAAAATTTTCCATAAATTACAAAAGAGGAATTTTGAGACCAATTATGTGTAGAATGAAAGATAACACCCTTTAGATTAATTTGGAACAAGTTTTATACTCATCGGATGACTATATGATTTTTAGTGAATTTATTTACAAAAGTCTAGAATTTGTCAGACGAATTCGTTATTGATGACTTGTATGAATTTTAGAAACTTATAGGATGCTCATTTAGAACTGAAATTTGTATGTTGTGTTTGAGACACATAATGAAGGGTCTCTGTAAATTAGTATCAAATGTTGATGTGTTTTGATAGTGAAAATGATGTTTAGAAGTGTGTTACACTCTTTTGAAATGAGCTGTTTGATAGAATTGAGTTTACGGACTTGTGAATATTTTAATAAATTACAGAAATGTTAACTCGAGCTGAAAATTCTAGGACACATGCTACTCTTATATAGTGACTTGGTATTTTCATGCCGGTCTGATTCCGAATCCTATTTTTTGGGGGTTTTGTGTGTGAATTTCTATGTGGGTTGCTCGAAATATATACATATGCTTATATCTATGTGAATGATTTGAGGGAATTTTTTGTTTTTGTAACATGGGTTTTGCTTAATTTTTTTAGCTAAGTGATTTGTGTTGGGTTTTGCATGTGGGTTGCTGGGATTGATGGATTTTAATTGGAGTTTGTTTATTTAGAGGTTTCAATTAGCGTTGTTATGAAGTTTGTTTGGAGTCATTTAATTTTTTCGACTAAATGATGACTAACTAATTTACTTCTTTGCTAATTTCATGGAACTTGTTTTTGGTCTCCTCTCATGTAAAATTAAAAGAACATACCCTCTTGTTGTGTAATTCTTATCTTGGAATTGATATTTGCTAAATTTGGTTTTATGGTGGCATGCATGGTGTTATAAGGTGGTTTAAGTTGATATTGAGAGTGTTTATTGCTTTTTGTGTATTTGGAAACATGATTGTTGAGTTTCTAATATTTGATTATTTTCTTTTAGTGAATTGTATTATATTTATTACTTATCATAACACTTAAGCTTAAATGTCCCGCCAAGGGGAAAAACGTAAAAAGGCCATGGAATGACCTGTGGACCGACACAAACACAACCCTTAGGTCCAAAATAACACGTAGAAACTTACAAAATGTTGATAGGAGTCACAGTTACAGAGATATGCGCAAATGTGCGTTTCATAACACTTAAGCTTAGAAATGAGTGACCAAAGGGCAAAAATATAAAATGGTCACGGAACGACCCATGGACCTACATGACTATCATACTCGGGACCAAAGTAACACATAAGAACTTACAGATTGATTATATGATACATTCTTTTTTTAATCGTTGGGTATATAGCCAATGAGTTTTTATGTTGTTTGGATATATATTTCATGTTTTTCTTTCTCAGGTTTTTCAAAGATAGACTCTACGTGGACAAAGGAGTGAGGCCATTGTTTCCCTGTGAGTATATATTATACTTTTGTTGGTTTCTTTTTCATTTGGCAATTTTATGGATGATTTAAGATGTATAAATTTTCTATAGTTTTTTTTTTTTTTTTGGATTTTTAGGGATCAAGAAGAAAAATACATTCTAGTGGTAAGCCATTTTATATTGATATTAACACACACACTCTCTCACCAAAACAACCTAGAATTTATTATTATTTTTTTGCCTAAGTTGTAATCTAGCTACTTGGGGTTCGTGTATTAAAATATAATCTTTCATTACTAGAAATATCCCACCAAAGGAAAAAAAAAAAAAAAATGTAAAATGACCACGATTAGAGAGTTATGCGCAATAGTGCGTTTCATAAAACTTAAGCTTAAAAATGTCTCACCAAGGGGAAAAACATGTAAAAAGGCCACGGAATAAGCCGTTGCTCAACACGAACACGACCCTCGTGTCCCAAGTAACACGTAGTAACTTACAAAACGTTGATAAGACTCACGCTCAGAGAAGTTATGTGCAAATATGTGTTTCATAACACTTAAGCATAGAAATGTCTCGCCAAGAGGCAAAAAATGTAAAAAAAAAAACCACGAAATGGCTCGTGAACCAACATGAACACGACCCTCAGGTCTAAAGTAACACGTAGGAACTTACAGACTGATGATATGACTCACAATTAGAGAGTTATGTGAAAATGTGCGTTTCATAACACTTAGGCTTAGAAATGTCCCGTAAAGGGGCAAAAACATAAAAAGGCCACGGAACAGCCCGTGGATTGACACGAACTTGACCATCGGGTCCAAAGTAAAACGTAGGAACTTATAATACTTTGATAGAGCTCACGGTTAGAGAGATATGCGCAAATGTATGTTTAATAAAAATTAAGCTTAGAATGAGTTCCCAAAGGGTAAAAATATAAAGTGACCACGGAACAGCCTGTGGACCTACATAAACACGATCATTGGGTCCAAAGTAACACATATGAATTTACAAAAATGGTGTCATTAGTTTTACGTATGCTTAAAAATGTTTCTCATATTTCTTATAGAAATAATGTTTTTGCTCTTTAGTCTTAATGTTGTTTCTTTTTTAATATTTTGTGCAGATTATATGAGCTTGGGGGAATGAAGACATATTTTCTCCTATGAAGTCTTTTTTTTGGTATTGTTAGATGACATTTTTTTCATTTCTATTAATTGTTGTACTGATTGTATTTATGATAATTTTAAATTTAAATATTATTTACTTTTGGAATGTATGGAAGATTTGTTTATGGATATTTTGTTGAAAATGAATTGATTTGTTAATGACAGGTTGTAATGAGTAGGTATAAAATATTAAAAATGCAAAAACCTAATTTAATATAACACACACACACACACACACACACACACACACACACAATATATATATATATCATTTGGCGACCACATTTTCGTCGCCTAACAACTTGGAAAAAAACAAAAAACAATAGGTGACGAAATATTTTGTCGCCTGAAATTCAATAGGCGAGGATATAAATTTCCTCGTGTAAAGATTATTTGGCGACAAAAATAAGTTTCGTCGCCTATAGTTTTTTGGGTAACAAACCATGTTTCGTCAAAAAAATGATCTTTAGGCGACAAAAAGAAATTTGTCGCCAAATACTATTTAGGCGATGAAAAAATTTGTCGCTAAATGTTGAAAGTATTAGGCAACAAAAATATTTCGTCGCTAGGACTATTCGGTGACCAGCATTAGTCAATGAAACGATTTTTGTCACCTAATGTACTATTTCGTCGCCTTGTACATCAAGTGACGAAATTGAGACTTTTGTGCGACGAAAAGGTTTTGTTGCCATAAGCTTATTTTCTTGTAGTAGCTTGAATTAAAATTGCTCATCTAACTTCGAACTTCAAAAGGGTGTGTTTGGTCTGAATTATGCCTTAATGACAATAACTTTTTTCGTATGGCACCAAACAAGGTATGAAGGATGAAGTAAAATTGTAGATTAAATAAGATAAATACATAGATATTTTGTATTAAAGCTTACAAAGTACAAGTACAATAAGAACAACTTACAAACACTATTAAACACACTTGAATACACTTGAAGAATACTTGAGATCACACTTAGAACACACTTTAGATCACAATAGATCTCTTGCACATGGGTTGTGGAAGTTGAGTTGTAGAGGGACTTCTTTGAAAAATAAACCTTCTTATTAATAGTCAAAAGAGTGGTTACTTCCATCAAATAACTACCCATCAATAACTACTTTGGGTGGTTTATTTTTAGGAAAATAACTACTCCTAATAATTTGGGAATCATGACACATGTCATCCATATCATGGAAATTATTGATGATTACATCCTACCATTAACTTCCTCCATGAAATTTGGAAATAATGACACATGTAAATATAATGTGTTGTCGTTCATGACGTTGAAGATACGACCCTTGTTTAGGTGAGGCCGTGAGAGATGTTCGGAATTAAGGGACTGATCATGGGTTTGTTTCAAATGTTAGACCGAGATTTTTTTTAATTGAATGTGGGTTAAAAGACCCTGTTAGATTGGGCCAATAAATAAGTTGTGGTTAAAATAGAGTATTTTAGTCATTTCCTTTAATTTGTTAGAGTTTTAACAGAAAACTAGACGGTTGGGGGTAAATTGCACGTTTCCAATAGATAGAGGGGAACATTGCTCGGTTTTATAGATAAAGAGGGGAATGGAAACAGACCCAGTAAATAAAGGGGTGAGGTGCAATTTGCCCTAATAGTTTTAACAATAATTTTCACTAATAGCAAACTCGTGGATGAATGGAAAAACTACTCAATATTATATTTAAAGAAATAAACTTTATATCCTATTAAAGATGAAAGTAAAAGATTTCCATATAAATGGATTAATATTACTAAATAGTATACTTTTTGTTAAACTCTATAGTTTTTGCAAGATAAAACAGCTTCTATGAAAAATCACATAAATATACAAATATTGTCCATCAATTCAATTTTAGAATCTAATCAATGTGATAAACGTGTAATTGTGTTCATTTTCTCTATATTTACTTATCAGAGAAAATTAATAAAAGAAAACAAAATATGACAAGATTGGAGCGTTAAAATATTGAATTCATATCCAAATTCTAACATAATCTCTTAAAATTATCTATGTCATTTTTCTAGATATCTTATTCATGTATTATTTCAGTTATCTCAAATGTTTTGACTACTATATATTAAACCAATTCTATCCTAGACACTTTATAAGCACTTATATATATACTTATGAGAACTACGACTCTTAACCCATAAAGGTCTAAACATGATTTTAAAAAATGATGAATTACACTGTTTTCCATCCTAATCTTTAGGAGAATTTACAATGTAGTCGGCACCTAACTTTTGTATTAAAAAGCTAAGAAAGAAGTACTATCTTTTATTGATCGAATAAATGATACAATATTTGAAAAAAGTAAATAAATTATATGATTTTGCCCTAGATACAGTTTAAGAAAACAAAATACAAGACCTTGATCCTAAATGCAATCTAAAAAATAGAAAGTAAAAGAATACATTAACTAGTCTAAATTCCCCATAAGATTAGGAGACTAGGGGATTGGATGGGAAGGTGTTAGGCACTCATCCAACCTGACCTAGTTCAGTCTCTAAAGATCCATTAGTCTAAGTTGATAACCTCAAGCAAACCATACTCGCATTTGATTCATAGCATCACAACAGTACATGCAATGAAAAATTAAACAGTGATTAATCATCAAGCAATTAAAATCATTTAAGCATGCATCTCACATGAAAAAGAAAATTTAAAGTTGCTGTAATTTTAGTACAACATGTTAGAAAAATCAGATTTGCATCATTCACAAAACATAAACCGAAAACAATGCAATCTAACAATTGTGCATTAAAAATTAATCAAGCAATTAAAATTAAAACCTAATCATGCATTCTACACAATTAAAGTTGCTGTATTAAATTAAAAAAGAAAGGATTGTACCTTTTGGGATGCAACCTCTTGAATGAGTGTCCCGAATTGAATTTGATTGTGGTGGGATGCGGCCTTTTAATGGAGAATACCAAATCCGATCCTGAAAATTGTTCTTAGAGAAAAACCGTTAAATTTGATTAAAAGAGATTAAAAATGCAATTGAAAGATTGGAAATAGAGATTACAAAAAATGGCTTTTGTAATATCTGGACTTGAATATAAGAACACAATTGTGTTCTTATTCTAAAGTCTAACCCTTTGCAAAAATTCTCTTGAATTTTCCTTAGGATTGCTCTGACTAATTTTTCCAACCTCTTTGTTAAAATGAGAATATTTTCTATTTATATGGCAGTCCTAAAATGAACCTACTCACATTTTGGACCTCATGGGAGTGCATTAGGATTTTGGAAATTAGATATACTTCATGAAATTCTCGAAATTCTGACTAATTTTTAAGCCATGATTGTGGGCCCGTTTTCATCCTCTAAACGTTTGAATTTGGAGATGGTCATTCAATGCTCAATGCATATTTATAGCCCATCATGTCAGTTTTCCAGCTCAATTTGAATTAACTCAATCGGATAATTGAGTCAAAAGTTATGGTTGCAAAACCGATTAGTGTACAGGTTGGAATCCAAATTCGAATTGGGTTTTGGATAATTCTGGGTTTTTTCACCTTTGATCAACTTCTAGTGGATTTAGAAGTCTTAATTTGGCTGAATTCGAGATTTCTTGATTTAAATCAATTTATTAATAATTAATATGATAATTATTGGTCAAAATAATTATCCATTAGTTAAAAATAAATCAATTTAAGAATTATCCTTTGATGAATATCTTGTGCATGAATACTTACCATTTTAAGGTGTTCTAAACCAATAGGAATTATTTATTAATTGATTTTAATTTAATCCTTTAGAGGACCAATCAAATTAATTAACAAGTAATCTATGCATGTGAGCTTATGGTAAATATCATTTCAACCAATCAAATTTATTTCCTTAATAAAATCTTGGTTTTTGATCCGATTTCCAATCGAAAAATGCACTCTCATTCTTAATTCAATTTTGATCACTTAAAATATGATTTTAAATTTATGGACCAACTTTGAATTTTCAAGCTTGTGAAATTACCATTTTACCCTTTATGCACTAAAGTGTAAAAAAGTAAAATTAATGGTTGCAAAATGGGTGTCAACAGATG
>OU015761.1:48549370-48587298 GCA_907173295.1 Fagus sylvatica
ACTTGTAAGGCATAATATAACTATTGAAATCTAAACATATAGCATGATTCTTTTATATGTAAACTAAACATGTTCCCTTAAACTGTTCTGAAGAGAAAACTTATCTCATACTATTGCATAATATAGCAAAACTATATGGAACATGTAACTGTACTTTATCTTTAAGACTATGCCCCTCGTGACCTTACTGGTGCCATGTCTACAGGGTATGAAACCCCTCGTGGCCTTCTTGCCAGTCTACAAAGATCCGAAGATCCCCTCGTGGCCTGGGTTGCCATATCTTCAGGGAATACAACCCCTCGTGGCCTTACTTGTTGCCGGTCTACAGGGAATAAAACCCCTCGAGGCCTTCTTGCCATGTCTTTAGGGCATACGATCCCCTCGTGGCCTTGGGTTGTCAGTCTACAGGGCATCACACTCAAAACTGTTTTTAGGTGTTCATAAAACATATCATGCTTGTTTATTTTTCAATCTCTCTCTTGCCTTACTAAGCCAAAATTCATAGCATATCCACAACTTGCTTCTATAAAATTTGTCTTAACTGTACTAACTCAAAACTGTTTCTAAATCAATGCACATTTTCTTTATAAACAAGTATCAAACTGAGTTTACTGAAAGCATTGATAAAACATATATAGATATATTCTTAAAACATGGACTATTAAATTTTCATGGCACATTCCCTTACCTCAATCCAAGCAGCAGCACAGCAGTCTCAAAGCTTGTAGTGGAGTTCTCTACTTTCCTTGTTCAGTCCCTAGACCAAAGGATATTAAAATCCAATGATTAGCAGACATTCTAACTCACAAAAGCACTCATGGCTTCCCTTAACTATCAATTCTATAGGTTTTCTAATCCTTCTCACATCCTTACCCTATTTAGGTTCCTAGGAGTCTCTATATCGCAACCCCAAAGGCAACCAAACAAGCAAACGAAGCAATAATGGCAAAACATCAAAACTAGTTCTATTTACTGCCTAAATCAGAAACCGTATTGCAGGACTCAAAATACTTCTTTTCTATACTAGATGGTATAATTAATTAGACATATAAAAATTTCACCCATTTAGTAAACACATTATTATTTATCATGCATACCAAAATTTCAGCTCAAATTCACTTGTCCAATTGCAAGAATTTATTCTTCAAAGTCTCACTATTTCGAGTTGCTGTGCATCTGATTACCTACAGGACAGGACAGTCCTCTTATACAATTTATTTGACCAACTATAACATTTTAAAACACCATGAAATTTCATAGGGACACACTAATATCAGTCTAATATACATAGTAAAAGTTTCAGAATTATGTGACCTCTGTAAAATTTATAAAAATTGCCACAACTCAGTGTACTCAGATATATCTTGACAAATTTAACGTCTTAGAATAAAATTCATAACTCATTCAATACTAACCCAAATGATGTAATTCTTAATTCTAAATTCAAGCTTGTGTGTTAGCTTCAATTCTGTTCAAACTTGGCATCCAAATTCCACAATTACAATTTATTACCTATTTTATAAACTTCAAACACAGAATCTGTTCAGGTGACAGATTTGCACAGTTTTATCTTAAATTCCCAAAAAAATACCAAAACTCATTATTTTTCTATGAAATTTTATATACATAACCTAGACATATGATAGATTACCCTAGAGGAAACCGTTTCTTAATTGCTCTTCTCAGAAATTCCAGAATTTCCATGAAAGTTTACTGTTCACGCAGATCTGACAGAGCAGTAAAATTTCCAGCAACTACCACTTCAAATCCATCTCTAATGGCACATTCAAGCATAGATTAATACTCAAATCATAACATGAAATCCGTAAATTAAAATAGAACACCAAACTCACATAGCAACATAAAATCCCAGCAACTTCCATCAACAAATCTCAAATATTAAACCCCAAAATCCAAGTATTTGATAGTTAAAAATCCTTACCTAGCTTAGGGTTCTTGGAGGATGATGCTAGGCTCACTCTAGCATGAATTGTGGAAAGAGACTTGAGGAAACAAATGGGGTTTTTCCCCTTGAAAGATGCTGGACCCGTGGGTCTACCAAGAGGAGAAGAGAGCTGGAGCTTTTCTCTCTTTGTTTGCTATTAGAGAAAGTGAGAAAGTCAATGGTGGGGGCCGGCCATTTAAAGGGAAAAATGGGCTGACCATGGGTGTTGTTTTAGTGGATTACACATGTCATTTTGCATGTGATGCAATTAAAAGGTGGGGACACATGGCAAATTTCCATTGGGCCACCAATTTAAGTGTAATGACCAAAGTGCCCTACATGTAAATTTAATTGCCTTAATACTAGTTTTGGGGTTTGGTTAATTAAATTATATGCCCTCACTAATTATATTGTGTCTATATTAAAATGGTATAGTATCTAACCAATTTAAATTATTTTATCATCCAATAGTAAAATCTATTACTATTAATTTAAATACAATTTACCATGTAAATTATTGAACCTATAATCCTTTTGTGACTTAATATTAATATAATAATTTATAATGTTTAGGGGTAAAGGCATTACAAAATTATATAATGTCCGTGGTATTTTTTGGAATGCAGACTCTGAAGGAATTGTTCCAAAAGAGAAAATAGAATAATTGAGAATTAACTCAAAGAAGATTTTGAGAATACAATTCCGTAGAATTTTTAAAGAAAGTGTTCAGAGAATACAACTCCGTAGAGTTGCCGTAGTTGCCTAAAAGGAAACTCTGGAGAGATTGCCTCAAATGAAATGTTTTGAGAATACAATTATGCAGAATTGCTTCAAAAGGAAGTATGGGAATACAACTCCGCAAGGTTGCCTTAAAGGAAATGTGTTGGGAATACAATTTAGTAAAATTGCCTCAAATGGAATATTTTGAGAATACAATTCCGCAGAATTGCCTCAAAGGAAATGTTTTAAGAATACAATTCCGTAGAATTGCCTCAAAGAGAAAGTGTTCTGAGAATACAACTCTGCAGAGTTGCCTAAAAGGAAAGTGTGGGAATACAACTCCAGAGAGTTGCCTCAAATGAAATGTTTTAAGAATACAACTCTGCAGAATTGCCTCAAAGGGAAATGTGGGAATACAACTTTGCAGAGTTGCCTCAAAGCAAAGTGTGAGAATACAACTCCACAGAGTTGCCTCAAAGAAAATATTTTGAGAATACAATTCCACAGAATTGCTTCAAAGGAAATATTTTGAGAATACAATTCCGTGGAATTGTCTTGAAAGAAGTATTGTGGAAATACAACTCCGTTGAGTTGCTCTAAAACAAAATGTGGGGATACAACTCCGAAGAGTTGTTTTGAAGTGAATATTTTGAGAATACAATTTTGTAGAATTGCCTCAAAGAAACTTTTATATAATACAACTCCGGAGAGTTGTCTTGAAATAAATATTTTGAGAATTCAATTCCATAGAATTGCCTCAAAGGAAATGTTTTGAGAATACAATTCAGTAGAATTGCCTCATAGAGAAAGTATGGGAATACAACTTCGGATAGTTGCCCTAAAAGAATGTCGAGTGAGAATGCAATTTCGCAGAATTGCCTCAAACAAAATGTTGTAGGATGCAACCTCCGCAGAGTGCTTTAGGAAGAAATATAATTAGGATGCAACCTTCGCAGAGTATCCCAGAAAGAGATATGTTGGATGCAACCTCCGCAAAGTGTCCCAAGAAGAAATTTTATTGGATGCAACCTCCACAGAGTGCTTTAGGAAGAAATGTTATTGGGTGCAAGCTCCATAGAGTGCTCCAGGAAGAGATGTTGTTTTGATGACATTGCCTTTAGGATCACAATTATGATCTTGGATTTTTGACTCAGGGTCAGATTTGATTTTCCACTCGGGGTCGATTTTTATTTTTATTTTATGTTTTTTGAATTTAGATGATGACTCAAGGTCAATTCACTATTTTCGACTAAGGGTCGAATTGTGATTCCGTTGATGTTGACTCAGGGTCAAGATTCATTTACATTTGGCTTTCAATGGATGACTCTAGGTCAAGAATTTCTTTTTTTTTTGTACGATTTGAGGTCAAGGTTTAATCTTTGATTGGTGACTTGGGGTTAGGAATTAATTTTGATTGAGAGGTGGTTTGCTCGTCTTTGAGGCTTAAATGATTGATTTTGGAGATTTGTTTTTAATGTGCTTATGAAGATTTGTCCAGAGGAAGTTTTTCCATGAATCTTTTTTTTTTTTTATTGTTAGCATTTTTGGAGATTCTCATTGTAAGATTTTTTTATTCTTTGGATATTTGTTCATTGAGGTTGTTAATTTATTTCATGAAAAAATTTCTTTGAGATTTTTTCATTATGCTCAATTTGAGGCTAAAAATTGAGGCTTTTAGTTTTAGTTTGCTCGTATTGAGCTTAAAATCTTTGTGCTAGTTGGGACCATTGGCTTAAGGTCGGATTTCGAAATGGATGCTAACTCTGGGTTGGAGTTTGGAATTTTGATTAACTTAGGGTCAGATTTGAAGTTTGAAACGAATTGTCGACTTTAGTCGTTTATTTGAGTTGGGTATTTGCAGAATTGAATTTTCTCTTGTTGTACCTGAAACTTCATTGGTAATTTGATTTTGTTGTTTGCTCCATTTGGTTGAGATTTGATTATTTGTTAACTTGGCGCAATGGTTTTGCTTTTGGCTTTTGAATTATTCAAGTTGGATTTTTAGTTTTTTGAATTTGTTTTCTTTGAATTGGAATTGCTATTTGCGGTGATTTTTAACTTGATTGATCAATTTTAATTATTGATTATGTTGATTTAAGCTTGGTTAATATCTTGTGATTTCATGGTGGTGTTTGATGTGGTTTTATATTTTAGTTTTGGTGGATTTTTTGTTTATGTGTCAGAGGTGTTTGAGGAAATTAATACTAGGAAGCAGAAGTTGGTTCGATACACTTTGGATGTCGAGAACGTTAAATTTAATTTGTCGCAAGACCCTGAGTGTCATGGGTTTCGTTCTGTGAATGTTGGGGTAAGTTTTGGAAACATTTTTTGTTTTGTCTTGCTTAAGGAATATGTGGTTAGAAACACGTACCTTGGCTTTTCAATACTTATTTGGCCTCCTTCTCTTCTGATGATGACAAATTATTCCATGGAGGATTGGGTTTGGTGCTTCCATTGGGAAACGGTATTTTGATGAAGATGTGGTAACATTCTGTGGGGTGAACTCTTGTTGATGAAGGTCCAATGGATGACTTTGACAACCTGCAAGAGAACCTGCAAGACAACTTCTTTTCTTTTGATTATTAGTTTCTTTTATTAGTTGGCGCATGGCCCTAGTGTCATACATATGAGACAAAAATTTCAAATAGATCATGCTTGCGATAAAAAGATCATGCTTGTAGACAAAGCAGATGGGTGGACGCCTCTAGTTTGGGCATATTTGGCCAAGGAAGATCATGTTGGCCAACAGAACAGATGAGTTGATGCCCCTAGTGTAACATGCTTGCACACAAAAATGTTGGGCCATTGCCCATAATTTAGATATGTTATGAAAATATTTTGTGCAAGTGAACTGTTTTGATTAGTGGGCAAGTCAATCATTTTGTATTCTCAATCAGACTTAAGCTTAGGTCATTTGGATGCTTGAGACCGAGCCTTAGACAGGCTGCCTACGTACCTCTTTTGAGAGGATCAGGTCCAGACGTAGTTCAAAAGTTAGACCTATCCAAAGGTCATGCAGATGATTGAGACCGAGTTTTTGATAGACTGCCTACATACCTATTGTCATAACCCTATTTTTACCCCCGAGATTTTCTCGAGTGTTAACACGCAAAACGAGGCAACCCAGATTGAGCCGAGTTTGACTCAAAAGAGGTCTAGTTACACTTAAAGGTTCTCAAAACATAGCCGGAAGCACATTTCTCGAGGTTTGGGAAGGTTTGACCAATATTGACCAAGTTGGACCAGAGTTGACCAAGTTTGACCTAAGTTTGACTAAGACCATGATCGGGCCAAAATCAAGATTTGATTAAATACTCTTTGACCATTGAATAGAGCATATCAAGAGCTTCGATTCGATACTTTACGGGTCGAAAACGGACGAGAAACGAGGAAGTTATGGGCAAAATTGTAAACATTAGTCCGACACTTAGCAAAATTTTGCTAAATATTATTGACCAAAACAGGCCCATTTTGGTGGCAATGTTTGTGTATAGAGTCTTCCCGACTCTCGACGAGTTGGTTTGCAAGTTTGAAATTTTAAGGAAGAGGGACACGTTCATCTACAACGTGCAACTCTTGGATTTCCAATATCTTCCCCGGTCAAGCCGGAATCTCAGTCGGAAAATGACTCTCCATCACGGAAAAACACTTTGGCAGCCTCTATTCGCGAGGTCATATCTCACAAACCCAAGCTCGACTTCTCGCGAGATTTGTGACACTCCGAAGAAGACATTGCAAGCTTTCCAAAGATACCAAGATCATCAAAAACCAACATCGGGAACTACGTCAACCGTGAGCGGGAAAATTGACGAAAGTAAGAAAAGCGTGTTTGAAATCTGGTGCATTTTTCCTCCCGGGGGACCATCTTTGCACACAGAGTCTTCCCAATTCGCTACGAGTTGATCTGCAAGTCCGAAAGTTTAAGAAAGAGGACAACTCCAGCTACGACGTGCAACTTTTGGTTCTCTGGTAACATCTCCGGTTTGGCCGGAATCTTCGCAGGAAGAACGCAGAAAAATTGCTCGGACACTCTCACTTCCGGGAACCATAACTTTTTCTACTGAGCTCCGATTTGTGCAAACTTGATATCATTGGAAAGTAGACATCTCAAGATTTCCAACGGTACCATGCATGACCCATTTTGAACACTAAAAGGTCCTCAAAAGCTGCCTCGAAAAGGAAGGTAAAAAACTGTAAAGACTTTCGAACCAAAAAAGGCTAGCTGGAGGGGACAGCTAGCAAATAAGAATGCCACGTGTCACGCAGCATGATGCTGCGTGACATTGGGCTATAATACAACCCCTCTCCCCCTCATTTCAACAAGCTTGGCTCGAGATTCTAGGCAAAAATTGGGTTTTTTTAGGCAGAAACTTGGGAAAAGGGTTCTCTTTTTTAGTTTAGGCTAATTTTTTGTTAGAGTTTAAGAGATTCTACTTAGGTAATCTCTCCTTCTACCCTCCAAGATCCTCTCATCCCTCTCTTCACTTATACACTCTCCCATACCCATTTTTCATTTTATGATGGAGATGATTAGTGATAATCCTACAATGGGAAAGGATTCACAATGATCCATATTTATTATTTCATTAAGTCATTTATAACTTTCACTATGTGTTTATAGCTTTCATTTATTGCTTTCACTATGTGTTTATAGCTTTCATTTACAAGCTTTCACTATGTTTATGGCTTTCATTATTTACTTTTTCCTATTATGTCATTTACATTAACTATGTTATTGTGATTATCCCCTTTCCCCTTTGATTTGGGTATGAAAATCCTAATTGGTCTTGGAGGTTTATGTAAGATTTTCAATAGCATTAACCTCCATGTAATCCTATAAGGCATTGGACCCTTGAGAATCTCCCATGCTTTAATTTCACTATTATAACTATGTTATTGTGATTATCCCCTTTCCCCTTTGCGATTTGGGTATGAAAATCCTAATTGGTCTTGGAGGTTTATGTCAGACTTTCAATAACATTAACCTCCATATAATCCCATAAGACATTAGACCCTTGATAATCCCCTTTGCTTTAATTTCACTATTATCTCTCTTTATTGTGATTATCCCCTTTTCCCTAATTTGGACATGTAAATCCTAATTGGTCTTGGAGGTTTATGTAAGACTTTCAATAGCATTAGCCACCATGTAATCCCATAAAGTATTGGACCCTCGAGATTCCCATTGTTATTTAATTGATTTTTCCCTTTGATGAATTTTGAGTATTTGCTTGTTCATATAAGTCCTATTTGGTCTTGGGAGATTAGGTAGGTCTTTCAATAGCACTAGTCCTTCATGTAATCCCATTAGATATTGAACTCTTCTCTACATTGCTTTTCTTTATTCATGTAAACCCTAAGGTGGTATTGGAAATTACGTAAGCCTTTCAATAGCACTAATTTCTAATCCCATGAGGTATTGACCCATTCCCTAATCCATCTCATATTGTCATTCCATCTCTATTCCATACTTGTCCTTTATTATGAAGTACTTTAATTATGTCATAAATTATACCTTGTCATTTTGATTAAGCGTTACATTTATGTCATAATCATCCTACACTTGTCATCTTGATGGTTTTCATTATGTCATGATCATCCATATTTGTCATTTTGATTAAGTAATATAATTATGTCATATCCATTCGATACTTGTTCATATGATTAAAGTGCCGCAGACATGCCATGATCACTTACTTGAATATTTATTCGCTTTGATATAAATGTGGTTTAAATATGTACATTTGCCATGAAAACTTTAAAAAGAGAAAACATGATAATATAGGCGTTACAAACGAGATTGGTTCATCCTAAGTTCTACGGCTCGACCTAATCTTGGGTTACCATGGTATGAGTCCTTTATGCGTCGATATGGCTTGCCGTTGACACACTATAAGGGACTCTACACGTTATAATACCCATAATATTATGGCATAAAAATTCCCTAAAGTGAGAATTAATCATCCAAAGCCCCTTATTTGACAGACCACTTTATTCTTGGAAATCAAGGGTAAAGGGATCCCGAATATAGCACCAAAAACATAATTATTTGTCCCGGTATTCAATGTTAGGATTTCACGTACATCCTACCATTGAATTGCCTGGAACCTTAAAAAATACAAAGATAAAGAAAAGTGAAACAAAGAGTCTAAACAAAACCAAATGACGTCAAATTGCATGTACCATTCTTGGTACATTGCTCGACAGAAATTGAGACATTTGTGTCTAATTTAAACCAACATCCATACTAAGCAAACATAAAGGAACAATAGAAGGGAGGTAACCGTTTTTTAACGAATGTCGTGGGGTGCCTAACACCTTCCCCATGCATAATCTAATCCTGAACCTATCTCTGGTTCAAGACCATTTTTTATATGTCTAAACAAGATAAAATCTATTAGCATAGGTACCCAATCACACCTTAATTTCCCATGATTGGTGGCGACTCCAACTTTGTGCTCACTTGCACACTCACACGTGTTCCCCTCACACCCACATACACATTTGCAACATATATATTCGAAACTCGCCAAATGGGGGTCGAGATAGGATTGTTTCCCATTCCAAAGGAAAAGAAAAGAGAGAATGGAAATTCTCCGGTGTCGACAGCTATTTTGGAAGGATCAGGTCTAAACGTAGTTCAAGAGTTGGACCTATCCAAAGGTCATTAAGATGATTGAGACTGAGTCTTTGATGGACTACCTACGTACCTTTTTGGGAGGATCAGGTCCAGATATAGTTCAAAAGTTGGAAGACATTTGGTCAACCAAAGTGATGATGGAGACCTCTGATCAAGTTTGCATGGTGATTTCAAAATGAGCTTATTCAAGAGAAATTTTGAAAATGAGATGAATTTTTCTTTTAAAAATTTGTGGTGTAGAAACTTTTCTTTGCAATGTGGTGTTCTTGTTAATTTTGAGAAAAATCATTTTTTCCCTTTTTCAAATGAGCAAAAGGTAGTCCCTTTGAATAGGTCTTTTGGCTGATCATGATATTCAATAGTCGAACCATTCTCTTTTTTTAGGAAGGATCAAGGTCATTGAATTCAAGTAAACAACCTTGCCTTTTTACTTTGAGCATTGTGAGATTGAATCCTTAAAGACAATCAAAGAATGTGTATGATAGAGCTTGAAGAATTGAGGGTATTTACTGATACTAAACAAGGGGAATGCCTCTGATTTAAGAATTCTCTTCATTTGAGATTAAACAAGGGGAGTGCCCTTAGTTTCAAAAAATTTCCTATTTGAAAGCAAACAAGGGGAGTGCCCCTAGTTTGAGAATTTTTATCTAAGGACAAATAAGGGGAGTGCCCTTAATTTGAGAATTTATTTTTGTTTTATGACAAACAAGAGGAGTGCCCCTAGCTTGAGAATTTTTGTCTCGGAGCAAATAAGGGAAATGCCCTTAATTTGAGAATTTTCCTTTTTAAGATCTTTTGCCAGTAGTGCTTGACTACCTCGGGCTTTCTTTCTTTTCAATCTAAGAGAAATTATCGCAAGAGTTATGCCTAAAAACTACCAAGACTTCAAGGAGGTCTTTATTCATAGGTTGTAATGTAGGCCGAGTTCAGGTATTTGAATTGAATGATATATGAAAGACTTAAAATCCCTAAGCGTGTATTACTTAAAACTCAGACATTGGAGGAACTTTCCCCATTTTTATCATTGCTTGATTTTGAGTTGGCTTCTTGAAATTCTCCTCTCACTTGTCTCTCTTTATTTCATTTAGGTTGTTCCTTTGTGAACCTATTTTTTTTTCAATTCCCTTATTTAGCTCTTCAGCTTTGATGGACTCTCATTTTTGGTTTTGAAGGAATATCACATCTCTTTCTCTCTTCTTCAAGCTTTCATCTCTCTTCTTTGAGTTTTTTTTTTTAATGAAACCCTAACTTTTACCTAGGCCGCCCTTTCGGGTTTTCAACCTATTGGGTTACCCTATTTTTTTGCCTAGGTCACCTTCCGGATTTTCAACCTAATGGGTCTCTCTTCTTCTTTTTTGAACTATTCTTTTCACAGTTATTTGCTTTCTCATACACCCATGTCACTGCTTGTCAGATTTAGCTTGGACTCTCATGTGAGCTTAACATGAATCTCTCCTAGTAAGTGTGAATAAGGATTTCATATTTGACCTTTCTTCAAGGTGGGTCTCAAGCATGCCCCCAATCATCACACTTTCTTTCAATCTTTGGTACATATGTACCTCATTTGTTGGTTCTTTTGTAGACGAGCATTGGGTTTGACTCCTCCTTAGAATGAGTTTTGAGTATGTGCACACTTGATTTTTCCCACCATTGGGTTCAAGTTTCTATTATTGGTTCTTGAAAAATAAGCTAATTGTATAGGCTCAAATGGGCTAGCAATGGATTAATTTGTGATAGGTTAATTCTCGGATGATGTGGTCTAGCCAAAGATGGCCTCCTATCCCTAGTAATGCTAGTTTGTTGGCACAAAGATATGACCTTTCTTGATAGACTTCTCTTAGGGTAAAAAGAAGTAACAACCTGTTATTGTGACATCAAAATTTCTCAAAACAAGATTTTGCACTTTAATAAAATGACATGTGATTTTTCCCTTGATTGCATTTAGGATCTCTTTCTCTTTTGTTCTAAATTGTGAGCAAAGATCCTTACATGAATTAAATGAAGCTAATCCCTTTTTTATGCAAATTGATCGGTAAGGCTATGGAATCTCATGATTTGCAAAAAGATTTTATCAAAGATATTTCCTGAAGCAGAATTTGAAAATGTGTTTTGAAAATTTTGAATTTTACTCACTCTAGAAGAAGAGTGATTCTTGATCTTGAAAGAACACCTTCTTTTGAAAAACAATCTACAGATTTTTTTTTTCCTTTTTGAATATGCACATTTTGAAAACCAGCAATGGTTGGAGATCATGCTCATTGAGCATTAGATGAATGGATGGACATCTAAGCATTGGGCCTTGAGGGAATTGGAAGTCATTAGGAGCCCATGCCCCTAGTGCAGGACTCTTCATTGAAGGCAACCTAAGGGCCCATGCCCCTAGTTGGACAAAGAGATTTTTTTTTTTTTTTGGCTTTTTTATTATTTTTTTTAAATGAAAAATGTAAACAAAAAATTCAAAGGAACATTTCTGTGATAAGTTCAGAATCAAATCCTGAGAAATATATGTCTATGAGTTTAAATGAGCAAACATAATGAACTTTAGCAAAAGAAAGATAGCAAACCCCATGGATGAGATCTTGGCTTGGGAGCTTGGGGAGTGATCACTTGATTCAAGAGAAATTGAATTTGTTACCTGGTGAAGATGGAGCAATAGTCTTTTGGTCAATGAGGTTTTGGATGGCATGCCTCAATGCGATGCATTCATTGATGTCATGATCGGTCCTTTGAGTTCTCCATGGCATTGTTAGAGTCTTCTTGGTTCATTGAAAAATATAATGATGAAAAAACTGGGCTTTCTTCGAATTGATCCTTCAACAATTGGGCTTGATTTTTGTGGACCTTGGAGCAATGATCTTGGACTTTTGACTGCCTTTGTGAAACAAGCCCTTTTGTCAATTTTGAGCACAATTTTACTGCATGTACTTAGACTCATTAGTTCAATGGACTATGAGTTTCAAACTTGGGCCTTATTTCGCAAAATCTCATGGATGAACCATTCGATTTGGGGCTTTGATTCAATGAGGTCCAAAATCATAAGAGTTGGAAACAGTGGACTTTGGGCTTTAATTCGAATAGGATCATGTGAAACTCAAGCATTGGGCTTAGAATTTCATTCATGAAAACAGCCATGTGTGCCTTAAACTTTTGGGCTTGGGCCTTTTTGTTTTTCAAAATGAATAAATGGGTTCCAAGCGTTGAACTTGAGTTTTGAATTTATTAAAGTCATTTGGGTCTCAATTGCGATTCCAAAAGGTCATGTAAGTCTCAGAAGTTAAACTTGGGCTTTGGTTAAAAAATAAAGGTCATGTGAACTTTAAGCCTTGGGTTTGAACTTTAACTCATTCAAGAAAAATTAGATGAGCTTCAAGCCTTGGGCTCGGGCTTCAATTCAAGATAAATTAGGTGAGCTTCAAGGGCTCGGACTTCAATTCAAGCAAAGTCAGACTTTAATTCAAGGAAGATCATGTGAGCCTTAAGCCTTGAGCTTGGGCTACAATTCAAGTGAAGTCATGGTGGTCTTAAGCCTTAGGCTTGGGCCTTTGATCCAATCAATGTCTTGTTGAGTTAGGTATCATTTTTTCGAAAAATGGGCCCAAGCTTTGGACTTGGACTTGGACTTTCACTTCATGTTATTTTGGATTCCTAAACCATTCTTTAAGCATAAGCCCAAGAGTGGAAATTAAACTTTTTCTTTTCAAAATGACCAAGTGGGCCTCAAGTACAAGACTTAGGCTTTTTTTTTTTAAATGACTAAGTGAACCTCAAGTATAGGACTTGGGCTTTTCTTTTCGACATGACTAGATGGATTCTAAGTGGCTTTGAATTTTCTTAGAATCATGTGACTTTTAATCTCTTTAAAGTCATGTGGGTCTGAACCATTGGACTTGATTGATTTTTGCCTTAAAAAAGTGATTGGTTAAGAAACTTTTCTCTTTTGGGATTTTTATTCACTTCAATGATGGTTTTTAATTCCTTTAAGTTCATATGGGCCTCAAGTATTAGACTTGAGCCTGGGTTCAAACAACATCTAAGTGGGCCTCAAGCATGGGACTTGGGCTTAGGTTCAAACAAGAGCAAACAAGGCCTCAAGCGTTAGACTTGGGCCTAAGTTCAAACAAAGGCAATCATGAATGCACGCTTTATTGGGTTGGGCCATCCTAGATGAAAGATCTAAATAGGCTTTTACATGAGGGTAAATGGTAGGCTAAAATGGTTCCCCATTACTTGGGCTCAACATACCCACCAATGCATGCGAGGGGCATCAAAGGTTCACAGTATGTTTCACCACTATATACTTGCTCGAGAGGGTCGAGAGTACGTATTCATGGGGTGGTAGGTTGGCTAAGTGTACTCGCATTCGAGGGGGACCGTGATCCAAGGCTACTACTATTGTGGCTTCCGGGCAAACCAACACACAATGCAAAATCACACGTGCAATGCATGACATGCAAAATAACAATTATCAAAGAGAGTAACAAACAATGCAAACAACTTGTGAACTATAGACTAGGAATTCTATACTAGAGTTTAGCCCTCTAAGTCTCCAATGGAGTCGCCACTGTGAGAACCACGACTCTTAACCCATAAAGGTCTAAACATGATTCTCAAAAATGGTGAATTACACTGTTTTCCATCCTAATCTTTAGGGAAATTTACAATGGAGTCACAACCTAACTTTTGTATTAAAAAGCTAAGAAAAAAGTACTATCTTTTATTGATTGAATAAATAATACAATATTTGAAAAAAGTAAATAAATTACATGATTTTGCCCTAGATACAATCTAAGAAAACAAAATACAAGGCCTTGATCCTAAATACAATCTAAAAAATAGAAAGTCAAAGAATACATTAACTAGTCTAAATTCCCCATAAGATTAAGATTCAGAGGCTAAAGGATTGGATGGGAAAGTGTTAGGCACCCATCCAACCTGACCTAGGCTAGTCTCTAAAGATCCATTAGTCTAAGTTCACAACCTCAAGCAAACCATACTCGCATTTGATTCATAGCATCACAACAGCACATGCAATGAAAAATTAAATGTTGATTAATCATTAAGAAATTAAAATCATTTAAGCACGCATCTCACATGAAAAAGAACATTTAAAGTTGCTGCAATTTTAGTACAACATGTTAGAAAAATCAAATTTGCATTATTCACAAAACATAAACTAAAAACAATGCAATCTAGTAGTTATGCATGAAAAATTAATCAAGCAATTAAAATTAAAACCTAATCATGCATTCTACCCAATTAAAGTTACTGCATTAAATTAAAAAATAAAAAAATAAAAAAAAGAAAAGAAAAGAGGATTGTACCTTTTGGGATGCAACCTCTTGAATGAGTGTCCCGAATTGAATTTGATTGTGGTAGGATGCGGCTTCTTAATGGAGAATACCAGATCCGGTCCTGAAAATTGTTCTTAAAGAAAAACCGTTAAATTTGATTAAAAGCAATTAAAAATGGAATTGAAAGATTGGAAATAGAAATTACAAAAAATTGCTTTTGTAATCTCTGGACTTGAATATAGGAACACAGTTGTGTTCTTATTCCAAAGTTTAACCCTTTGCAAAAATTCTCTTGAATTTTGCTTAGGATTGCTCTGACTAATTTTTCCAACCTCTCTGTTAGAATGAGAATATTTTTTATCTATATGGCAGCCCTAAAGTGAACCTACCCACGTTTTGGACCTCATGGGAGTGCATTAGGGTTTTGGAAATTGGATATATTTTATGAAAATTCCGAAATTCTGACTGATTTTTAGGCCATGATTATGGGCCTGTTTTGACCCTCTAAACATTCGAATTTGGAGATGGTCATTAAATCCATATTTGTAACCCATCATGTCAGCATTCCATCACAATTTGAGTCAACTCAATTGAATAACTGAGTCAAAAGTTATTATCGTAATATCGATCAGTGTATAGGTTGGAATCCAAATCCGAATTAGGCTTTGGATAATTTCGGGTTTTTTCACCTTTTGTCAACTTCTAATGGATTTAGAAGTCCTTATTTGGCTGAATTCGAGATTTCTTGATTTTAATCAATTTATTAATAATTGATATAATAATTATTGGTCAAAATAATTATCCCATTAGTTAAAAATAAATCAATTTAAGAATTATCCTTTGATGAATATCTTGTGCATGAATACTTACCATTTTAAGGTGTTCTAAACCAATAGGAATTATTTATTAATTGATTTTAATTTAATCCTTTAGAGGATCAATCAAATTAATTAACAAATAATCCTATGCATGTGAGCTTATGGTAAATATCATTTCAACCAATCAAATTTATTTCCTTAATATAATCTTGGTTTTTTATCCGATTTCCAATCCAAAAAATGCACTCTCATTCTTAATTCAATTTTGATCACTTAAAATATGATTTTAAATTTATGGACAACTTTGCCTTACATGGCTGATTAAGACTGGTATGGAGCGATTTGTGGGATATGTCTCAACCTTGTGTACGCTACCTTGAAGGCGGCATACGCCTCTTTGAAGTGGTGTATGCCACCTTGAGGGGTGCGGATTTAAACCAAGCATGTTGATGTGTACGCCTCTTGGGAAGATGTGTACGCTTGCTTGGTCCGATTTGGGCTTTCGGGATTTGGTCCAAGTTTTGGGCCTATTCCAAACCTTCTCTTGGGCTCACTATTCAAAGTTGTTTTTGATAGACAAGATAGTATCGTCATTGGGACCGGGGATTCCAGATTTTGGTAGGTACAAAATGGGGTGTCTATAGCATGTTTTCGGAGGGAGACGAGATGAGTGCATTTAGGAGCATCAAATCTTGCCACTGCTATTGATTAGGGACGACTTGGGCAGTACCATCACCATGGATCGTGAGGATCATTGAAGGATCTGGGCAAGAGCCATCGAGGAAGCCATACAAATGTTGGCCTTTGAGGCAAGAGAAATTATTATGTACACTGGGAGGTCATCCTCCCTCCTCACATAGTATGCGGGCCCCTGTGTAGGACCCATGTCTTCCCTTCTTAACTGTTGTTTCCAAATTCATGTATGCAAACTCAACAAGGCCGTTTATGGCCTCAAACAAGTTCCAAGAGCTTGGTTCTCACAACTGACAAGTAAACTCCTAGAACTGGGTTTTACTGGGTTTCACTCCGACACCTCATTATTTACTTAGAACCGGCACATTCACTATGTACTTCCTAATCTACATTGAAGATATTATCATCACCTTTTCAAAACCAAGTGCAATTGATGCTCTGCTGTTGTCCCTCGCCTCTGAATTTGCTGTCAAAGATCTCAGAAAGCTTAAATATTTTTTGGGCATTGAGGTTATACTAAATGATTGAGGAATCATTCTCTCCCAACATCACTACATCCTAGATCTTCTCAAATGAACAAATATGCTTGATGACAAACCCGTGAGCACTCCCATGGCCTCTTCCATGAGTTTGTCAACCTTTGAAGGTGTACCCTTCTCTGACCAAACTTTGTTGCGAAGCACAGTTGGCGCCATACAATACCTTGCCCTTACATTGCCTTTGCCGTAAACAAGCTCTCCCAATTAATGCATAAAACTACTCTTCTCCACTGGCAGTCTGTCAAGAGATTACTACATTACCTCAAGCAGACAATTGAATTTGGACTGCAAATATATCATTTTTCCAGCTTCTCACTACAAGCCTTCTCTCATGCAAATTGGGCTGGTTCTCATGATGATCGTCGCTCTACTAGGAGTTATTGTTTATTTATGGGTAAAAATATTGTTTCGTGGAGTTGTCGTAAACAAGCCACCATTGCACGGTCTAGCACAAAAGCTTAATACACGGCCTTGGCAAATGTTGCTACTAAACTAAAGTGGTTGCAGTCGCTCCCATGTGAACTTGGCATTCCTAAATCCTCTACTTTGGTTCTCTGGTATGACAACATTGGCGTCACCTATCTCTCTTCCAATTCAATTTTCATGCTCCCATTAAGCATGTGGGAATTGATTTTCACTTTGTCCGTGACATGGTTGGCACAAAGTTTGTCATCATTTGATTCATCTCTATCGTCATCAACTAGCTGACTTGCTCACAAAACCCATATCCTCGACACGGTTTGCTCTTCTTCGGACCCAGCTCAACGTCTTATTCATCTCATTGGGCTTGAAGGGTGTCTTAATGATATAGATAAGCTTCAGCTATCTAATCTCCAAAACAATAGGATAGTTAAGATACAGGAGTTTCCTGCTGATGTATCTGCCAAGATAAAGGTGAAAATGAAATCGACATCTTTGCTACAAACTCTCAGTTGTAATCTGTTAATATTGTAGTTTATCTTTCTATAATTCTATCTGTTGCTCCTACATGGTAGCATAACACGTGTGATCAGTCAATGACTTTTACTATAAATACAAAACCTCCTCACCATTATGTGGTAAGGCAGATCATACATAAAAACTCTCTGTATTTATCTGATTCTACAATATGCCCTATCCCAAACCTCCTTTCCAACAAGGACCATATTAACAACCGTGTTGCCACTGCTTATCTTAGACCAACCTTGATTCAAATCAGAAACTACTTCAACACTAATTCCAAGCCTTGACACGTTGGCCCTAGGGTAAGCCCAGCATGACCGGGGGCTTGGGCAACCCCCCTCACAAGGGGCAATCAAAGAGAGAAAAAAAAAAAAAATCTAGCTTCTGGACTGTAACTTGCGGCATTTTGAAGTGCATGTGGCCAAAGAACAAGGGAGCTCCAAGCTTCAGCTCACCCTCACCTTCTCCTTTTGCCAACGGAAAGCAACTCCCAAGGGGTGGCAGCGCAATGGGTCTTGAATCTTGATGAGCTTTTGCGGAGTAGTTGCAAGAAGATCTTGCTATTGTTGATATTTGAGAATAACATCGAGATGGGGTTGTCCAACTTCACACATGTACTACTAACTTTCTTAAAACTAAATACTAAAACAAAATTCAATTTCTTTTTGGGTGGTGTTATTCTCACACCACTTTTTGTTATTTTTGCATTGTTAGTGTGGAAATTACAAAATTTATTGTATTTCATTACATATTTCTTTTTTTGGTGGTGTTATTTTCGCGGAAATAACAAAAAGTGGTGCAAAAATGTCACTCCGCTTCCTCCTTTTTTTTTTTTTTTTTTTTTTCTTTTTTTTTTTTCAAGCTAAAACACAATTAATGTAACCTTGATTTTCTTTTTCTTTTTTTATGTAATTCAAGCTAAAAGCACAATTAATGTAACCTTGATTTTCTTTTTCTTTTTCTTACTTACTTTTAAACATTTTTCTAATATTTGATAAAAAATGGGCAACCAAAATTGAGAAGGTCTTGGACAACCCAAACGTCGGGACTGGCCCTACTTGGCCCATACAGGTCTTGGGTCCACAACTAACGTCTTCATGCCCTGAAATTCTGAGGTTGCAGAATTGAATTAGATGTTGATTTGTTGGATTTTATATTCGCTGGGATTGGAGCAGCCATTAGTGAAGACAGCAGTAGGTGGAACCAGTCTTTGGTATGCTCACCAAACCAATTTCCCCTTTCATAAGGCCAACTAAACACTTGCTTATGCTTAGGCCAATACCAAAGCCTCATGTGTTCGAGAGATGGATGGAACAACCTGCATAAAAGGAGAGAAAACACAAGATTACGCTTTGTACGTGCCTATTTTTTTTTTTTATCCTAATATGAATAGGGCCTAATTGGAGCAATTCCGACCAAGCCCAACAAGCCCAATCCAGGTGGGTTCCAAGGTCTGGTATTAAATGGGTCATTTGAGCCTACCACCAATATTTTAGCCTTAAATAAGTCCAACAAAACCCAAGTGAAGATTCATCCCATGTGTATTTATAATCTCGTTTACATGTCACTTTGGGTCTAAAAAGACTTTATATTAACCAAATAAGTGACTTAAGCCTAGGGAAGAAAGGCCCGCATCCTCAAGTCAGCTCTAACAGCTGTGGACAGCCAGTCTGTGGGCCCTATAAAGTCAGAAAATGCAGATGTCAATTGATGGGCTCTAAGTCTGCTGCCAGTGGAACCCACGACAGCCCCTTTTTCATTATATCTGCTAAGGAATAGTGCATTCCTACCCCTATTGAATCAGAAATGGTTAGCCCTCTTCTTCCTCAAGTCCATTCAAGCCACTCTACACCACCAACTGCACCATAGCGCCCCATTTCACCTGAAATTATGGATCTTGGTATAGTGTTCGTGGCAGACTTCTGGGCAACAGCTCCATGGACCAGCATGTTTGCCCACAAAGTCTCATTTCTTCTATTTCAGCAAAGACGTAACGTGTATTTCTCCTCCATTAGATAGTCAAGTCTTCTAGACTCAACTCAGCTATTCCATAGCTCCAAGTTGCAGCTGGAAAGTATGAATGTTGTCACAGTAGCGACGGTAGACCTCCTGGCAGAAGTTCTATTATCCACCAGACATGATAGATATGCATGGAAATCTGAAAATGAGACTTGAAGTCACCAACTATATTAATTTTGGTTCTAATAGAACTAAGGGAGCAGCCATCATGGTCAAGACCCATGATAGGATTATTTCCATTTCTTGTTGAGACAATAGGAGTGTGGTTTGGAGGAGGGGAGGGAGTCCTAAGGGCTTTGGTATCCACTCACCAGTTGGCACTGAGTCTGTTGGGAGGCATGGTGGCTAGCTTGTGGAAACCAAAGCCAAAAGAGCATGCATGACACAACCCTTCACTTGAACCAAACCATCAAGCATTTAATGCCCTTCACCAGTCATTTCAAGATGAGAATAGGGGTTTTGCCCCGAAATCTACCACAGCTATATACTTTCCTTTGATATTTGAAATCTCATAATTATGGGAAATCAAAGATTTGATTTCCCACCAACTTAAGCAACCTCAATGACCTCTATAAAAGGCATCATTAAGTCCTTAATCTAGGGGAGAACAGCATGACAAAAACAACAAGAAAATCAAGTACAACAAGAGCATTACCTCTCTTCACAAAGCTAAGTTCATAACAAAATGTTCATCTCTAGAGCACTCTGTAGTAGATATCTCAAACAAAGAACTCTAAGGTCATCTTCAATCTTAAGATTCTAATCTCTGACCCTAAACACCAACCCAAACCCGAAATACCATAATTTGAGATTATATCTCCAAAAGTGCCTTCTGGCAGATATTCGGGTTACAACAACAATTAGCACAACAAAGAGCTAAATTGTTCATCTCTGGAGCACTCTCTAGTAGAAATCCAAAAGAGGAGTTCTAAGCTCATCTTCAACCTTAAAACTCAAATCCTTAGCTTTAAACACCAGCCCAACTCGAAAATACTAAGACTTGAGCTTAACTCCCCAAAAATGCCTTGTGGCAGATGTCTAGGCTCTTTTCTTACAAAAAGGTCTTGCAACAGATGTCTGGGTCCTAATACTAGAATGTCATACCAAGGTTGTAGCACCTCCTAGTCACCAAATTAACTCCATAAAAGACCCAAACACTTCTCTCTCTTATCCTCATGCATACTTTATTAGACTAACTCTCTCCCACTTAGTCAAACTCTTTTTAGTTTCAATAAGTTCATTATTAATGATCTTTATGTTACAACAGATGTCAGTGGAAGAGCAAAGAATGGATGAATTTGTACTTGTTTTAGTTAAAGTTATCATATTTTAAGCCCAGATCATTCATAAAATGGTGGAAGCCTTATTCCATTGTTATTTTGGGCACTTATTAACAAAACTCTCTTGTTGGGCCATTTTGCTATTGTTCATGCTACTATTCCTCTTGACTCAAGTCTAGTAGACTCAGTTCTACAATCCAGAAAACATCAATTTTTTAGGAAAGTATTATCCTTTTGTTAAATCCTGTTATATTACAATTATATCAAATTATTATCTTTAGTTCAAATCCTTTACAAAATATGGAAAACCCTCATTTGATCCTTGTTTCGAGCTTTAACTAACAAATGCATCTTCATGTTTTAGTAGATGTCATTTATTGACGAAACTATTAATGATTTAATATCTCTTTGATAAATCTTAGTTATACTATAGCCATATCAAGCTATTATCTATATTTCAAGTTCTTTACAAGATATGAAAAGCCCCACTTGACACTTGCATTGGGCTTCGACTAACATAAATTATTTCGTTGGGTTGTAGTGCCACTATTCATGCTGATATGGGCATGACTGACTTAATTCAAAACCTTTCAAGGAAGCTACTCCATTAGCTCTTAGGCCGACATTCTAGCCCTCAGTTGAATTCTGGGTTCGACTCTCTTCCTTCTCAAAGCTCAGCCAACGTCCTGACCAATCTTGGTGCAACTCGTGGCATAGTAAAAAAAATCCCCTCACACGCTTCCAATGGGATCCCTACTCCTGTATCCTCAACAGATACAATTAGGTTGATTAGATCTGAGGAGGATGATGAAAGAAGACAATTGGGTCCCTCTTGACTGAAAGTCTTAAATCCTTCAAAGCTACACTGTCGAACTGCGATAGAGAATCCATTTAAGGTATTCTTTGATGATGTCTCAACTTCTGTTGAGCCAATCACCTCCTCAACAAGATGAACAGTGACAAATATGTGTCCTTTCTCTGTGAACTGCAATATAATTATTATCAGTTTTTGCCACTTATGCAAAGAACAGGCAGAACAACTAGAATTTAATTTTCATTAACAGAAAGCGTGTTCACTTTCTGAGATTCTTATGTGCCTATAACACAATTCAAAACAAGTTAATTCTTTAAATCCATTTTTAGTTTCATCATTTTACTCTTTCTCCTACATATGGAAGTGAAGAAACTTTCACAACATAATTAAATATTCAAAACCAACTTTGCTTTACATGATTGGTCCCTCTCCTCCCGTTTTCTGTATATCTTTAGAGTAGTAGAAAACAGTATCTTATTTTTTGATTTTCCCAAAAGTTTTCCGCTATATTAAACAAAATTTAGAACCTGCTGTGTACTTACTTTTATCGAGTTACCCATAAGATTGGTAATGATTTGGCGAAACCTTCCTGGATCACCAATTAGCACTTCAGGAACCCGGTCTGAGATATAAACTGTCAGCTGCTATCCCACGAGTTTGGCCATGCAAACATCCATCAATTCAGTTTTTAGACAGTTAAAATGTGGAGCAGTGAGCAGCATGTAATGAGGGATAATGCAAAACTAGAAAGCCTTATTACCTCCACGCCCTTCTCCTGCGACTCTCCAGAAAAGAGTGACAGAACATCATCCAAAATTTCTCGCAGATTAAACTGCACTGCATCAAGCTCAAGCGTATCTTTGCCTGGTCTAAAAAGTAAAACTTGATTTATCAGTGAGACTACAGCTTTTCCAATAGCCTGTGCAGTTCTGACATAATCCTGTTGAGTAACATCAAGATCTGTGCCCATGAGCATATGCAACATTCCTGAAAAGGTAACAGAATTGCAGTGCTATCGCTCAACAAGTTCTACCTTGAACATCGCGCAATATAAATGTAAAAGCTTAATGAACAGAGATATTGATAGTTGTTCTGCCTTGCCAAAATATGGTCAAGGATACTGTGTATTTATAAACTGAGTTTATGAGATAATTACAAGTAAAGATATTTACAAAACAGAATGCTTATCACATTATCCTAACAGAATGAGTTTCATTTAACTTTATCTTTATCTGCATTTGCTGTGATCTTGTTCTTTGAGGCTTCAATTGATTTCTGCTTATCCAAATACTTAACACGCCCTCGCAAGCTAAACGGTATGAGAAGGACGTTGAGCTTGGATCGGAGGAGAGAGAATCGGGAGGAAGATATAGGTTTTGTCAGAAGGTCTGCCAGCTGATCATGAGTCGAGACAAAACGTACATCAAGGGTCTTGGCAGCAACCATGTCCCGCACAAAATGGAAGTCAATTTCAATGTGCTTGGTTCTTGCATGAAAGATCGGATTTGAGGAGAGGTATGTGGCTCCAATGTTGTCACACCAGAGAATTGGAGAAGTGGATTTGGAGAAACCAAGTTCAAGAAGGAGAGATTGGAGCCATTTAACTTCAGCAGCAGCATTAGCAAGTGCCTTGTATTCAGCCTCAGTGCTGGATCGAGCAACTGTAGCTTGTTTTTTGCAACTCCATGAAATTAAGTTGCGGCCTAAAAAGACACAATAGCTCCCAGTGGAGCGACGATCATCCTTAGAGCCAGCCCAATCCGCATCAGAGAAGGCATGAATGGAGGTGTCGGAGTTGCAGTAAATTTGAATCCCAAATTGAATAGTGAACTTGAGGTACCGTAGTAATCTTTTCACAGACTGCCAATGGAGTAGTGTTGGCTTATGCATGAATTGGGAGAGCTTGTTCACACAAAAGGCAATGTCAGGACGGGTTAGAGATAAGTATTGGAGGGCACCCACTGTACTGCGAAACAAAATGTGATCTGGAAAAGGTTCTCCATCAAAAGCAGAGAGATTGGTGGAGGAGGCCATAGGAGTGGTCACAGGTTTGGCATCAACCATCTTAGTGCGAGTGAGCAAATCCAGAATATATCGTTGTTGAGACAACATAGCACCTTGAGGATTTGGAATTACTTCAACACCCAAGAAAAAGTTTAGGTTGCCAAGATCTTTGACAGCAAAATCAGCAGTGAGGGATTTAAGCAGATCATCAATGGCAGAAGGTTGAGAGCAGGTTATGATGATGTCATCCACATAAATCAGAACATACATAGTGATACTAGAGTCTTTGTAAATGAAAAGAGATGAGTCAGACCTAGAACCATGAAAACCCAATGCAATCAAACAATTGCTTAAGCGAGAGAACCAAGCCCGTGGGGCTTGTTTCAATCCATACAGTGCTTTTTGCAGTTTGCACACGCGATGTGGGTAAGAGGGATGGTGATATCCCGGTGGTTGAGTCATAAAAACTTGTTCCGTCAAGGTGCCGTGTAAAAAGGCATTTTGAATGTCAATTTGGCGAAGAGGCCAACCTGAAGAAATTGCAATGGAGAGAACTGTACGTACCGTGGTAGGCTTTATAACAAGGCTGTAAATCTCATCAAAGTCGACCCCAGGCTGTTGATGGAACCCTTTGGCAACAAGCCTAGCTTTGTGCCGTTCAACACTGCCATCAGCTTTCCTCTTTGTGCGAAAAACCCATTTGCAGCTGATTAGGTTGTGAGAGGAGTGAGGAGGAACAAGTTGCCATGTCTGGTTCTTGAGGAGGGCATCGAATTCAAGGTTCATGGCTGCACGCCAGACTGGATTCTTGACTGCCGAAGTGAAGCAAGTGGGTTCAGTATCAACGGGGGAGCCTTCGGCAACGGCAAGAAGTGCTTTTGATACGGGGTACCGAACTGTGCCGTCCGTGTGAACTTTGGGTTTAATGATCTGGTTTCGGGAACGGGTGGTCATCAGATGTGTGGGAAGAAGTGGTGGTGCGGCTGGGTTGAGGGTGGAGAGAGAGTTGCTGTGTGCTGGATTTTTTGGAGTGAGGTTGGGGTAATGTTCACGGGTTGGGGATGGTTCTAGATCAGTAGTTGTGAGGGAGTGGGTCGAACTTGGTGGAGTATGGGCTTGGGTTGATGGGTCAAGGATAGGTCGTGTCTCTGGTTGGTGATGAAGTTGGGCTTGGGGTGAGTGCTGTAGAGCAGATCCGTATGGTGGAGGGGCTTGGACTCGGGTAGGTACTGTATGGGCTTGAGGTGAGTGCTGAGGATCTGATCCGTGTGATGTAGAAGCTAGTACACGGGTTGGCACTGTATGGGCTTGAGGTAAGTGCTGAAGATTTAATCCGTGTGATGGAGAGGCTTGTACATGGGTTGGCACTGTACAGGGCCCAGCAGTATAGATAGATTGTATCATGGCAAGTGTTTGATGAGTGGGTGAGGACTTGGACGGAATTGGAGGAGAAGATGAGGAATATTTATGAAAAGGAAAGGTGGTTTCATCAAAAACAACGTCACGAGAAATATAGAGACGATTTGAGGGAAGATGGAGACATTTGTAACCCTTATGAATAAGACCATAACCCAAGAAAACACATTGAGTAGAGCGAGGTTGGAGTTTGTGAGTGTTATAAGGGCGAAGATTAGGCCAACAAGAACACCCAAAAGTTTTGAGAAATAAGTAGTTTGGAGAGGTGTTGAACAATTTCTCATAGGGAGATTGGAATTGAAGAACGGATGTGGGAAGTCGATTTATGAGGTAACAGGCAGATTGGAAAGCATCATCCCAAAATCGAAGAGTATGAGCATGAGAGAGCAAAGCAAGACCAAATTCAACAACATGACGGTGTTTACGTTCTATGGATCCATTTTGTTGGTGAGTGTGGGGACAAGAGACACGATGCACAATGCCACAGTTTTGAAAAATTTTTGAAATTGAGCGGTATTCACCACCCTAATCAGATTGAATGGATTTAATTTTTGCATTGAAGAACCGTTCGACATATAGTTGGAATTTTAAAAAAATATTGAAGGCATCACTTTTTTTGGTGCATTGGATAAAGCCATGTGTAACGACTAAAAGAATCCAGAAATGAAACATAATATTTATAACCATTATGAGAAGTGATAGGAGAAGGACCCCAAACATCAGTAAAAATTAATTCAAGAGGACAAGTAGCTTGAGAATGAGAAGAAGAAAAAGATAATTGTTTACTTTTTGAAGCAATACAAGTAGGAGAAAAAATTTTATTGGAATTTGGTAAAACAGGGAGACCAAATTTAGAAACTATCCTAGAAACAATGCGAAAAGAAGGATGACCCAAGCGAGAGTGCCATTGCGGAAGAGAGACGCGTTCACCAACAAATGCAGAAGGAAAGCTGAGTCTTTTATTTGAAAAATGTCTTTTATTGAAGAGGGGAAGAGGATACAATCCATCCTTACTCGGGCCTTGAAGCAGTGTTATCTGTGTTGCCTGATCCTTCACAGAAAAAAATTTTGGGTGAAATTCAAAAAATGTGTTTGTGTCAGTGGTAAACTTCTGAACAGATAACAGATTTTGGGATATATTGGGCACATGCAAAACATTATTTAAACGAAAAGAATGATGTGGTGTAAACAGGTGAGAGGTGCCAATATGTTTTATAGGGAGAGAGTTACCATTACCCACACGGATTTGTTCAGTACCAGTGTATTCATCAGCACCCATATTCAGATTAGACAAGTCTGAAGTGAGATGGTGAGAAGCACCAGTGTCAGAGTACCAGTTGTAGTCAGACTGAGGCTGAGGAGTTGCCAAGAGAGCCTGCAAATGAGGATTACGCTCAGTGGCATAGGCTTTATCAAACCTGTGATAGCAAGTGAATGCTATGTGTCCAAGTTTACCACAGACTTGGCACATTGGGCGAGAGCCATTTGATGAGGGACCACGACCACGGCCACGGCCATAGGTGGTGCGGTGGCCTGAAGAAGGGGTGCGACCAGCAGAGGGTGTGGTGGTGAATCGATTACCACGACCACCACGATGCGAGGAGCCCTTGTGGGCATAGTTGGCTGTAGCAATAGAAAGATCAACGCTGGGTTGATTTTGAACCAGCCGGAGCTCATGAGCCAAAAGATGGCCATACAGATCTTCAAGAGAGAGAGGTTCAACACGGGTGTTGACCGAGGTAACAAACGAATCATAATCGGAGCCAAGGCCAGCCAAAAGGAAAGAGATCAGCTCAATATCATTTAGGGGATGATCAACGGCGGCAAGTGTGTCAGCAAGATTTGCGAACCGGTGGAAATAATCAACAATGGGTGAGTCACCCTTCCTCAAGGTTGCAAGTTGATAGTGAATTTGCATGATCCGAGCACGAGAATGGGATGTAAACATCCGCTCCAAGGCAAGCCACACATCACGGGAGGTGCTGCATTTCACAACATGGGCCAAGATGGTCTCAGAAAGGGAAGAGATTAAGGCACTTAGGATTAATTGATCCTGAAGATGCCAAGCCTGGAATTCGGGATTGGGAATAAGGGAGATAGTATCAGTGAGTTGCGTAGGGAGGTGTTGTGGTGGAGCAGGCCGTGAGCCATCAAGGAAAGCAAAAAGATGTTGGCCTTTGAGGTAAGGTACTATCTGTGCTTTTCATAGTAGATAATTGTCTCTGTTCAGTTTGATGGTGATGAGGTGATGGACAGCAGTGAGGGATGTGGGAGGAGTGGCAGTATGGGCAGAGGAGTCAGTGAGGGTTGAAGAGGATGAGGCCATTGTGTTTGAGAAAATGTGTGAGAGAGGGGAAAAAAAATTGACGTGAGTCTTTTAGGGCTCTGATACCATGTAAAAGCTTAATGAACAGAGATATTGATAGTTGTTCTGCCTTGCCAAAATATGGTCAAGGATACTGTGTATTTATAAACTGAGTTTATGAGATAATTACAAGTAAAGATATTTACAAAACAGAATGCTTATCACATTATCCTAACAGAATGAGTTTCATTTAACTTTATCTTTATCTGCATTTGCTGTGATCTTGTTCTTTGAGGCTTCAATTGATTTCTGTTTATCCAAATCCTTAACAATAAAGAACTAAATTAGAATTTTGAAGACTCACTGAGAGCATAATTCATTGGGGTTCTCAACTCATGGGAGACGGTAGCAAGGAACTACAGAGAGTTGAAATTTGATTAGGGCCACATGCAAATGATAAGAGCAGAGCAGGCTAAAAAAACCTGTATTTTCGTAATTTAAAGCATCAAATACCTGGGATGTGGCAACATAAGCAGCCTCAGCCTTTCTTTCGAGCTCCTCCAAATCATTGTAATCATCCTCCACTTTGGCAATTCGATTCACAGTTGCATGGAATATATATCCAACAAGATATGCAATCACGAGCATGTCAATTGAAGTTTCTATCGCTACCCATGGCCATGGTGTTTTTTGTTTGAATCTGTATCAAGAAAGTTGGAAAAATGGTTAGAAGTGAATGAGAAATTGTCTTCTAAAAGTGGGCCAAACAATTTCGTGTGGGTTAGGTCCAGACCGTCCAATTTATTTATTCCCACAAAAAGTTATATCTTTTTTATAAAGTGTTATACCTTTTCTTGAATAGTTGTATCTATTTATCTAGTACCTGTTCAGAATAAATGTAACTCTATTTATAAATAGGGTATTCCCTCATTCATTTAAAGTAGTTGTTTTGAATTAGTTATTTACTATAATTTCGAGAGTCTCATTTGCATAAGTCAAGAGAGAGAAAGACACACTAGTTATGTTTAGTGACATAAAGAATGTTTGTGCTTTTTTCACGTGCAGAGATCATTTTATCCTAGGAGACAGACATCCATGAATCTCAAAACACCACTAAGATGACAGTATAAAGGGCGAAATGTGTCTTAAAGAGAGCATCAAATGCGAGTTAATCAATTCATTTTTCTGCATTCACTGTGAGTTTTTATAATTTATTAATTGTGATAGATTTGTTGTTATTATTGTTGTTTATTTTATAGAATCACATGATATATATCCAATAATTTTAAAACATTTTTTTTTTTTTTTTTCATTTCTTTAGAGTTTAATTTCATGATTCTGTGAAAAGTTACTGCCTCTGTTTTGGTTTAAATATATATGTTCTCGCAAATCCAGTTTTTCGTAAAGTGATGTAATTGGTAAAGCAGTGAAACTTCCTCTTGTTCAATATATAACAGTATGTAAAATATACTGGTTTACCCCTAACTCAGACTTTTCTGAAAGTAAAACGCTTAATATTATATAGTATATTAATATTACGGTTTTTCCATAGCTGAGGATCAGCATATCATATATAATATTATTGGACCAGTGATAATGTTATATTAAAGTTTTCAGGCTTTATGTTATATTGTTACTGTACGCATACAATTGTTTCAGTTGAATTACTGTTTGATATGTGACCGGCGTTGATTTTGATAAAATATGTGTATTTTGCGGTAAACATTGTGTCTGTAGTGATAATTGTTTCTTTTGTCATTTTTTGTTTTTACTAAACTTCTGTTTATGAATTCAAAATTTTGTGATTAAATTCAATTTTGAAAATTCTGTTCGAATAAAATTTGTTTATCAGAAATGTCTACCAAACAGATTAATCATGTGAATACTGTTGTGGTGCCATTCGCTGCCCCGAATACTGTTGTACTTATTTTTAAAATAAGTGTAATGATTATTGTTCCTATTAATGACTATAAGAACTTATTTTCTGTCTATTTTCTTGAGTCATCTAATGTTTGACATGGTAGATTGGGTTATCTTAATTATGGAACTTTTCATAGATTAATCAATTTAAATATATTGCCAAAATTTCAAATTGATGCTAATCATATATGTGAAACTTGTGTGGAGGCTATACTAACGAGAATATCTTTTCATCCTATAAAGAAGCAGTGAACCTTTAGAATTAATACATAGTGATGTATGTGATTTGAAATTTGTTCAAACTTGAGGTGATCAGAAATATTTTATCACATTCATAGACAATTGCATAAGGTACTGTTATGTGTACTTGCTAAGAAGCAAAGATGAAACATTAGAGAGTTTCATTCATTATAAGAAAAATTTGAGAATCAAGTTAATAAAAGATAAAGGTTCTTAGAAATAATAGATGTGGGGAATATGAATCACCTATTGATGAGTTCTGTTCATAACATGGTATTGTTCATCATACGAATGCACCTTATTCATCTCAGCAAACTAAAGTTCTTGAACGAAAAAATAGAACCTTAAAGTAAATGATGAATGCGATGTTAATAAATTCTGTTTTACCTCAGAGCTTGTGGGGAGAAACTATACTTTCTACCAATTATATTCTCAATAAATTGCCTCAAAAGAAAACAAATAAGACACCCTATGAACTATGGAAAGGTCGAACGTCTTGCTATAAATTCTTTAAAGTGAGGTAGTGCTTAACAAAAGTGGTTGTTCCTATTCCAAAAAAGATAAAGATAAGACCAAAAACCATGGTTTTAAAAACCGGACTGGATCGGCCGGTTCAACCGCGGACCGGTGTCCAATCCGGTCCGGTTCTCTAAAAAAACCGAAAAATTAAAAAAATAAGCCAAAAACCGGAAACCGCCGGTTCGACCATAAAAACCGCGAACCGGAGCGGTTGAACTGGTTTTGGCCTGGTTACACTAATTACAAAACTGTACCGTTTTGGTCTTTTTTTCCTTATGTAGCGGAGCTCTCTGGCAAGCGAAGAAAATTTCTTCCTCAGTTTCTCTTCGTCTTGTTCTCTATTGCAGATGGCAGACAGTACAGAGAAGAAAATGATGAAAGAAATAAGGGAAAAACAAGCAAAAGAAAGAGGATAGAATAAAAAATAACGAATTTTTTTGGTCTGTCTTCGTTGTTTTTCTTTTCTGCTCCTTCTTCATCTTCTTCTTCTTTCTTCTTCTTTCTTCATCTTTTTCTCTCTCATTTTTAAATACCGAGGTATGTGATTTGTCAACTACTATTCTTACTTATTATTTTCCCTTTTAGTGGTTGGCAGCCACTTTCACCCACCATACGTGGGTTTGTCTTTGTCTTTTCCGCCCTTTACTTCTTCTTTTTTGTTTTGTATTTTTTTTTTTCTTTTTGCCTTTTCTATGTGTGGCCTCAATACCTCCACGTGAAAGATATTTTCAAGTATGCAACTTTTTCTTTCCTTTTCATTTTTCAATTAGACAATAATCCTAATTTATTTATTTATAACCAATTATTAGTTACAAATTTGCTATATATAAAATGTGGAAACTCATATAAAATATTTTAAAATTTATTATCTATTTGTTAACCCAATATTATTAGTTACAAAATTTTTTGTATTTATTTAATTATTTATATAATTTTAAAATTATTAATTAAATTATTTATGACGTCACCGGTTCGACCACCGGTCCGATCCCGGTCGGACCACTAGTACGGGAACCACTTCCCTTTCCGATTATCTCCCCGGTCCGGTTTTTAAAACCATGCCAAGAACAGTTGATCGTGTTTTCATTGGTTATACCTATAACAGTAGTGCATACCAGTTTTTTATTCATCAATCTAATATTCCTAACATGCATGTGAATACAATTATTGAATCTAGAAATGCATCAGTTTTTTAGGAAATATTTCCATGTAAACCTACACAAGAAACAAATCCTCTTAAAAGGAATTTGGAGTTTACGTCTAGTACCTCTTATGATCAAGAGCTGATGGAAGAGAGGAATGAGGTCGAGCCTAGTCGTAGTAAGAGGACAAAAACATCAAAAACGCTTGGTTTAGATTTTCTAACTTTTATGTTAGGATATGAACCTCAAAACTTCAAGGAAGCATTGTCCACGCCATAGTCTCCTTAATAGAAAGAGGTTGTCCATAGTGAGATTGAATCAATTCTAAAAAATTATACTTAAGAAATGGTGGATCTGCCACTTCGTTGTAAACCTCTAAGATATAAATGGATATTTAAAAGGAAAATGAAAGCTATTGGATCTATTGACAAGTACAAAGCACGACTTGTTATAAAGGGTTACAAACAAAAGGAAGGTGTGAATTACTTTGATACATATTCACCAATTACAAGAATAACATCCATTAAAATGTTAACTGCTATTGCAACGTTGCATCAACTAGAGTTACATAAAATGGATGTTAAAACTGTATTCTTGAATGATGAATTGAATGAAGAGATTTACATGGAACAACCAGAAAGGTTTAAAATTCCTAAAAAAAGAATAAAGTGTGTAAGCTTGTCAAATCCTTGTATGGATTAAAGTAAGCTCCAAAGCAATAGCATGAGAAATTTGACAATGCAATGATGTCAAATGGATTTAGAATCAATGAGTGTGACAAGTGTGTATGTGTGTCAATAATACCATAAGTGGCTATTTCATTGTATGTCTCTATGTTGATGATATGCTCATTATAGGTAGCAATAATGATATCATTAAAGCTACCAAAAGGATGTTGAATAGTAAATTTGACATGGAAGATTACTATAACATCTTATGAACTTGTCTTATCTTATTCACACTACATTATGAACTTGTCTTATCTTATTCACACTACATTAAGAAGGTACTCGAGAAATTTGAGAGATATGATTACAGTCTAGTGAGAATACATGTTGATGTGAATTTACATCTAACTAAGAATAAAAGGTAATGGCATATCTTAATTAGAGTATTCTCGGATAATTGGCATTCTTATGTATATAATGAAATGCACAAAACAAGACAAAGCGTATTTTGTCAACAAGGTGTGTAGATACACGAATAACCGAGGGGAAGACTACTAGAAGGCAATAGTTAGGATTTAAAGGTATCTGATATACACCTTAAACTATGGACTACACTCACTAAGTATCCGGTTGTACTAGAAGGATACAGTGATGCGAACTAGATAGCTGACACAAATGACTCAAAATCCACTAGTGGATTTGTCTTACGCTTGGTGGTGCTACTATATCTTGGAAATCTTCTAAACAAACGTGCATTGTTAGGTCCACAATGGAATTAGAGTTTATCGCTTTAGATAAAGCAAGAAAAGAAGTAAAGTACATTCATCATTTCTTAGAAGACATGCCAATGTTGACAAAGCATGTGCCTCCAATTTGTATACATTGTGATAGTCAATCTGCAATTGGTAGGGCACAGAGTCATATGTACAATGGTAAGTTTCGACATATTCGTCGTGGACACGATATCTTTAAGCAGTTGCTCTCAAATGGCATTATCTTCATTAACTACATAAAGTCGAAAGATAATATAGCAGATCCATTAATCAAAGGTTGACTAGAGAACAAGTAAACTATTCATCGAGGGGAATGGGTTTAAAAACTTGAATTTAAGTCTTATAATGACAACCCTACCTAGCTGACTAGAAATCCCAAGATCTAGGTTCAAAGGAGCAACCGAATTATGTTGGATTTGATAGTACCATTATAGAGATAACATCTCATATCCATTCCCATGATGAAATAGTTATGCCTGTAAAAATTTAAGATAAACTATGTTTTTAATGATTCTTATACCTTGGAAATCCAAGTGGGGTAGTAGCAAGATACTCTTCATAAGAAATCAACTACGTGAGTGTGAAATGTGATCGCTTCAATGAGAATTTTAAGGCTGAATTCTCTAAAACACTCATGAAATTAGGAAGGTGTTAAGGACCAAAATGAACAACATAATGAGAACTAACTGTATTCGAAAATGAGCTGTGTAAATTCTATTGTCTTAATATACACAAACGGCTGAACGGTTTAAAACATCATTTTCACCAGTTAGCTAGTATATTAGATATTCTTTTACGGAGGAAGATTCAAACCCAAAAGCTATCTCTCCCAATACAGTAACTTTTCTTCTACTCTCTTTGTATTTGCGTAGTTATTTGCATTATGTTTGTCAATTTCTATTCATGTGGGAGATTGTTCGAAAAATTATTAGAATTGAATGACAAATTGCCTCCTAAAGGTGGGCCAATGAGTCTGTATGGGTTAGGCCCAAACCATCCAACTTATTTATTTCCACAAAGAGTTGTGTTTTTTCTAAAGTGTTATTTCTTTTCTTGAATAGTTGTATTTGTTCATCTTGCACTTGTTCAAAACAGGAGTCTCTATCTATAAATAGGGTGTCTCCTCATTCATTTAAAGTAGTTTTAAGATTTTGAGAGTCTCATTTGTATAAGTCAAAAAAGATAAAGATAGACTATTTACGTTCGCTGGGTATGAAGATTTTGTGCTTCTTTAGCATATGAAGATCAAGTTATCCTAAGAGACAGACGTCTATGAGTCTCAAAGCATCACTAAGATAATAATATGAGAGACCAAATCTGTCTTAAAGAGATAGCGTCAAACATTAGATTTGATTAATTCATTTTTTTACATTTACTATGAGTTTTTATAGTTTATTAACTGTGACAAATTTATTATTGCTATTGTTGTATATTTTACATAATCACATAATATATATTCAAAAAATAAATAAACTTATTTTTGCACGCACTTCAAGTCTTCCACTCCTAAATTTCAATTAACAGCAGTCACATCAAGTTCTGTAGAGGCGGACAAGTCATAGGACAGAGCAACTTATTATAACTCTATCATGATGACTTTACTTTTCCAGAATCTTGATATGACACTGTAATTGGTTGCAAAATACCAATGAGGTCTACATGACACAGAATCTGAACCAGTAATAATCAGCATAGAGAAGAGTTTAATGATTACCTGCAGTGCATCTCATGCTTCCTAAAGGGATCTCCTAAATTAAGGGTGCTGACACGCTTCGAACCATCATCTGATACATTTGAACCATACATGCTGATTGGATGTGAGCAATTAGTAGTGTCATAAACATTCACGAGGATGGTCTGTTTACTAGCAAGCTGTTGAAGCAAATTCTCCACAAGTGACTCGACATCAAGGACTCCACCAAGATAGCTGCTTGGCAGAAGTGGAAATGGCAAAAAGGTTTATTAGTTTTTTATTTATTTTATAAGCCCAAGTTTAAAGTAAATAATAGTGGTCTAATAGCTAATATACAAACACATTATACTGTACACAGTGAAACACTTAAAAGTTTTTTTTTTATAAGTAAAAATTTTTATTCAAAGCCCAAAAGGCTAAAGATACAAGCAAACAAAATTAAAACAGGATAAAACAGAAAACACCAACAATGGTGCCCAGGATACAACCACAAAACCAAAACAAACACAACACAAAACAACAAACAGAGCAAGATCTTGGAGACCATCCTGTAAATAGCGAGAACCACAACATCTGGAGATGTCCAGCCCGAGCAAACAATAAGAAGGATGGAACGGATTGATCATGGCAATGAAAGCCATGCGATTTCGAAGGGGCTCCTCAAAAGGAGTTTCTTTGATAGATCTACCCCCAAATCGCTAGGGGGATAGTCAAGAACAGCTCGAGATGGGAAAAACTCCCAAGGCCACTACCTACCAAACATCCTTTGCTGTTGAAGATCTTGCCGTGTACAAGAACGAACCCATACCGATCTGGAGACAAACCACCTGGAACACTAGCACAAACACAAACAAAGAAACAAAGAAGAGAAAGGAGACGATTCACATAGCCGGTAAACCAACCATGAGAACCGCCGGAATACAGCCCACAAAGGGCAACAAAAGGACCCACGCAAGGCAGCAAAAAGCCCACTAAAGGGGCGGAAGGAACCCACAGAGGGGTATGGGCGCACAATAATGAACAACGCTAATTGTGCGCCCCAGCAAGGAGAGGGTTTATGCACTCTGTTTTCTTTCTGGAGAGAGAAGTTCTCAGTTTCTCTAGAAGCAGCTCCCTACAAAATGAATTTTGTGAAACACTTAAAAGTTGAACTCAATATACAAACAGAACAAATATACACACAAAGTTAAAGAAAAGCAAAATCCCACCCCCCTTGCGAAACTTCGCCCCTTAGTACCTCGACATGACAACAAAAGGGGTTCACAAATGGCATATTTATCAAACTTCTTTGATCAAGTAAAGACTTTGGGGTTCTAGCAAGCCACTACTACATCCAATTCAATTAGATTTGTCTTATAGTAATTAGATTACATACATCTAGTTCAACCATTTGTTGTCCACAAATGGCATATTTATCAAACTTCTTGGATCAAGTAAAGACTTTGGGGTTCCAGCAAGCCATTACTACATCCATTTCAATTAGATTTGTCTTATAGTAATTAGATTACATACATCTAGTTCAACCTCACACCCCCCTAACTAATCCTTTCTTTTTTTTTAAATAAAATAAAAAATAGGTTGGCCTAGTGCACGAAGCTCCCGCCAATGCAGGGTTTGGGGAGGGAAACATGTATATAGCCTTCACCCTAAATCCAGAGAGGTTGTTTCCACAACTTGAACCCGTGACCACCAAGTCGCTTGGGCAAGCCTTACTGTTGCGTCAAGGTGCACCAATTTTTCTTTTTAAAAAAATAAAATTTAGTTTTTTATTTTTTATGAATTGTGTATTGAGCACTTCATTTGGTGTGACTAGTTATTCCTTACCCCAGACCAAATTGGTTACTAGGAAATCCCTTTTTCGCTCTACTCTTTGATCTTAAGAACAAGTGATTGCCCTTCTCCAATCCTTATTGCCCATTGTTTTAGCGTATCAAGCTTTTCCTGGTAGTATGACATGGGCTACTTCAGCATTTTAGCACTTGGTAAATTGAACATTGGATTGCAGCATTCTAAGCCGAAATATCACAAGGCCTTGCGAGATAGAAGAAATAGTTAAGGGCCATATAAAATTATTTTAAATTTAAAATGAATTAGTCTATTAGGTATGCATGTGTTTGTGAAAGTCTCATATGGAGGAACAATAAAGAAGTTGATGAATTATTATAATATAAATGGGCTCAAACCCATAGGCTTAAGCTTTTTGATTAACAAGTGTCTCTCTATGTTATATCAATGTTTTAATTGGAGTCTCCTCAATGTGGTATCTCTCTAACACAATTGATTTGGCCTATAAATCTATTCTAGCTATCAATGAATTCCTAAAATTTTAGGTAGGATGGGGATTGTAATTCTTTCTTCTTCTCAAGGTATAATGATATGGGTATCATCCCTTGGATTACCCGTTACACAGTTTTGGCTGGTGGGTGGGGTCATGTATTCGTGGTTTACCAATCCAGGGTGGGTTCGAAGGGCCCTATCCTGAGGGGGTTCTATGTTATAAAAAAAATGATACAGGTATCATCCCCCTAGAACATTCTCTTTCAAACCTTCAACCAATCAATACGACCTAGAGAGTAGCGGATAAGAATTTCTGGTCTTTTGTAATTGAAATTAAATTAGTAGGAAGATAAGCCGAAATATCTCTTGATTGGGTCTCAACTATTGATAAAGTAGTCCTACTTCAATCATAAATTTGCAACTATTCATTGTCCTGACGTTCGATTGGGGTAAACGAGTTCAGTCAAACTTCGGACGGGTCAGTCTTGTAGTCAAACTCCCTTCTACATTACACTCAACAGCCAATCTATGTCTAACTTGCGGAACCTTCGCACGCCTCATTAGTGAAATTGTGTTATATATGACAAGCTCTCTCTTCTTTATTTTTTCAATTAGAAATTTAATATTAATATAAATATCAACAATATCTTGATACCCTCTTCAAATAAGAATAATTTTGGCTAGGATTTTATGGAAAAATCCAAAGCCCCCTTTCGGATTTGAACCAATAATTTTGCTAATATAAATTCAAATCAATTGTCAAGTCATCCATAACTCTTTAAAAATTCATTTTGATCAAACTGCTTAGTTTCGCTTATTGAAATTCCATAAACTTAAAACTAAATTAAATTCTAAATGAAGTGACATCTACTAAAGTAATATATATTTTTTCTTTTATAACATACAACTTCACTCAGAGAATCTAGTGAAGTATTATCCCAAAGAACATTTAGATGAATTTATTAAGCCATCTCTCCCTTTATATATGCCACTAGGGAATGGGGGTTAAGGGTTCAAGAAACAATAACAAAATGTTCCTAATCAACTTTTGTATCTATCTGAGAGAACATACCCAACAGTGGCTTGAATCCTCTCATTTGGGGTAGCATTTGAGGGGAGATCCATCTTGCAAATAGCAAATGTCAATATAACTCCAAGACGGTTTGATTTCAGTAGCCTGAAAGGAGCAGTTAGAACCCCCTTTCCTGATTCTCTTGCACGCATCACATTTTCACGATCTTCCTGTTGGTCCATAAAAAATTCCAGTTGA
>OU015761.1:48587398-48605049 GCA_907173295.1 Fagus sylvatica
ATAAAACAAAAGTCTTTTATGGAGACATAAAAAATATTTCTATACTTAAATTGCGGAAATTTTTTCAACGTATGTAATCCTTAAATCTCTGACTCAATCATAAAAAAAAATAATCCAAAATAAAAAAACTCTATTGGAATTAATGATTGAGAAATTCTATTCTATGCTCATTCTTTAGCTTTTTAAAAGAATATTTTCTCCATTATTAAGTATGGAGCCAAGATTTTTCTTTGGGGGGCCAAATTATGAATTTTTTTGCTATTCAAGAATAAAAAATTGTTAAAATTCAAACTGAATTAATATATTAAAAATAAAACGCAACAATTAATCTTGTTTCCTCTCTAAATTTTTCATGAAATTCATTTTTCGTTCTTAAAGGCTCCGTTTGAATCGAAGTAAAACGTTTTACGGAAAACGTTTTCAGTCAGGCTGGACGTTTGGTACGAGGTAAAATGAAAAGTCAACGGAAAATTTTTTCATTTGACCGGAAAACGGGTATGTAAAATACGGAAAAACGGTTTACGGAAAATTTTTCCGTAAACCATTTTCCAAAATAACGCGTGCCTCTCTCCCCGAAGTCTCACTCCTCTCATTTCAGTTTCTGCTCTCTCTCTCTCTCAACTATCTGCTCTCTTCACTGTCCCGAGCCACCCCCAGCCGGTCACCCCCAGCCACCCCCAGCCGGTCACCCCCAGCCACGCCTCTTCTCTGCTCACTTTCTCTCTCGCCCAAATCGTGCCAGCCAGCCCGAGCCAGCCCGACACCGATCGCAGAGGCTCCGTCCTCCGTCGCACCGTCGCTCCGTCTCACCCACCGACTGCTTCTCCGACGGTAAACCCCCAACCCTCCGGCCTCTACCTCTAACGGATTGGATCGGATCAGATCTGATCTGATCTTGATTTTTTTTTTTTTTTTTTTTTTAATATTTGGGAATTGTTGATTTTTTTTTTTTTTTGCTGAGTATGAGTTTTTGTGGATTGATTGGTTTTGGGTTTTTGTGGATAAAAGATTATGCCTGCTGTGATATTGGAAAACTTCCTTGCAGGGTATATTATTGAAATTTGTTTTTGTAAACTAAGTGTTCTAGATTATGTATCATTTTGTGTATCTTTTATCTTAAAAGCTTACCAGATTTCTGTATGTAATACATGTAATCATTGTACAGATGTGATGATTTTATTGTTAGGATATTGAACTGCTTTAGGTGATTTATTGCTTATCTTTTGTTAGGAGTGCAGTAGCATTAATACTGTTGTGTATATTTGCTATGCAGTCATGAGAATTGCACCCTATGCTTCTTAGTTCTTGTTTGATGCAAATGAGCTTTATGAAGCGGTGATGACAACTGAAGGTTTTGCTGAGGAGATGCTTGCTTCAGCTTTTGATTATATGATTCAGGAAGAGAAGGTTGGCAGAGCTTTCATGGCTAAGGCTCCTAAACTAAGAAAGCTTTGGTTGGAGAATTATTTCTCCAAAAATATGTAATATTATGAAACAATGGTTATGTATTTATGAACTATGTTTAGTATTTTGATTATGTATTAAAAATTGGATAAGTAGTATTATTGTTATATATGTTATGGGAATGGTTATGAACTATTATTTTGGATGGTGTCGATTGTTTGTTGTTTTTATTTATTATGTTTATTTATCATATGAAAAAACTTGTATTAAGTTTTACAATGTTGTGATGGATGAGTGTTTACACTTCTAAAATAAATACCTTTTTATTTTAGGTTTTAAAAAAAAAAAAATTTCATTTAAAAAAAAAATTTCATTTTACGTCGCACCAAACACCGTAAAATATTTTCCGGAGCATTTTCCAGAATGCAAACAAACACCGGAAAAACAAATATTTTCCTGAAAATCATTTTCATTTACAAACATTTTACGGTGGAGAATGTTTTACGTCGAAACAAACGGAGCCTAAGTGTCTTTATTTGTTTTAACTATTGAAAATATCTTTCTTTTAAATAGCTTTTTTCAACCGTTTAGAAACGAAAATAGGGATTAAAAAAATGAACATTTGTAATACTTTAAGAATGATAAAAGATCTTTTAAAGTTTAAGGATAGAAAGTGTAATGTTTTCAATAGTTTATAAACTAAAAATAACCATTTACAATTTAAGATTGAAAAATGAAATTCATACGATCTTTAATAACAAAAACAATGTCAACTCCACTATTATTTAAAAAAAAAAAAAGTTAATTAGACACAAACCTAGTTGGTGTCAACTAGTGCAAGCTAATATTGTGTTCCACATCCACAAACGACACTCACTTTTATACATATTGAATTTTATCATTTCAACCAACAAAAAAAAAAAATGAATAAAATAAAGTAAAATAAAATTGACTTGACTGCCAACTTCATTTTCCCTTCCCAACCAAAAAGTATTTTATAAGTATTTTATGTAACCATTATACAAGCTATCACATTCTTCCCACCAACTTGTGCCAGCTTTGCTGGCCTTGACCTAGCACCTCCTCCATTTTGACCCAATGATATAAAAGTACTACCTTCTTTTCTTAGAATTGGTTCCCACTACTTGTCCTTCAACTGCACCATCAACACTGGTACCATTAGATGGCACTTTAGCTCTAGTGGCACTAGCTGAAGCCCTCACACTTGCAGATTACAAAATGATTGTAAATAAGTAAACTTGTAACTCACACATATAGGCAAGTATGGAAAGTTTTGTTATTGGTTTTAGAAAATATCTTTGATGATGATGACCTTGAATCCCATGTATCTTTTGGTGCATGGGAGCTTAACCAGGTAGAGAACCATTTTGCTATATCAGACACCCCAATGTCTTTATCAGCTACATTCCCTTGCTCAACAAACTTGGATCCTTTCTTTTGCAATCTAGTTGAAGGTTGCCTGGTTGAAGGTTGTCCTTTAATAGTTGCTGAAGTATTTCCCCCTTGTGCGTACAACCAATTAAAAAAGTTAAAAGTGCATGTAAGATGAACAAACAGATGAAGGCTGTCACTTCTAGTTTTTTGCTGCTTAAGTCTTTACCTCCTCTGCCATGTTGTCTCACCAGGATGTCAGCATTTACAATATCCAAAATTATGGCCCTCTCTTTATGACCCTTCTCACACCTAACAATTTTGTTCATTCTAAAAACTTCCCGGGGTTTTCTTAGATCATTCGGATCGGTTCTCCTTATTATTATTATTATTATTTTGGTCTGCCTGGAGGTCTAAGGAAACGTGGGAATATAAGAGCAAGGTTTCCATTCGAAAAACCTTTTTGTGTGCTTGATAAACTTTTTGTCTTCCATAACTAGAAAATGAGTCTCTCCCGCACGGAGGCCTCAATTAGGCCTTAGTTATACCAAACACCTATGATCGTTTGACACATCCAGTTGCAACATAGATTCGATCAAGATATTTCAAAGTAAGCACAATGAGTGAGGTATGGATCTTCTCAATGTCCCTTACTCTCCTCCGTAAATTCGTTTATACATTTTCTCTTAAAATAATATATCAGTGTATTTATTTATTTTCTTAGTATCTTTCATTGTCATTTTTTGTTTATTTTATTTGTTCTTGTCTAAACATGCTAACCATGCACTCATAAGTCATAACCACGTATGTCATGTTTATTTCCTTTTTCCTCTTAAAGTTTCTGTCCAAAGTAGCATACGCCTGACCAAATAGGCATATAATTTCGAAACCCAGATGGGTACCAACCATCTGCCTCTTGTTTCCATTCGTCTCACTGATGTTGTTGTTTGTACTATCACTCCAAGGCTTGTGCCCTTCATGTGATGAGCTTGGGTACAATAACGGGTCGGCCCGCCAAATAACATGGTTCTACATGCCCAATAGTTCGATGTTGTGATGACATAATGGGCCCCTAATATGTGGGGAAACTTTTTGGAGGGATAAGGATGGAGCTTGTAGTTTTAAACTATCCACACTTACTATGCCATAGATCCAATCATGTAGAACGGTCTAATTGCATGTGTTTAATTGTTTTGTATACATACAAATGAACCAATCAACCGGAATTAATGAAAGCGACTAGAGGTTCGAGACCCAACAAAAGTATAAAAAGTACTAAGTTAAACTTACTAGTTTGTCTATCTTGTTTTTTTTTTCTATCAAATTCACGTAATGCGATGAAAGGTAAAATAAAAGAAAATATCTACACAACAAAAAATAAATAAATAACAAGCTGAAATTTCCAAAAACACCGAGAAGGTATCTTTATTCATGGATGATTTCAATATCAATTTATAGCTAAATTTTCAAACGAAATCAAGGGTCAAACCCTCGTGAACTATTTACAAATAGAACTATAAAAAAAATAACAAAAAAAGGTTCCAGCTAAGTTTTCAAGCAAAAGAATAGAGGTTGAAAGCACTTGATGGTTGCTAAGATACAACACCATTGCATGCTAAGTCTATCCAGGAGATTCATGATGTCAGTATCTCATTTAATCTGAAGGTCAATGATAGACACCAAGAACCCCTTGCTGCCAAATTTCTCCATAGATATGATCCCCAACATAGAGAACTTGCAAAAAAAGTAAAACACATTTGAAATAAGTACCTAGACGTACAACAAAAAGCAGCAAAAATCAACAACTTAAAACTGCCCTTAAGCCAATAACTACTTGGAATGCTATCTATCAGAAGTCCAAAGCTAACCAAGGATTGCAATAGTTAATTTTTAAAATTTCAAAACAGGAACCAGTTTATTAGGTAAGTTTAACATAATTTATTCTTGCGACCTATGTTCAACAGAAGGACGGTTCACCTGTGAACTTGACTCAATTGAGAGTAGTTTATGCAGATGACCAACACTGCCTCCCTGAAAAATTAATTCATGCTGAGAATAAAGCAAAAATGCATCTCTGTACACTACTGAAAAGTTAAGGAAATCAATCAATTTTACAAGCATGCACACAACTCCAAATACACTCAGTGTGTTCTAAAGTCATCATACCTATTAACAAGGTATATTAGTGTCACCTGTTGTTTCCAAGTCCAACATTAATACCACCAACTGAAAACTAAAATGCACCACCAATTGAAAACTAAAATGCAATACTATAGGTGCAGCAAACAGAAAACCAACTTAAGCACCATGAGAACCTTTCTTAGACAAGCTCTCATTTAGAAGAACCATTAGCCACAAACTCCCGGTTACAATTACAGCCACTAGTGTTCACAAGCTGTCACCCAGTTATTCATGCTTAGAAATAGCTTTGGAGTGAACACACATCAAATTACTCTCAAGGGAAACCATTAATCCTAACCATTGCCTCGGCCCCGTATTAATAGTTTTACTATAATGGAAATCAACATCTCCTCATAATTCCTCGGAGGTTCAAAAAGGATCCCCACCACCAACCCCAACATAAAAAAGAAAGAATTAAAGACAATACAAATATTTATAATAATGGAATACCACTGTGCAAATCAGCATGAAAATTTGTCTGTCTAGTCTTTTCAGATACATCAATGAATTATATCAAGTTAATTTTGCGCATTCTTAGTTTCACGCACAAGAGCTAGCAAGTGAAAACCAAACCAAAGATAATTACTCATAAGACAAGAAAAGTCAAGTGTTTAGAAGGGAAAAAAGTCCAGATAAAAACAAAAAGGATAAAAAGTGAAATATGTTGGTGGCTAACAAAATTTCAAAACTTCAACATGTTAGCCTCAAGGTTTCAATACCTATTAATTGACTAATTAATCCAAGGACATTTATGTAATTTTGATGATAATAATGATTTAAAGTTATTCATAAATGATATTTTCATATGAACTAATGATTTATATTTAAAGCATAATGACTAGTGATTTAATTGGACCGACATGGTCAATCAAATATCAAGCAAATGCAAAGTCGACAAAATGCAAATTCATTGAAGATCAAAGTTATCAAGACTCAAGTTAAGGAATCAAGCTCAAGAATCATGTTCCAAGACATATGAAAAGTAAGAGTTAGGTTTTGTAAAGTTTATAAGATTTTATCTTTATGGCTCAAACTTTAAAACCAACTCAAAATGATCATTTATTCCAAAACTCATTTTATAAATAATATTTATAGGACTATATTTTCAAAGAAAATTAATCAAACCGCTCAAAAGGATAAAATTATGAAAGTTTGATTACTTAAAAAAAAGCCAAAAATAGCTAAGGTTGGAAACCCTAAATGCAGGCGACTACATCAGGGATCCAGGCGACTAAATCCAGTTCAGCCGACTGAATTGGCCTAGTCAACTGAAAAATCAAACCCAAGAGTTTCTGTCCAAATTTGAACATTCAATCCAGGCAACTGAATCTCAATCCAGGCGACTAGATATTTTAAAATTCAAATTATAACGGATAATTGCTTTCTGTAACGGATAAATTTTCAAAATATACTTTCTATATTCAAAATTCAGGCGACTGCTTTGGATTCAGGCGATTGGATTGCTTTAAATTCAAATGAAAAGCAAGTCAGCCACTATAACAGGAAGAAATCAATTTTGGCTATAAATACTACTCTTTCTGAGTTTCTAATGAGTAGAGAATACAAGAGCATACAAGAGAAATCCAGAGAGTACAAGGAAAAACTAGAGAAAGAAAAGAAAACATCTTTTACATCAATCTATCCTTTCTCAAGCTTATATTTTCATATCATTCAAAATCCTTGATTGAAAATCAATTTATTCAAAATATTTCTTGAGCCATATTGATCAAATCTTTGATATGCTATTAGAGTGAGCAAATTGTGTACTACTACTCTTTGAGAAAGCCTTATTTTGCACAACAAATCCTTTGCTGAAACTATTGAGTATTTTGTTAGGGTTTTGGTATAAATCCTAAGTAGTGAAAAGGATTTTTCACTAGGTGGTTACTCTTGACCGGTAAATCAAGATTCTGGTTACCCTCCACCGTGTAAGGAAGATTTGTAACGGTTTGATCTTCACCCGAAAGAAGATTGTGGTTACTATTCATCGTGTAAGGAAGATTTGTAACGGTTTGATCTTCACCCAAAAGAAGATTGCCAAATAGTAGATTTGGGAATCCTCGAAAAATGTTCTTGAGGCGGAGACATAGCCGAGGAAGCCAAATCTCGATAAAAATCATCGTGTTTGATTCTCTCTCTCTATCTCTTACTTATTCAATTGCTTATATATACTTGTGCTTGATTTCATATCATATCTATATTGCAATTGAATTGTGTTCTTATATTTGATTAATCAATATTTCCTATTTGAAAATAGATTTTAATTCTGCATTTAAATAGAAAAAGTTTGCCTCAACCTAAATCACCCCTTTCTTAGGTTGATATTTGGGTAACACAACAAACTTGGATTAAATTTTTACCAGGAAAAAACTCTAACAGCAAAGACTTTTTTTTTTTAAATAACTCTGACAACAAAAATATGTAATAATAGCAAAATGAGTTTCATTTCTCAAAGAAATCAAGTTTACCATTTACCAGTGATTATAATTCCACCAAAGAAAACAAATGCTGATAAATATAAGACAACTAATACATAGGCACAAGAAAATGAAGACCCGAGAGTTAAGGAAGACAGTTTGCAATCACCTTGGCCAAAAAAGTACCAAATTCATCCAGCTTCTTTTTCAGTGGTGTCACTTCCTACAAAAAATTATAGTTATCAACAATTAGTTCAGTGGTGTCACTTCCTGCAAACAATTAGAATGTAAAATACTGCTCATAAACATATAAAAGTACCATTATATTATCTTAATCCCAACTAATAGCAGACGATTAGCAACATACATGGAAAAATAAAATAGATTATAGACTCCAACTTTCACCAGGTAACCATTAAAGCTTTTTACAAACTTGAATTCCACATCCCTATTCTCAGCCACTACTTCTGCCTACAAATTTTAATGTTAATGGCTTTTAACAAAAGAATAGGTTGCGACCAGAATAATTGATAACAAGACCACCTCTTACTAAAGTTTACATCAACTGCTTGGTTCCTTTGTTAATTCTCTTTTTGATTGGTCCAGGGTTCTGTCCACTCTTCTTTGATGTAATATTTTCTCTCCATTGTGCATACTTTATGCATAAAGGAAAGGATTTTCTAATTAATATACTTCTTTTACCTATTAAAAAAAAAAAAAAATTTACAGCCACAAGATATTTCTTGATATATAGTGCCATAAATGAACAACAGATCATGCTCAAAACCACAACTATAAAACCAAAAACAAAATGATAAGCCATACCTCTAGCCTTAATACACCTATTCTTAAGAGGTCATAAGCAGAATGCACAGTTGTAGCACCAAGATCTTGGAACCTCTGCTTGACCGCTTGCAGTGATCCCTTTAGTCATAGCTTCTAAAAAGTCCGTACCTCGGTACTTTTTGACCCGTAAACTGTCCTGGTATAGCAAACTTAACTATTTATATTACTGAAATATTGACTTAAGCAAAGGCCAATTAATTTTTTTTCCCCTTTTCCTTTTGTTGTTGCTATAGTACATATCTTATATTTTGGGCTGCTTCTTTTTTATTTTATTTTTATTTTTTTAATAATGATTCCTTCCTCTCTTCACAACAAAAGAATATTTAAATAAAAAAAAATAAAAAATATAATATTTAAAAGGATAAAAGAATAAATAAGTATATTTAAATAAAAAAAAAAATAGAAGTTTGCTGAGAGTGTATCTGAAAAAGTAAGTATAATGTAGTTTTTTTCTCCACATGTGGATGAAAGAGTAAAAAAACTACTGGAGTTGCTAAAAAATACATTTTTTATTTTTTAAATCTAAGATAGAAATCATATTTTAAACACAAACATATACAATATATATGAGGGGATAGGATGATCATTCTCACGCCCAACTCGTTAAGGAATAGGGAGGAGATCGAGCTTTTACGATATAGAGCTTTAATTGAAAAGCTATTTAGTGTTTTGCTTGTTTGACATATTATAATGAATGATGATTTAAACTTTTATATTTATAAAACATGAATAATGAATTTTATTTGTTTTGGTGTTCATGATTCCAAACTACAACATTTTGAGAATTTTGGCATTATTTATTTTATTTTATTAGAATAACATTCTATTGTACTGTTAGACACTTACCGATTAGAGATTAATTGAGATAAAACTAAAAAGCTTGCATAAAACGAAAACAAATGTAAGTGACCAAAATGAATACACCTCGGACTTAAAAAGGAACAAAAGTATAATTTAGTATTATGAAAAAAAAAGGTTGTCTCAAACAGAGAATAGAATGTTCGAATTAAAAACGTATTTAAAATTTTAAGGTTAAAAAATATATTTTCTCAACAAAAATTAAAAAAGAAAAAGAAAAAACCACATCAGCACATAAAGTGGGTCCCTTGTACGTGTCATGTCCAATAACAGAACAGCATAGAGCCATAGACACAACTCTGGCACTCTTCACACTTAAGAGGCGTTTGGTTCGCTTGATCTTAGATTATACCGTAATGTAACATTCCTATAATCCTTGAACCATGGAATTACATCAAGGGAATGTTGGATTATAATGTTTGGTTCATTAATTACATCCCCTTCACATTCCAAGAATGCAACATTCCAATGCTTGTTTGGTTTTATCACATTTCTAGGAATCATTACAATTTTTTATAATAAATTCCAAAAGTACCCTTATGTATAGCATATAATACCCTAACATTAATAAAATGACTAAAATATCCCTAAAACCTATAACTATTAAAAAAATCATATAATTATATAAATAAATAAATAAATCTTTCATATAACTATGACTAAAATGACTAAAATACCCCTTAAGACCTACAACTATTAAAAAAAATCATATAATCTTAAAAAAAAAATTATATAACTGTAAAATAAAAATAAAAAATCATTTAATTATTAAAATGACTAAAATAACTCCTAATACCTATAACTATTAAAAGGAGGGTGGATAAAATTCATTAAACTAATTCTCAAAGTTACCTAAAAAAAATATTCTAAATTATAAGTAAGCAACTAAGTTATTCTAAAAATATAACTAATAGCTAGAATACACATAAAGTGTCATTAATAGAAATAAATTGGTCTACAAATAGTTCCAATCTATTCATGTACTTAACTACAATATTAGAAAAGAGAAGGGAAAGAGACAAAAGAAGAAATAATGTTGGTTTTCATGAGTACACCAAGCAAAGCTTTACATAACTAAAGCCTCTTTTGAAGCAAGCTGTACACATACAACTTCTTGAAATGCCCTCCCAATGTGAAAAAATAATCAGTCTTGTTGCAATCAGCAGTAATAATCCCTCCAACTTTCACAATTTCTTCATCAGTCAAGCCCCCTCCAGCAAAAATAAGCTCCTCATAGATGGCCAAAATGTTAACAAAAATTTAGCCCCCCCGAAAGGCAATCTGCTGGACAGAGAGTCACTGTTAGTGTCCCAATGCTGAAATGCAAAATTAAAGCCTAACGGTTCACTACAACATTAAAATGGATAAAAATACTGAAATAACATTCATTTCAGCTAAATTTATTAAAAAAATAAATAAAAAAGGTCCAGAGCTTCTTTAGGGAACCCATTCAAAGCATAAGTTTGAATCATGGTACTCCAAGTAACTATATCATACAATCAACTCCTCATGAACTAGTAAAACTCTATGAATCAGATCATTTGATAAAAGAACTCAATGAGGCATACAAAAGTTTCTCAAGTTAGACCTTTACCCACTATGACAATAACCACATTTTTGCCTACATCCATAAACTAATTGCAGTTAAGGGAGCAAACATTTCCAACTTTAACAGAACCAAGAATTTCAAACTGGAGTTAAATCATGATCAAGCAAAATTATTTTTTGATAAGTAGAATTAATAAGAGCATGCCCAGTGGGATGATTAACTAAAATTCTTAGATCAAAATTTTGATTCATGACTAACTGAAAGACTTTGTAATGTATTTGCTCTAGAAAAAAAAAACCTTCTACAAACACAATCCTCACTTTCTTTGGTTCCATCTAACCTCTATTTTAAACTGTGTTCTTATACACAACTTTTACTACTCGGATTCTTGATGGATATAGACTTGATTACATCCAGATTATACAAGAAAATTGTATCCCATCAAAGACACACCGCGCTTTCTCCATGTTTCCACACTTAGCATACATATCCACCAAAGAAGTAGCCACAAACACATTCCTCCCCATCCCAATCTCTGTCATGTATCCATCTATCCACTCCCCACTTCTCAATCCCCAAGCTGAGTACACGCAAACAACACCCTAACAATCGTAAAACCATCAGGCCTCAAACCCATCTCTACCAACATTCTAAACATGTCAATGGCTTCTCTATATTGACCAACACCAATATACCCACTAATGATTGCAGTCCAAGAAACAACATTCTTCTCAGGAATTTCATCAAACACTTTATGGGCATGTCCCAAATAGCCACAATTCGCATACAAACAAAGCAAACTGGTTTTAACATAAACATCGCATACAAACAAATCAGGATAACAACCAGAATCAATCATTTCTTCAAAAATTTAAAATTAGATTATGGATACTGACTTCCTGTAACCAGGGCAAATAAGCAGTAAAAAAAAAAAAACCACAAATCCAAGAAATTTGAAATATGCATATAACGGTAAAAATCACAAGAAACCCATAATTTTTTTTCCTTGCAGGACTCGTTTTGTTTGGCATCCAAGAAAGTAAAAGAAATATGATAAAGAGAGAAGCAGATCGGTACCTTACGCAAAGCCGGCTAGATTTTCTCAGGAAACAAACAGAGGCTATGAACCCTAGAAATGAGAGAGTGATAGTAGTAATTAATTTCTAGTTTGCTTCTTGGAATCCAATCAGGATACAATGAAAATCTCACAAAGAAAATCACAAAAATACAATGTTTTATACAGAAAACGAAGGAAAGCAAAAAAAAAATTGAGAATCGAGAACTTACCAATGAAAGCTTCGGTGTCTGGAAGTTAGATGGCGATGATTCCGACGAGACTCCGACGATCAAGCACCGTTGAAACCGCATGATGAGCCATTTGCTAGAGAGAAAGGCAGAGAGCCATGAGAGAGAGGCAGAGAGCGGCTAGGGTTTCAACGTGAGAGACTGAGAGTTGAGAGAAAATATTTCAGTGGCAAGTTTTGTAATTACGAAATATTGGCATGGACAATTTTGTCAACAAGATATTTTTTTTAGCATCACGCGTGTTTTTCAAGTGGGTAATCTTAGATTCCTCTAATGTAATAAAGTAATCCCATCACCCTAATTTTGTGGGATGTGATTACTCATGTAATCTTACATTACAAATATTTAAATGAACCAAACACCATGATGTTCCACATTAGGCTAATGTCGTTACGATCACATGTACATCATGCGAACCAAATGCCCCCTTAGCAAACTGCATTCCACAAAAAACCAATCAATTAACATAGAACATCATGCCCACTGGTTGAAAACTTAAATAAAGTTTTAGTTCATTTATACACATGAACATCATGTATATATAAGTGTGCAAACAAGACTACTGTTAAGGAGCTAATTTGATATCTTCATTCCAAGAACCCCAACAGGCTCTCCTATGTTGATATAAAGGTTGGACATTTTCTGAATACGGGAAAATTTCAACAAAACTATGTGGGCAAGGTTCATTAAATGCAGGACCTAATGCATAAGGCTCATTCGAGCCAAATCCCAAAGAATTTTGTCCAGGATAAGAAGCGAGATGAATAAAAAGGTTAGGGTTAATGGACTTACGACCAAGCTGAGAAATGATTTCGCAAGCCCATTCTTTGTCATCTGCGACTGGAGATTGAGTTGAGTTTGGAGAAGAAGTTGAGGATTTCTTCGATCGCGCCATGGAAACCAAAGAATTCTAGGTTAGGGTTTTTTGGTTTGAGTATAAAATGAACAATCTAAATTTATGAAATCTTTATGAAATAACTAAGTGAGTTCGAGAGTCTTATATACAGTTTAGGTTTTGAAATTTGGTGGTTATACACGCGAGTGACATATAAACTAATACCTTTCAAGTGCAGGGGGCATGAGTTTGTACTATAAATAATTTTTACCGATGGGCTTAGATAAATTATTTATTAAGTTATTCTTAAACTAACATTCGAGCCCAAGTAAAGCCCAGTTGGTTTATTTTTTTCATTATAAACTGTGAGCCTGAAGTCACCTCGAGGTGTACTGTTCTTATCTACAAATCAGTTATTAACAATTTTATTTTAAGAAACTGCTAATAACGGTTGATGTATAATTCCTGTGTGATTTCAATACATGTGTAATTACTGCCTTAAGGAGTATCTCTCTACCTTGAGTTAATCTCGCGAATATTTGAAATTGAAAGTTGAAGATAATTGTTTGATTGAAGAAGTAACCACTTGATGAAGATATAAAAGAAGACAGAGAGGATGGTTAACAGCCCCCACTAATTTTCCAGAGTACAAGAGATCAAATTGTGATCAAAGTGTGTTCATCAATGTATAAAACAGTGTGTTCAAGTGTTCAAAGTGTGTTTAAGTGTGATTTAGTGTGTTTCGATATATAGTTTGAGTGTTAGTAAAGTGTATCTAGATTATTAAGTGTGATTTCTTACAGTTCGAGTTCTTGAAGTGTCTACAAGTAACAGGAAACTTCTTCATTTGTAAGTTTTTGTTGTTCATATTCACATTCGAAATGTATGTGCTTGAATATAATATAATACTAATATTTTGGTTTATTTACATTTGATTGTGCATTATATTCGAAGTTAATTATTAGAAATTCTACAGAATTCATCTCGAGGATAGTAAATTTGTACACAGATTTTACTTAGAGATAATCTGATTTGTTTATTAATTAGTTTGAAATTCGAGAAGTTAGTGTTTATTGGTTTAGAACGTAAAAAGTCCCCGTCATTAAGGCATAAGTCGAACCAAGCACACCCATTTGAATTTAAGAAGTCAGATAAATTGATTAACTTGTAGTTTGAATAAAACTTTGAGTCATTTAATCAATACAAATTATTTTTGTTCAAACAATATTGTTAATCTTTTCTCTTGTTTTATTTTTAAAAATTATTGGTCCTCAATATTCTTTACTCTCTCTCTCTCTCTCTCTCTCATATATATATATTATATATATATATATATATATTTTTTTTTTTTATAATGTATATTTTAATATTTTAATAACCTTTCATATTTGATATGTTTCATATTAATGAATAGGAAATGATTCTTTGACACCATGGTGTCAAAGTTTCCTTTCACACCACCACTAAAGACAAACTCCTATTCCCAATTAGCTATTCCAAGTTTAGCTATTCTTGTATCCAAACACCTCTTTTACTCTTACTTTCACTCTCTCTATTCACAGCAACATAAATTCTCTCTCTTCCAAAGCTCTCCTCCATTGAAGCTGTGCTCCCCCAAAGCTCTCTCCTCTATTGAAGTTCTACTCCCCCGAAACTCTTTCATCCATTAAAGATCTGAGCTCCCTTCATGAAGGCATGGCTTGGTTGATGTTTGAAGGTTTGAGTGTGGGTGTGGGTTTGATGTTTGAAAGAGTTGATTTTAGATCTGATTTGGGTTTTATTTGGGTTTGGGAATGGTTTCAGATTTGATGTTTGAAGTTAGGGTTTGATTGTATTTGTGAGGGTTTGGTTGATTTTTTGAGGGTTTGGAAATAATAAAAGTTGAACGTTTGGTTGATTAGGAATAAAACTTGTTGGGTTTAATATTTGTGAGGGTTTGGTTGATTTTGGTTGAGATTGGAAATAATAAAGTTTGTTTTTTTTTAATTTTGAAGTGATTTTGGTTGGTTGAGATAAAAAATAATAAAATTGTTACAAAGATGGAACCATAATATTATTTTGCAGAAATTGTGGACAATTATATTTGAACATGTTTAATAGATGCCAAGAAACATGACCAATTCGTATGAACATGTTTAAATGTTCATACAATTTTCCAGAAAATGTGGACAAAAACATGAAATTATGGACAACAATATCCATACTTTCTGGAAAATAGTATGAACATTCGAGTCTACTTATGAACATTCAAGTGAACCCAGAAAGTGTGGACAATTATTATTTAAGTTTGGACAATATTGTCCACATTTTCTAGAAAATAGTATGAACATTTCGAGTCTACGCATGAACATTCAAGTGAACCCAGAAAGTGTGGACAATTATTTTTTAAGTTTGGATAATATTGTCCACATTTTCTGGAAAATAGTATAAACATTCGAGTCTACGCATGAGCATTCAAGTAAACCTAGAAAGTGTAGACAGTTATTCTTTAAGTTTGGACAATATTGTCCACATTTTTTGGAAAATAGTATAAACATTCGAGTCAACGCATGAACATTTAAGTGAACCCAGAAAGTGTTTTCTGGAAATTTGATCTCAAAACTTCCTTTTGAATGGATCTTGGAGATGTTTCGGACGTTAAAACACAAATTCGCCTCATGGAAACCTGGAATCGCGTTCAACTCCTTCGCTGATGCAATAAGAATCATGATGGAGTCACTGCCTTATTAGTGGCCTGGATTATTAAATTTTAAAATCAAGTGTACCCAAAAAATGTAGACAATGGCAATAGGTTGCTCCTGGGTATTTGTTTGAACATATTGAGTTTCACCACAATTTGGGAACATTTTTAGACATTCTTTTTTTATATCTTTCACAATGAGTAATGTGAAGATTCCAATGGCAATAGGTTGCTCCTGGGTAACATTAAATATAAAAGAAAGTTTATGTAATGGGTTACTCATGGGTAACCTAAAATATACGCAAATGTTTCCAACCAATTTCACCATTTAATTTATTTACTCCATTTACAAAATCATAAGATATTGTTTCTGTTGACTACCTTTAATACAATCTCAAGTATAGAAAAAATAGAGCAACCAAAATTTTAAATACAAAAAGAAGAAACGTATAGTAGAATACAAAAACAACAAATGTCTAGCAAAACATAAAACTATATTTTGTTAAAGAATTGGGCAGTTTTGGGCAGCAAGCACAGCACATTCGATAGCGCTTTGGGCACGGGAAATTTAACTTTCTACAGCTTTAGGCAGCAAGGATTCTGTTTGTGTACAAAAAGTTTAGGGAGTTATTGTCAAGGCATCAATTGAAATATACAATTCTAAAATAAAAATTCATTATACAAGCCAAGCCTCATTCAAAACAAAATTATTTTCATGTTTTTTTTTTTAAAAAAAAAAAAATTCGAATTCCAACCTATCAATTTTATAGTATACAATAATATCATATGGAATAATCAATATTTAAATTTCCATCCACATGAATGCTAGATAATCAATCATTACAAAGAGAAAAATATAGAAATATTAAATACATCGTATTGGTTATAACAAATCTAGCTAATTTACAAACATTAAATACATATGTTTTCTTTGCAACCAGTAAACAACAAATATCATAGGATCACATAACAAATAGACATTCTTCCAAAATATACCCAGTAGGTGTAGAGCAGCAGAATTTTCAGGTACAAAAAGAGCTCTATAAAATCCACTTGAATCAACAAAACTGACAGGAGATTCACTACGACAAAATCCTCGAACAAAATTGTAAGCAACTACCTAATGTATAAAATTTCAGTACTTGACCATTGCAAGGATATCTGATTATAGGCCAAGTTTCTCCTCTGCAGCCTTCACCCTAAACTTTAGTCAGCTTCTTCTTCCACTCATATGCTACCTAAGCTCTCTCTTTTCTCTTTTCCCCCAGCTCCTGTGATAAAAAAAATGGTTAGAAAATTTGAATACAAGTTTTGCTCATGAATTGTTAGGAAATTTGAATACAAGTTTTGCTCATGAATTGTGACTTTTACTTTCAGAATTGGTTAATCTTAACAATATAAAGCCAACATAAGCATGTTGATAAACCAACTCAAAGACAATGATTCATTGACGTTTAATAGCCTGTTAATCCAAATAACACACACTATATATTTCAAATTCATTTTCACCAAATATTCAACACTTATATCTAAGTTACAAAATAAAGCAGACAATCAAAATACAATATATGATTGTCTAATGCCTTATTCATATTTGAACATACAAAATACACTTATGCCTTGTAAACATATTTGAACATCCAGTTGTAGATGGTTATCTGAAACAAACAAAATACGATAAGTTGGCAATAAAGCATGTAATCTTTATTTGTATTAAATCAGAATTAGTAAATCTAATGCCTTATTCAAAAAAGTCAATCCATAAAAAATTATTTAAAGAACCCTTTTATACGGTTTTTGAGGTTTTAAATTTTCAAACATAGAACATGTAAGAATAAAATAGAGTATCATAAAAAAGGCAGTTCCCAGTCATGGTATCATCAATTCCTCCCTGCAAAAGTTGATTACTTGAGTATATCATGCTATATGTTTCATGGAAGAAGCTAAAACCAAAAAATTTACCTGACCTTTCCCTTAGGCTGATAACACACATCAGTGACTATCTCTTTGGTATCAATATAATATTATAATCAACAACCTTACAGCCAACAATTTCCCAGATTTGAAATTTTCCATGAAAGATATTTCGGTGATAATGTGATATTTGTTTTTAAACAATGAAACAAAGATATTGAAACTTTCAATTTCAAAGAAAGGTCAATCAATTCACGGACAAATAAAGTA
>OU015761.1:48605149-48641847 GCA_907173295.1 Fagus sylvatica
TAATAACCCATTATGTGGTAACTTATAAGACCATCCATATGTACTATTTAAAGAAGTCACATGATTCATTAAATAGGTCATGTGACACGTGGATGGTTTTATTAGTTGACACGAAGTAGACTGTAGTAAGTTGGCTACAAACAAACTCTGTCCTTAATTTCATAGTTTATTTATTAATTTTCATCTGAATTCATCAATGACATCACTAACAATTGTGAAATTTTTGTGCCTCTAAACTTATTATTAATTTTACCTCAAATGAAACATTTGTTACAATTAACTAGTCATTTTTGTATGGTATAGAGATCAGAATAATCTATTATATTAAATCAATCTTGTGCTTATTCAACAAATTCACTACACACTAGTGCAATGTCTTTAAAGTCTAAATTCACACAAATTTACATAATTTAGAGTATGACAAGTAGAATCAAATATAAGGACGCCCATCAGAATCGCTTGAATGCTACAACCAATCAACATTCCTTCTAAACATTCTTCAAGATTAACCTAATCAACTACATTAATCAAATAATTCCAAAATCTGGTTGTTAGAGTGAACAACAGTTCAATTCACAAAAAAGAAACCCACAAATTACAATATTTATATAGGATTAGAAAAAAAAATCCTCACAAAATCTACACTTAATATGATATAGACTAATGTGTACAAATAAGAAACATGCATAACCACTTGATGCAACAAGGTCACAAAGCAAGTTTCAGTCTTTATTCTCTTGGATCCATAAATGACTGTTTGGTAAATTGACTTCAGGTCCTTATTATCTGAATTCAATAGAAGGATTTTATTTTCATTTCATACTCTCGAGGTCAAAAGAAACTTAACCTGAAGTGTATCTGTGTATTTTGGTTATGTATAAAATTTAAGAAAGTGTATTTGGGCTACATATAGAATTTAAGAAAGTCTAAATAATATTTAAAATACTAATATCATGTTGGTGTGTTGTGTGGCTTAATTGATAATTATATGTAAATTAAAAAAAAAATTAAAATTGAATACTAAATTATAAATTAAAAAGAAGACCAAAAATTACTTGAAGTTGATGACTGCACATTTTGTAAGACCAGGTTTTTATCAAAAGCCAAGATTATTATAGATCTTAAAATAATAATAATTCATTAAATTTTGTAATTTTTTTGATAATTTACTATTAATCGGTGTGATATTTTATTTTTTGGAATATTTGGTAGAGCTTTATTTGAAGTAAACTATGTTAATAATTTTAATGTATGTAAAATGAGTCATATGATGGAATTATATCGTACAAGTTGTAAAACTTACATTGAGCTGTTGTACAAGTTGTAAAATTTCTTTTATATTTATATATTTTTTTCATAATTTAAAATAATTAAGGGGGCATTTGGTATAGGGTAATCTTTTAAGATTCTAGGAGAATATTATCAAAATTCAGAACATTCTCATATCTCAGCACCAGAATTCTTAGTAAATCTCACTTTTATAAAATGTGGATTCCCTTAGAAAAAAAAAAAAAAAAGTCATTAATTTGAAGAAACTTTAATTTTTTTTTTTCTCCCTCTTTATGCTCTATAGCATTCTCCCTAATCATTGGTTCAACAAAACTTGAAGACATGCCTCGCTTCTTCTTTTTTTTTTTTTTTTTTTTTTTTTTTTTTTTTTTTTTTTTTTTTTTTTTTAATCCTTCGCTATTTATAAATTTTTTAAAACGGTTTTGTATCTGTAAGTAATATCTTAAATCAGTAAAAATGATTTGAGCCTTTATTGATTTTGACAGGATGACACTTTACTATAGTTTATGTTTATAATCATCAATTAAGGGTCATCCTACAAAAAAAAAAGTGTGGGTAAGGTGCTCACTTAATTGTTACCATAAAATGTGATGTAATTACTATTTTAAGTGACGTTATTATTATCTAATGTAATGTTGCTATTGTCCATTTTATATATTAAATTTAAATAAATAAATAAAAATGTTGGGTACCAAACAATATGATGATATGTATCATCATTATGTGATATTGATATTATAAAATGTGACATTTAAACTGCTAGAGATACTATACCTCAAAAAAAAAAAAAAAAAAGTGTAGGTATTATAGAATTACTCCTAAATTGAGTATTTTAAAGCTAAAGAAGTGGAATAATTTTGATTTTTTTTTTTTTTTTTAATACTAGTAAGAGGAACAAGGTTCAAAAGTACATCATATTGTCAATATTACTAATATGTATTACATTGAGAAATTGATGAGAAGCCTGAGTTGCCAAAAAGTTAGCTTCTTCTATAATAATGTTAGGGACAGCTTTGATATGGATACTGATGCCTTGCTACAGTTGCATGTAAAGAAGGTCTTCAAAAATGTTTGTCCACTGCCAAGTATGCTGCCTAATTGTTCTCCACATCATATAAATATTTTTACCAGGTCAAGATTGCAATTTTCCTCAATCCCTACCTGGAGGCTACCAAGGAAGCTTCTCTAATTGCTATTAATCTGGTTGTAGTGATGTTAGTTGTTCTGAGGCTTTGACATCCATAGAAAAGCACCTGTCCAAGTCTGTTCTTTCCAATAAAAGCTGAACCATGCCATTTTTTGTTTTGTGCACCTACCCCTGCCGTGAGAATGAGGGTTTGCCAATCCTCTGGGAGCTGAGTACTGTTCCAGTGGTGTCTTGAAATAATTGGTAGTGTTGTATTTACTGTCTGAAAATTCTGCTTGTACCTAGTTGTCAAAGAGTGAACAGTTAGTACTACCTCATTTGGGTTTGGGAGTTTACCTTCAAAGCAAACTTGATTCCTGTGGAATCATAGGCACCAAATTGTTGTGATGATCATGGAAAGCATCTCTATGCTTTCTGGAGTTTCTCCATAGGAGTCCAATAACTTGGAAATCCAAAGATCCACAATAATGTTTGACTCCAGAATTGTAGATGTATAAATGCCAATGCCCAACCAAATTGCTCTGGTGAAGGTGTAGTGTAGGAAAATATTGATCCTTGTAGATATGTTAGAATTTCAATTAGATCTCTAATGTTTTAACTAAAGAGTTCATGCTTTTTTTTTTTTTTTTTTCTTTAATAATCAACTTGAATAAAGGGAGTTGGGGAGGCACAAAATTCTAAGGTCCAGTCAAGTGTATCAAAAATTGTAAGATATGTGTGTTTTGATTAAAATATATGTCAGTTGTAGTAAAATATGTGTTATTTATAGTAAAATTTAGTTTATTACAAATGTCACTCATGTTACTAAAATTCGCACATTTTGTTTTTATGGACACACATTTACCACTATTGATACAAAATTTACCATAAAACACACATTTTATCAAAACCAACACTGATCCTATAACGGGACCTAAATATGACCCGTTGGCGGAGGTTAGCCTAGTTTTCTTAGGTTATTTTTGTTCAGTGGTCAAATCAAAAGAATAATTAAAATAATAACTGAAAAATGTTATGTGGAAGATATATGTCACATGCCACATGCACAACTCATTACAATAATGTTGATTAATACAGTTTGTCGATCCCAATTGAGAGAGTTATTGATAAAAGAAAATATTAAAAAAATGATTATTTACTCTCTTTTTTTTTCGGAAAATATTTACACACTTTCTAAGTATGTCTTTTGTGCACATTTCTTATATACACTGATATTATAAAAAAAAAAAAAAAAAGTTATTTGAATATTTTCTAAGTCAATTTTTTAGAAATTACCGATTATCCCAAAAACTTAAACTATTAGGATATGGTGAATTTAATCATTTAACCAATATAAATTCTAACATTCCCTCTCACGTGTGGGCTTACACTCCCCCTTAATGAATGGGGCCCAACACGTGAGATTTTTAATTTTTTAAATGGGAGGTAGAGTGGAGTCAGGGTTCGAACTTGGGATCACCTGCTCTGATACCATGAGAAAGTCCAATGGGCCTAACTTAATTTCAAAAGACGTCTTGAGAGATGAGGGATGTCCATGGCTTATAAATTGCACAACCCAAGAATACTTGGTCAATGTGGGATTAAACTCTCACTTTAATAATTTTTTTGTAGACACTTCTTATTATATTCAATTAACATATAGGAGTGTGTTTTATTTAGTTCAACTAATAAAGTTACGTGTCATTGAATAAGGAATTTGAGTACCAAAAAGGGAAAAACCAATTGGTGTCTTGACATAAGTTCAAATCCTCTCTCTCTCTCTCTCTCTCTCTCTCTCTCTCTCTCTCTATATATATATATATATATATATATACGCACACGATAAATTTGTGAAATTGATAAATGTGAGAACTGTATCTACTTATGTGTTTTTATAGGTAGGTATCAGAATATATCAAAATGACTCGATGTGAAATAAGATTTTAACCAAGATGTACTATAAGAGGTTTTAAACCCATTACTTCACCTATATATCTATTTTAATGAGAGTAGGAAGTGTTAATTTGAATTAGAATTAATTAATATCACTTTTCATTTCTTTTTCTTTTTCAAATAATGATTGATTGCTTGCTGTACCTTTTTTATACAAAAATAAAGCTTCATAGTCAAGATGTCACAAAATGCAACATGCATGGAACCAACCTCTTATTGAAATAAATTACGAGGTAGACTTGGATGTGCCAATATACTAAAAAGTGAGATATATTGGCCTTCGATTATATTATATGTACACCTTAACTCTGCAAACTAGAATTAGATTTTATTTTATTTTTGATAAAAAGCCCGACAACTACTCACTCCTATAAAGCTTGACAATTACATATATTCGATGAACTGTCCCACACAATGAATGTACCTTTTAAAAGACAAACGTACATCGGCACTTTTGAGAAGTTGGTTTTGTATGTGTTGTGTAATGACTAATGGGTGTGTTCTTTCTGTCGATATTTATGATCGATGGTCGACATGGTGCCTACCGACATATCATTTTGCACATTTAAATTAATAATTTGTTGGAAGGATAGTTGGTGAATAATTGAACATCGTTATCATACACTTTTAGCGTTGGAGTTAGTTGGATTTTGTGATATTTTAAACCAATCACTACCTATGAACTAGAGTTTTCCAACAGTGAAACCATGTGGGTGTGCCTTTTAAAATGTAGAAGAATTCTGTACGCAGAATTATGCTGTGTAAGGAACCTGCCAAATCATGTAAAATTTGAGTACCGAAAATCACACATCAATGTTCGTTCACATGTTTTCCTCGTGTCTTATAGTTCTTATCCAAAAATTGGTACGAGAGGTAGTGTAAGCCCACAATGGTTTTTGTGATGCATGTTCTTAACGTGTACAAAATAGGCAATAAATCTTTCTACTATTCTATAACAAAATAAATGAACAAGTGCAACTATAAATAAGTGGTCTTTTTTATATCTAATTTTCATGCCAATTTCTACCAATACTACTTCAAAATGACTATCACCCATTACTCAGAAAACCAATCAAGGGATGGAGAAGAAGAAGAACTAAGCCATGAATGCAAGGAACTTCTTCTTTCCCTTCCCAAAGAGAAAGGGTGGAGAACCTCTCATCTCTACAAGTACCAAGGGTTTTGGTGCCAAGCAAGTGAGATCCAATCCATAATCTCTTTCCAAAGGCACTTCCAAGCAAGTGAAACGGATGTAGTATTAACCACAGTACCAAAATCAGGCACCACATGGTTAAAAGCCTTGGCTTTTGCTATTGTGAATCGCAAGCGTTTTCCCATGTCAAATAATAACCATCCTTTGCTTACTTCAAACCCTCATGATCTTGTACCTTTCTTTGAGTACAAGCTTTATGACAAGCACCAGCTTCCTGATCTCTCCAACCTTCCACAGCCAAGAATTTTTGGCACTCATGTTCCATTTCCTTCCTTGCCTACTTCGATCAAGAAGTCAGGTTGTCGGGTTGTTTATATTTGTCGAAACCCTTTCGACACTTTCATCTCCTCATGGCATTTCATTAACACCGTGAAGCCGGGATCTGAAGCTCCAATGTCATTGGATGAAGCCTTTGAAATGTATTGTAATGGGGTTATAGGGTTTGGTCCCTTTTGGGATCACATGTTGGGGTACTGGAAGGAAAGCATAGAAAGACCTCACAAGGTATTGTTCTTGACGTATGAAGACATGAAAAAGGATGTTACATTTCACTTGAAGAAGCTGGCAGAGTTTCTGGGGTTCCCATTTTCTTTGGAGGAGGAAAGAGCTGGTGATGTTGAAAAGATAGCAAAGCTATGTAGTTTTGAGAGTTTGAAAGAGTTGGAGGTAAATAAAGTTGGCAAGTCTATTAAGTACTTTGAAAACAAAAACTTGTTTAGGAAGGGTGAGGTGGGAGACTGGGTTAACTATCTGACACCAAGGATGGTGGAGAAATTAACCAAGGTCCTGGAGGATAAGTTAGGTGGTTCTGGATTGTCATTCAAAGTTTTCTCCTAGGACAAGCAATGAGTGCTGTGTGGTGATCAGCTTGTTATTTGCATTGTTATGTGTATCACTTCTCCTTTTCCATGTGAGGGTAGAAACGTGAAGACGTTGTTCAATTAATTAAATTCATGTGTTGAATAAATGTACCTCGACTCAAACAACTTGAGTCCTTGATGTTGTTATGAATTTCTCTTTTGTACCCGTTGTTATCAATTAGCACTTTGTTAATTAACAGCATTTTAGTTTTTGACAACTCAAATGAAAAGACTTGATGTCTATTTTTCCCATCTCATGTGACCCTAATATATCGGGAAATTTAAGAGGAAACAATGGAATCACAAATGATTGAAGTAGGCTTAAAGACACAAAATGATTTAATTATTTATTTTTTTTAATACGATATTTGCTCCAACTTGATTGAGTTTGCTAATGGATTACAAGAAAATCGTCTTCAGGATGCAACTTCTCCAAGTAAAACCAAAAACAAAAAACCACATAAGCCAATTAAGAAGATATCACAAAGCAACCTTTCTTGCTAAACGCTAACTCTTTAAATTCCGCACTTAGGTTATTTGTGTTTACTTTCAATTTGATTGCATAATTGATTAAGTAATTCAACTTGGTTAATTTGGGATAAAAGCAATTAAGATGGGATCTAAATTTCCCAAACATGAAGAAGATGAGGAAGGAATGACGTGGACTTGCTTTTCAGGTCAATGCACTGGTGTCACCTCCACTTTCCCGGAAGATGCTGGGAAATTATCATAGTGGGATAAATCTTTTTGGTAAAGGCTAATAAAGTGGCTTTTGTAGGGGTCAAAAAGTGATCAATGAAGCGATTTTGTTTAATTAAAGTAACTAATCAAGATTAATCATGCAAAGGAATCTTTATCCTACTTGCTCTAGCGTGATAACTGATAAAAGGGACAAGATTACAATTACATAGTAGAATTGAAATAACATGAGATTTTTAATATTACAATCTCTCTTTCCCTCCCTATTACCATCAGTTTAACCTCAAAAATTCATTGTAATTCAAAACTTTCCATGTATCTTATCACTTATGTTATTTGGCCTGGCTATGGATTGTTTGGTCTCACTTACGTTAGCTCCATCTTCAGCCTCTTTTGTGACCTGCCTATTTCTCTTCTTCTAGCACCGCAATCCACACATTAATTGATAGTGTTAAACCCATAAAGCATGATGCTATTAATGAAACACACTTAAACAAAATGATATCATGTGGTTTTGAATGAAATAATGTTCATATACGATAGAAACATGTTAAAAAAATCACATTCCATTGTTTTGTTTAAGAATTCTCCGTTAATAACGTCATCGTAAATAAATGTACATATCATTTGAATTGAAACATTTTTTTTTTTAAAGAATAGGGTTTAATTTAAAACGAATGAAAGTGTGGGTATAATTTGAAGCCACTCATAAATTATGTGGTTTAAAATATAATTTTCCATTTTATATAAAAACAAAACTTATCGATCAAGACAATGAAATAATCACAAAATTATGACTTTTTGAAGTTAAAGATTTAATGCATTCACATTTTTTTTTTCCACTTAATCTATGGAAGATAATTAGTCTTAATTCTTATACTTGCAGATCTAGAAAGCTATATAAATTTTAAAAAATCGTTTCATATGGAAAATTAAGTTTGAATTTGTAACTTTTCAAAGCTAGAAATTGTATTGCTTATTACAATAGGTTGCCTCTAAAAGCCCGGTGTCATAATACAAGGGTACTCAACTAGAACCCATCTCGATTTACACCTTTCTCTTTGCAAGTTGCAGCAACCAGTTTCTTGAAAAACATGTCGCTCTGCTGCCCCAATAAACATATTTGATCATAAATTTGGATGAGCTTATGACAAATAATAATCTGTCATAATTGGTTAAATGGTTCAGCTAACCCAGTTTCACTATTCCTGAAGCCCCTCCCTTACTACCAAAAAATTACTAATTAACCAAAAAAAAAATGTAGCTTCATTGTTACCCACCTAAGAGAAAAAGATAGTTCCAGTCATCAGTCATCACAAGGTGATAAAGACTGATCAACAACTCCTTTGCCTTTCCCCTTTTCCTTAATTTATTTTTTCAACACATGGACTTGATGATTTGTGGGTTTCCCACTACAAGGATATCAAGTTCTAGAGAATTCCTTAAGTTCAATATTATAATTAACAATATAATATATTTAAAAAGAATAAACACAAAAAAATAAAATAATAAATAAATAAATAAGAAGGTAAAGGTGTTCAAGCTGGATTATCCTTTCATGTCTATTCTAAGGTACATTATTGCTCTAAGATATACATACGTGTGCTTATTTATTTATTTATTTTATCAATATTTCTCTTTTTTCCTCAAAATTTTGATGGTGATGGTAGGAGATTTAAGACACACATATGCGTGTTTATTAATCATTATTTATTTTTTTGTGAATTATGCCAAATGATTGGTAAGAGCTAGAAGATCAACAACTTATTTATAGAGTATACTTATACAGTTTCTACTGTAACTACGAAATGTTTATTTTCAAACATGAATATTTATAAAAACTAGGCTTCACAATAAAAACAACGAAGCTGATTTTCTAAGTTACACTTTATTTTTTGTAAATTGAAACAAAATTTACTGCAATTTTTTTTTTTTTTTTAAATCAATCAATATGATTTTCAGATTTAGAAGATTATCAGAGTTCTATTTTGATTTATGCTTGGTCCCAAAAGCTGAAATTCTAGTTCAATCCCTGCTACCATGCACTTCAATATTAAATAATATTTAAAAAAAAAAAGTACATTAACAACATATAGCATTCCTAATCACATTCAATTCTGCCACAACTCACAATAATTAAACAAAATTTTGAGACATACAATCAAACCATCCAAGAATTGCCTGCTTATGGATTCCTTCATTATGAAGATCCTGATCACATCTTCTACTTAAAAAATATATTATTAGTATACATTATGTAATTAATTATTTTTTTTGTAAATTTTATCTCAATACAAGGCTAAAAATACAACAAGATTTACTACCAATACAAAATTAACAATGTAATAAAGAAATAAAGTATTACATTGTGATTTAAATTAATGTCTACTAATAAAAAAAAAATAGGTCATGATTTGTGCACATCTCTTTGCACACATTTTTATAAAATTTGAATAATGTAATAAAAAAATATAAAGAAATGTGTATTGTGTGTAGAGTAACAATAGAGATATACACAAATAGGTGGAATGCATTTATGATAAAAAAAATATCATAGACATCCTCTAAATAAATTTTCACAATTCTACACAAGAGCTCCCTGGTTCTTTGATACAAAATGAGAAAATGAGAATACTTTTTCAAAGATAAAATAAAGAAAGAGAAAAAAAGGTAGGGAACACATGATTAACAAAAAAAAGAATTTAAATTGGTTCCTCCAAGTTTGTAGCAGTGTAAGTAGGGTTCAATGGTACTCAAATGACATATTCTAGACTTGGCTCAGTATCATAAAAGTGCAAACATTGACTCTACCTTCCACCTCTCCCAAAAAGTTCACCAAAAAAATGGTCATTAAAGGGAAAACAAATGACCTCACCTTCATTAGAGAGTTATGTATTGCTTCAACAACATCCTAAGCCTGTGAACATAAGAACCAAAAACAATTAACAAGACAGAAAGTAACCCAATTATATAAAACCAAAAGGGAATTTTTTTTATAACCTCATATGGAGTCCCATCCTTAAACTGCAATTTGACGGCTGCAATTTCTTTTTCTTGAGAAGCAACATTCTCTTGTAAAACCATAAACAATTTCTAAACACCTGTACTTCTTGTAACCTAGTGAAAGGACAGAGAAGACACACCTTAATAGATCCAAGACAAAAAAATTTACACCTACTGCAAAGTTGGAGCAAAAGCATTTTAAAAAAAATTTTAGGTCTTACTGAGAGCGCCAGCAACGCCTCCGGAGAAAGTTGCACACTCCAATCTGCGATTGGTGCACGAACTCCTTGCACCGCCATTGACGTGGCTCAAATTTAGACCTCCTCCTCCTTTGAATTTGGTCTCGAAGAAGGAGAAATCGAAAAATCCAACCTGGATGATTAGAGAGCGACACCACCGCCGATGAGAGAGAACAGAAAGACCCATCTTGAATGGTAAAGAGAGGGCAGAGAGATGGGAGGGAATAAACACTAAGAGAGAGAAAAGAGAGAGGAATGAATAGGCGGGACTGTGGGAGTGTGGAATGTACGGGGGATTTGGATAATAGCAATTTTTTCTTATTGCAACAAAATAGAATGCAACAAAACATTTTGTTGTAATATAATATTTTTTTATTGCAACAAAATTTTCCAAAATCAACCAAACATCTTGTAGATTTTTTGCAAAATGCATTCTATGTATAAAAATCCGTGAAATCACTTTTAAGTAGAGAATCCAAACACAGGCTTATAAACCAAGATTCACAAACCATACAAGTAGTAATCTTTGAGAATCCTGTGAGTTTCTCTATATGATGTGTCAAAATCTGTAAAAAAAAATAATAAAAAAAAACTGAATATATTGATTTTTATTTATAAGCAATGAAGAGTTACCGATGAAAATGCACTTTTGACACTGCCTAGTGTTGGGCAAAATACTTTAACGCATTGTTATCATAGTTACTAGTTGTTAGGGACACAAAGAGATTTACCAAAACAATATATAATATAGAGTGCTTAAACATAAGGAGTATTATGTTAATTTGGTATCCCCATATCATGTCTATATAAAACTTTAGGGTTTATTTTTTTATTTTTTTTCTTAACCTAAAATATGTGCATGATGACTTTACGCAATTTAAAATTATATGGGTTTTTAAATAAGTATCCATGATATACAAATTTTTTAGAGTAGTGAAAAGTTCAATATTTATTGTTAGGTGATTTATAGTGGTCTTATAGTCCAATGACATCCGCTCCCTTCTAATGGAGTTTAATTTGGAGTATGTTGGTGTAAAAAGAGAAAGAGAAAAAGAAAAAATTCATTGTGAGGTATATACCCTTTCCATAATAAAATCTTGGTTTAATAAAATTAAACTAGAATCTGACTTGCTTCTTGCTATTCAGGGAAATACTTATATCCCTTGGCTAGAGGCTCCAGTCAGGGCATTTTTGGCATTTTGAAAAAAATTGTAATCGGTTGTTCAGGTCAACGGATTTATATATACTGACATATAAATTACAATAAATAATACATATATTACAAAACTATACTCTAATACACAAATTGACACAAATATACAAATTTAATCAATTTCTTACAATATTTTACACATAAATTACTAAGCACCGCCGAAATTGACACCATTTACACGGATTAACACAAAATTCATAATATTAAATAATTTAAATACTGAAAGTAAGAGTAATTACAGATCATGACACATATTTACAATTTTTATCATAAAAGTAGTAGTATTTACGCAATAAATACTGAATATCACATCAGCCGTCATAATCCACAAAATTTGATTCCATTTTACGAAAAATGAGACAAATTCCTTTTTTTTAACACCATTATTGCAATTATAAACAAAACAATTACAAAATGATAGAAAAATTACAATTACTGAGAGAAATATATATTTTTTATCACCAAGAGTACTAGGATTTACACAATAATTACTAAATATGACCCAATCTGTCATAGCCGCCAAAATTGATTCCATTTTACAAGAAATGAGACAAATTACGGTTTTTATCACCTATATTTCATTTTTAGATATACATTTTACAAGATTTGAGACTGATTATAGTTTCAAAGACATGTTTACAATTGTTATCACCCAAATAACAACATCTATAAACAAGTTACTGACAATCACCCAAGCCGTCATAGCCGTCAAATTTGATTCCATTTTACAGAAATGAGACAAATTCTTTTTTTCTTTTTTAACACCATTATTGCAATTATAAACAAAACAATTACAAAATGATAGAGAAATTACAATTACTGAGAGAAATATATATTTTTTATCACCAAGAGTATTAGGATTTACACAATAATTACTAAATATGACCCAAGCCGTTATAGTTTCCAAAATTGATTCTATTTTACAACAAATGAGACAAATTATGGTTTTTATCACCTATATTTCATTTTTAAATATACATTTTACAAGATCTGAGACTGATTATAGTTTCAAAAACATGTTTACAATTGTTATCACCCAAATACTAACATCTACAAACAAGTTACTGACAATTACCTAAACCGTCATAGCCGTCAAAATTTGATTCCATTTTATAGGAAATGAGATCAATTACTTTTTTTTATCAAAATTATTGCCATTGTGGAGACAATTTTTACAAAACGATAGACCAATTACAATTACTAAGACAAATATATAGTTTTTATCACCACAAGTACTAATATTGACACAAAAGTTACTAAAGAACCCAAGCCGTCATAGCCGCCAAAATTTGATTCTATTTTACAAGAAATGAGACATTTTTTTTTATCACCAATATTGCATTTTTGAAAACATGTGTTACAAGACGTGAAAGTAATATCAATTATTGAGACATAATTACAATTCTTACCACTTAAGTCCCAAAATCTATAAATAAGTTACTAACAATCACTCAAGCCATTATAGCCTGCCAAAATTTGATTCCATTTTACAAGAAACTAGTCGCAAATCTGTGTGATGTACAGAAAAACCACTAATATGATATTATACATATAAACTAAAAATCACACAAAAAAGGAATTTTGGAATTCAAATCAATATCTCTACAGATTCTGCTACTTTTTTTTTTTAATAGTCTTCCTATTATATTTTGATAGTTATAGAGTTATAGTCTTAATAATATTTCTTGATAGGCCATAATTTTTTTTTTTTTAAAATTAGTTTTTCGTTTTCCATTTAGCAAACAAAAGGTGGATTGATAGATATTAGAGTTTTATTTAAAGTCTAGTCACATTAAAATATCAAATTACACCTAAAAGTGGATTAATAGATTTAAAAAAATAGAATTTTAGTTATATTCTAGTATCAATGATGGTCGCACTAATAATAGATATTAAAAAATAGAGTTTTAGTTATATTCTAGTATCAATGGTGGCATTAATAGATAAAATTAGAGAAAAGTTGATTAATATATATAAATAGTAGAGCTTTAGTTAAACACCATAATAATAACTAAATTACTTATCATATGATTTTTTATTTTGTTTCAGTAAAAGATATATCATATGATTTTTATTTATTTTTGGTTGAGTAAAATGTCATATGATTTAAAACAGAGTAAATAGTAATCGTGTCTGTGTGAGAGAAAGAAGTGAGTCGGGTTAGGAAAATAGATTTAAGTAAGGGTTAAAAAATAATGAAAAAAATAAAATGACATGTAAAATTGTGAGAGCTGAAAAGTTGATGTGTTAATTACTGAGACATAATTACAATTCTTATCACCCAAGTCCCAGAATCTATAAATAAGTTACTAACAATCACTCAAGCCGTCATAGCCTGCCAAAATTTGATTCTATTTTACAAAAAATAAGACCTAATGAGACCAATTACTTGTTTTATCAATATTATTGCCTATGGAAAAATTGTGACTAATCGTAGTTTTGCTTCATTAAAATAGTGATCGATCGTTATTTCTGGGTAAATGTGCATTTGATTCAGAGACTAAGGTGATCGATCGTATATTTGATAATGAAAATATCGATTGATAGTTTTTTATGACCAATCGTGTTCTCGCTTCATTAAAAAAGTGATCGGTCATTTTTTCTGAGTAAATGTTAACATGATCGATCGTATATTTGGTAATGAAAATCAAGATCGATCGATGTTGGGAAAATTGTGACCAATCATATGTTTGCTTTATTAAAATAGTGATTAATCAAAGTTCTGGGTAAATTATAAAACGCTTACAATATTTGACATCTCAATTACTAAAAGTAAATTATAATGATAATAATAATAATGATAAGAAGAAGAAAGAACAATTCTAATGATAGTAATGCTTTTAATATGAACAAAAATAATTATAATACTAACTAATAATAATAAAAATCAAAATCAAAATAACTACAACAATAGTAATAATAATTACAAAATAATAATATGAATAAATATTTCCTTAATAACAATAATTATAATAAAAACAACAACAATAACAACAACAATAATAATTATAACCGCGTAATGATGATCATTAAACTCGTTCTTTACAATAGATCTTTTTTGTCTAAAATTTTTCCCGAGTCACATCAACAACACTCTAATGGAAACCAATTCATTCCCTATTTTCATTAACTGTTTTAATTTGAGTCCTACTCTCTTTGTTTTCATGAATATTTTATTTATTTTTTATTTTTGACCGGAAATGAAATAAAAAGTATGATTGCATAACCGAAAATATTTTATTTATTTATTTATTTTTTTCTGAAATGGTTCTTAAAAAAGTGTATCATTACTAGAAAATAAGTATTATGAGGAGGTTCATATCTGCTTCGTATTGCGTTTGAATGAACAAAATGGAATCAACCAAGAAAGAAGAATGTAAATGTGTGTAGAGAGGTAGGAATTGTCCAATTTTAGCACTGTCTAATGTGCCATCGGTCTTAATTTTGTAAGTTATATTTTATGATCGATCGCCAAAATCCTTTGAAAATATTCCGATCGATCGCAACTATCCCAACAGTAATGGCATTTAAGGTGGACTGATTGCCCAATTCCTTTGAAAATTTGGACCGATCGATCACAACTTTCCCAACAATAATTGCATTTAAGTGGATCGATCGCTCAATTCCTTTGAAAATTTGGATTGATCGATCTGCAACTTTTCCAGAAATTGAACAATAATAGACCTTTAAGTCGGACCGATCGTGCAATTCCTTTGAAAATTTGGACCGATCGATCGCAGGTCCCCTGAAATTGTACAGAGAATAAGGCGATCGATCGCAAAAATTCCTTTGAAATATTTGGACCGATCGCAAGTTTGAAAGAAATTGTACAGAAAGTCCATGTAATGCTTTCGATGGTGTACATAATAGTAATAATTTTACTACTATTATGCTTTATGTGGGTAGGCAATAAATTTTTTTTTTCTTCTTCTTATTATATGTATTAGTATCATACTGATTGACATTTATTCAAAAGTGATAATTTTTTACTAATTTTTATTTAATTGTCATAGTTCTTCGGATGTGTATCATTTGTTTTTTATTTTCTTAGTATAGTATTTATAATTTTCTAAAGGTTTGTCTGAGATAGGTCCAACCAGTGTTGTTGCACTTATGGCACCCAAAACGAAGGAATTAGGTTTGCCGAATAAACAGAGTGGTTAGGTGGGTGTTGTTATTTGTATATTCATTATAATCATAGAAATTTTATCAAAATTAATATTTTTAATACTATTATTAGTATTGTTGTTGTTGATTTTATTTGTATTTAATTATCATTTTTATTATTATTATAATCATATCAAGTATTGGATGTTGTTATTTAATTATTACTATTATTATCATCTATTACTATTAAGAGGATTGCTCCCTCATGTCCACTTTTAGGAACTGCCAAAAATACCCCTCACATCTTACAATTTTCCTAAATTTATTCATTGATTTCAATTAATAATATCTCTTACAAAAAAGGGTATAATAGTCTCATCACTATATAGGAAAATGTCCACTTTAGTGCACGGACAAAAATAACCCCATATTTTAAATCTATTGATTTGCTTTTAAAATAAATATTAAAGGTTAAAAGAGTAATGCACTGATCTTTTCAAATTCAAAAGTTAAAATAATCACAAGTACACGTTCATTGAACCAAATTCTAATACAAAATTGAATAGATTTATTTTTAAAAAAAAAATGATGGTTTGCTATCTTTCATCACCTATTTCAATGGTTATTATAAAGGACTATACAATTTCCCAAAAAAATAAAAAGAGCCTCTAAACACGCACGGAGCGCATATGAAGAGTCTAGTCATTATTATTGTTATATTTACTAGTCTCGTTATTAATTATGTTATATTTTTGTTTTTCAATCTTTGGAATCATTCTTTCCAAACAACATACAAAATTAAAATAAAATTAGACTTCTTCTTGAATTAAAATTACTAATTGGAATCAAAGTGAGTTTTCTTAACAAAATACGCTAACGTAAATTGATAAATTTAAAACGTTCACTCCAGAAACAAGAAATAGTTTACCCCCAACCGGGTTTGAAGGAACTATCCTCCAATCCACTACGTGGCTATTAAATAGACAAGTCATGTGTATTTTTAGTCGTCTGGTTTTTTTAATGAATCATGTCACTTTTTTAGATAATACATGTGAATGGTCTATGTAATTGACACGTAGTCGGTTCAATGAGACTTTCTCCAAACCAGGTTGAAGGTAAACTTTGTCTCCCCAAACACACATGTCCATAAAATATTTATTTAAAATGTTCTTATTTTTACTTATATTAACATAATAATTTAGGGAGATATATATAATTAAATGTCATGCGTATTTTGAATTTATTTTTCAAAATTGCAAAGGTTTAATATTATAATTAATTATAATTAAAGGCCATAATTATTTTGATAAAACCCATAAATAATTTGACATAATTCTGTGATCTTTTGTAAGATATTTGTATAAACATGAAATTGTTGTGAAGTATTGTTACATAGTTTAGGGGTTATATGGATTTTAGTGTTTCTTAATAAAGGTTTAGTAATAATTTCTATATGTTTCTAAATTTTGAAAATTTATCTCACGAGTGATAATGGTGTTTAGATTTTATCGAAATGATTAATCTTTGTCAAGATATGTAATTTTAAAAAAAGTTTTCTCATATTTTTAGACTTTAGTGAGTGTTAGTAATAATTTACTAATAGTATGTAGATCATTTGATAATATTTGTAGAAATGTCCTGGGTTTTGTAAATAGTCTCTTTATGGGTAAGTAGTTTATTTGGAACTGTAAGGTTTGTGTCGAAATATGTAACGGGTGACTGTGAGAACCACGACCCTTAACCCAATGTAAAGGTCTAAACATGAAGAGAAAGAACAAAAAGATAAACATACTAATCTACTTCCCCTAAAGAATGGGGTTCATGGGCTAGAGGATTGAGTGGGAAGGAATTAAGCACCCAATCAACCTAACCTAAATCAGTTTCTTAAGAACCCTTAATCTATAGTTCACGACTCGATGCATACAAACCAAACTCGCATTGATATGACATCATATATAGTACATGCAAAAAAAGATGAATAATTGTGATTAATCACCTAGCAATTGAAAGTATTCATGCAAATATCCTTAATCACATATCTAGACAACCAAACATAACATGTTAAGATTAAGACCAATCAGAAACAAACATGGCAGAATCAATAGGAAAATATTTTCTATACCAGACAATATAAATCCTAATAAAACCCAGATCGGTTTTTAGATGCAACCAATCGGGCCTCTCCTAGTACCGATCGGTACCCAAGTTGGCCCATTCGGTACCCAGGTAAAAATTGGGACCCGATCGGTGCCTAGGTAAAAACCTAGGACCCGATCGATTTTAATCCGAGAGTTCAGTTACTGATTCTCATGAAAACCGATTCCTCCATTGTTTTTAACATTTTAAAACTATAGTTTTCATCCTAACATGCTCCTAAGTCATAAAATTTTAATCAAATAAATTCCATATAAAAAAAAGAATTAAAAACAAAACTATCCTAAAAAAAATATATACAAAAATAAAAACAAAATATCCTAAAAAAAACATATACAACTAATCACACAATCATATTTTAACAAATGGATAATCAAAATAACAAGGAAAAGAAGTACCTGCATGTGTTGGGGAGGGAGCTCCTTGATTTGATTCGATTGAATCCAACCTGAAAAATTGATTCTTAAGGGAAAAACCGTTAAATTTGGTTAAAAGAGATAAAAAAAGAAAAAAAAAAATGGAATTAAAAGATTGGAATTGAGATTACAAGAGGTGGCCTCTTATAATCTCTAGGGTTATAAGAATAGCTTATATTCTTATTAGAAACCCTAATCATTCATAAATATTCTTTTGAATTTTGTTTGAGATTCTAAATGATGAAAATTCCAACCTCCTTTGAAAATGAATATCATTTTCTATTTATATGGTAGCCCCAAAATGGGTAATCCCGAATTCTGGAACCCTAAGAGGATAATTTTTGTTTTAAAATTGGATTTGTGGTACAAGAGTTTGACTCTTGATAAAATTCTTACCTGTGTGCCAATTGATTCCATATGAATATAAGAATAATCAAAAGATTAAATTAGGGACTCAAGGAATAAGATGTAATGACTTTAAAGTGACAGTTTTATTTAATGACTTTATATCACTATGGATGATTTAATGGAGGGGTTTAATTGCAATTAAAATAAATTAAGGATGCCTTGTGTAATTAAATAAAATCCTAGAGTGCAATTATATTCTTTTAGTGGAATAAAATATAATTAATGGTAACCTATGAGCTAGTTATGAGATAACAAGAAGTCCTAGGCCCATTAGAGCTAGGGCTTTATTTTCCTTTTGGTCCCACTCCAAGCTATATAAGAAAAACCTCTAGAGGTTGGTCATAACTTGATACGTTAGATGTACGTGAGATACAGAAAGATAAATGATTCAACCAACACAATAGAAAAAGAGAAAAACAGTTTTCTCTCTAGGTTGCTGTAAATCTCATATTGTATTCTCTATAAGTAAGAGCCCACACTCTTGACCATCAAGATAGTCATTGGACTGAAGACATTCAAGGGAATAAGGAAGATTCAAGTTTTCTTCAAGAATCAAAGGAAGGCATCAAGGTATAAAATTTGGAAATCTACAAAGGTATGTTTCCTATGATTAAAGTTTTTCAGATTTACTAGTTTCATGTGTAACATGCCATGTATGAATAAATCCATCTAATTTTCCGCTTCTATGAATATGATGCATGTTTTTACATATATTGTATGATGATTTTTACATATTTAGAATATATAAAACCAACAATCATAACCTATGTTCCACAGAGTCTACGAAATCATAACCTAAGCTTAACATAGTTCTTATACTATTATGAATGAGTAAGGAAATTTTATAAATAGGTATAAATTGGTGCATTAGAGTAGCGCATTAAAAACGTGATGTATTGGTTCAGTTTGGAATGAATTTAGAGGATTGAATTCTTATAAGTTTTGGAGATTGTAATACCCGGTTCCAAAAGAGGAAAAAAATAGTTTTATTTTAGGTGGGTAATCTAGTAAACTTTTAATTGTAGGGTAAATAATAAATAATTTAGGACGCAGCCCTAAAAATTATTAGAGTATAAATAGAGTTATAAGTCTCATTGTATATCTATATATCCTTTTAGCCGATTTTTTTTTCAAGGATTTCCAAACGAGATGGATTGAATACTTCCTGAGGTAAGAACTTTGAAAGACTTTCTTTTCTCTTAGATCTAATTACAACATAATCATGGATAATGAAGAGAAAGATCATTCCTTTTATAGCTGGTTTTATTATAGGCGATGATGATATTTTATCAATTTAATTTAATTGTAAATTCGTGCGGGTTGCCTTTACCTGATGTATTTGGCATGATATGTTTTAAAAGGCTGTGTTTGGACTTTCGCGTTAAATCGGGTTTCCAAAAAAAAAAAAAAAAAAAAAAAGTCGCCGGCGCCTAGTTAATTAAGGCTATTGATGTGAAGTAAAAAGCCATTAGGCTTGTTGTGTATGCTGCATAGGCCTTGAGAGAAGAAGAAAAAAAAACAGGAGACAAAAAGTAAAAGTAAAAGATAGAAATATTTTAGACTTTAGCATGTATACATAGAAAAGTTTGGGAAGGCTCGAAAATTTAGTTGGACAATTTTCATTAATGAGTGACACCTGTCGGGTAGACACTTAGTTTAGTAAATAAATTAGCCACTAAGTAAATAGTATTATTTATACCGAATTATGTATTTTGATCATTGTACAATTGATTTAATTGGTTTAAGTTGCAAAGTTTTAAAAGAAAAGGTATAGAGGATTATATTGGGTAAAACTTAGGTATAATTCCTTATGTCAAGTACATAGGTTCTTCATTGAATTTAAATACATTGAATTTAAATATTCTTGGAAAAGTTAACATTGTTTGTATTTTATTGGTTAATGCAACCATGTGTTTGAATTCAATTGGGGAACCTAATGTACCTAGCCATAAGAACTGTACCTAAGTTTTACCCAAATACATAAACCTGTTACTTACTAGAAGTAAATACCTTTGTCCTTAATTAGTGTTTTCTCAAATTATATTTATTAACATATCCTATTTACATACTTATTATTAATGTTTTTATTATTTAATTATTCCAAAATCAATTTTGTTTCAAATATTAAAAAATAATATTTATTTTAAAGTTATTGTTTGATTCAAAAATATTTAGATCAAGCATGTGATTATATGATGCAAGACACCTTTAATGATGTACATTTTATTTGTTTAAATTGATTTACATTTGTAAGAAAATTTTAGCAATGTTTGAAAACTACTATATTTTGAATTCAAATATGTTTTTGATTGTAAACATCTTAGTCTGACTATATTCTAGGCCCTGCCAAGGATAATACATTGGCATCCGAAATTAGTTTCAATCAGGGGGTTGCCATCAACTTATGTGTGGTGTTTGGGCCTTGTCATAGGGCCAATGTGACCGTAATCACCAAGATTGTTAGGTATCCGTATTTGAATATGTTAATCTGTCGCTTGCAAATAAATTTATATTTTATTTTTGTGAACCAAACCGAGTGTTTGTCTATTTTAATCATTTTATCAAAATCACAATCTAAGAATTATGTATTATATATATATATATATTAACAAATGTGTGTTTGATCCAGTTAGTTAAGAGTATTGGTTATTTACTGGGCAGCTTACTCCATTCTTTCCTCATTTCAGATACTGAGGATAAGTTAATGCGGACGTTGTGAGGGAGTAATATGGGAAGAAATTTAGGCATAATTATTGAGCATTTCCTATTTTCTAAGGAAAATTGAACTTTCCCCGTTTTATCTATTAGGTAAACTTCAATCTATCCCTTAATCTATAAAACCGAGCAATGTCTCCCCTTATGTATTGAAAATGTGCAAATTACCACATCGACTAATTTTCTGTTATCCATGTTATCTCCCGTGACAATTTGACTAAATTACCCCTTCATAAAAAATTAAAAAAAAAAAAAATCTTTTAATGAAATAGAAAGAAGAAGAAGAAGATTTTCAGTTACATCTTGGGCTGTCTTAGGAGAAAATTTGTGTTTTAACATTATTACATTGACCATCTTTAGAACTCTATATGCTAGAGCATAGAAAGCCTTTGCTTGATAAATTGGCGGTGATATTTTGTAGATTTCAACATATGTGAATCTCAGATCTTGACCAAAGATCAAAAAGAGAAAATTATCCCATTTGCGTCCTAACCATTTCTCGAAATTACCAGTATTAATTTGATACTTCTTCGACGGGCGATGGGTGTGGGTGGGTGTGGTCGATGGGCGGTCGTTGGGCGGTGGGCATCGCTGCTGGGTGGCTTTTGTGTGTGGTCTTAGTTTGGGGTTTTGCAATAGAGGGGAGAAAGCTCATATGGACTAAAGGGAACCCTTTGTATTAGATTGTGGAGATCATGGGAGGGGAAAGTACTGTATGGTAGATTTGGTGTTTCCGTGTTTGTCTAGATCTAGCAAGGGAAATTATATAGTAGTCCGGGAGCACAAGGTCAGCAAGCTGATCTTGTACTCCCGTCCTATTAAAACACACCATTTGCCAAAAAAATTTGACATCATTTAAATGGTAAGCAACTCATTAAAAAAAGCTAAACGGCGTTAGTGTAGAAAATGTTCCGTTAAGCAGTAACATTCGCCAAGCACCACCACTATTTGGTGTTTTCTCTAACAGTATCAGGCACCACCATTACTTGGTGTTTCGGGAAAGAAAAAAAAAAAACCAACCCTTTTTTTTTGCGTTTTTCAGATTCAGACTTCAGAGAGAGGGACTAGGGAGAGAGTTTTGAAGAACCCACAAAGGATAAAAGAAGGTTTGTCACAACCAAACACATAAACATGAAAAACCCACCACCGTTCAACAGATCTCTCTTCAAAGTCAGGTGCAAAAAAAATTTATTTTATATTTTAAAGGAATTTATTTTACTTATAACCTAAATAAGAATAGCGAAGAAGAAAAAGAAGAAAAGGATTGATGTTATTTAAGAATAGAGAGAAAGAGAGAAGAGATTGTGTCACTGTGCAAAGCAAGAAAAATGGATTTTTTTTCCTTGAATAAAAAATGAAGAAGAAACACCAAGTAGTGGTGGTGCTCGACGGTGTTAGAGAAGGGGTGGAGTTGGGTAGGTGGCGGTTGCAGTTGGCGGCGGACGGCGTCGCCATGGTGTTGGGAGATGGGTTTTCCGTTGCTTTTTTAGTGTAGTTGAGAGAAATAAAATGGGTTTGATGTGGGTTGTTTTTAACCGTTTGATCTTAGATCTGCCACGTGTCCTCCATCCAGTTAAAAATGAGAGAGAATGGAAGGATTTGTAATGGGAGGAGAGCCGGACCCGTTTGTTTGTCTCTCTTTTTTCCTAATTTTTTAATTGACGTGGGGTCTATACTATTTTCAAATGAAACTTGACAACGCTAACGCCGTTTAACTTTCTTCATTGATATTGTTGTCTTTAAATTATGTAAGATGTTTTTGCCACACGGTCTGTTTTAATAGGATGGGAGTACAATGTCAGCATGCTGACCTTGTGCTCCCGGACTACTATATAATTTCCCCACAAGTATAGTCTATATGTATCCCTACGTGTCAAATGGAAAACATGAGATGTTTTTTAACTTTAAACGTTATGAGGTTTTTTTTGTTAATAATAAATATTAAGGGAAAATACGTCATTCTCTAATAAAGTTTTTTATAAATTGCCACAATTAAAATAGAAGAAGAGAATATTCCGTTTATTTAACAGAATATACTAATAGTTGGGGGTATTTTGCATATTTTCAATACATAAAAGGAGATATTGTTCGGTTTTATAGATTTAAGGGGGATTGAAGCTCACCTAATAGATAAAAGGGGAAAAGTGCAATTTGCCTTATTTTCTATCTTAGGGATTTTACGAGAGAGTTTGTCAATTTATATTTTTGGATTATCGATGTATGGATCTTGAATTATTAGATACATTATTGGTTATTGGATTATTTTGGATATTTTTTTAAAGGTCTTATTATAGTAATTTGTTAGTGAGACCTGGCATACTCGTAAGCTTTATAGGTGCACGGTCTTTGTCACGTGTCTTGCTCATATTTTGGGTTTGGCGCATGGCAATCAAATGATATTAGAGCTAACCAAGTAATCACGTGTGGGTTGGGACACAATATATGCCTTAATGAGGACATCAAGGATTTAAGTGCGAGAGATTGTGATACCTCAAATTCTAATAAGTGTGTGTGTGTGCGCTGAGTCCTACATCAAACATATACTGGATTGAATTAGGTTTTATTAACAATTGCAATGAGCCCCAATTGTAACTTGACCTGTAATTTTGAGATATAAGCGCAGATGTGGCTAGCGCTTTCCTTGGGTTGTTATATCAAGCATGTCAAATTTGTACTTTCCCCAAAATGATGTCATAGATCTAATGGAAGTATGTCACGTTTTGAAGAATTTTTAAATTTTTAATTTTTAAATTTAATTTTATTATTATTATTATTTGTAGATGAGAATGAATTTAAAGCATTTAAGATGTCTTGAGATTTTTGTTGCAATGCTTGATAAATTATATCAGTGATTCTCAGAACTTCATTCAACAAAAATAAGGTAAAACAAAATTTAAATGATGTTGTTTTATAAGCACCTTTAGCTTCCCCACGGATATTATTATTGTGTTCATTCTTAGATATGTTTTCAACAATTGTACGAGCTGCACTAAACATATCAATCAACCTTCTAATAGACCCATAATGGGATCTTTAACGAGTAGTTGTTGCCCGTTGCAAAGTACGAATTTGATTAACCCCTATACTAGTTTCAAGTTTTCCAGAAGCTAACATATATGTGATCTCAACTTCTCAAACATATTTTAATCTCATATGATGCTTGGTAGAAGCACCAATAAGGTTTACAATAGAACTTAACTTTAAAAAAAAAAAAAATTCGGATACCATGCACATCTTTAGATGCCCCAACTAATATGCATAGAATAAATTTTTTAGACAAAATGCTTGTAATCCATTTCATGCACCTCTCATATTGCTAGTACTATCATACTTTTGACCTTGCATATTTTCAATTTGAAGATTATAACGAGCAAGAACATTGGATATCTAGTTTTATTAACACACACAACTTAAAAAAATGCTATCGAACAAACCCATCACAATGAAAAAATCTTAAAACAATAATCATTTGTTCCCTATTACATTGAAGTGCTTCATCGATGATAATACAAAATTTGGCATCCCTAATTTACACATGAATCTTATTTCAAATCTTTGTAGCAAAAATGTTCAAGATTTCCTTTTGAATTTCCGGTGACGTATATTTAGCATTCCTAGAAATTTTTCCAAGACAACATTAGCAATTTCTTCATCTAAAGTTGCTAAATACTTTATCATTTCATTGAAATTTCCATGATTGGATGACTCAATAGATTCATCATCACCTCTAAAATAACATGCTTCATTGCAAGCCACTTAACACGTTTTATTGTGATCTTGAGCCATAATCGATTATGGAATCGATTATGGAAAGCTTGTTCTGAAAACTGCACGTTAATTATTCAAACATTTAATTATTCTTGGTTCAAGTTTGTTCTGAAAATTGCAAATTAATTATTCAAAAATTTAATTATTCTTGGTTCAAGTTTATTCTGAAAGCTTGTTTTGATCTTAAGCCATTTCAATAATATTGCGCATAGTTTCTTACATTCATCGTTGAAGGTTTTAATGGTTGGAAAATAGTTCAGAATGCAAATAAATATGCATTTGTACAATCTTACTATGCACAATCTTCAGAACAAATTTTATCGGCTCAATACGACAATAGAAAGTGTTAAGTGGCTTGCAACGCAAGCATGTGCTTTTAGAGGTGATTACAAATCTATTGAGCCATCCACTCATGGAAATTTTCTTGAAATGATAGAGTATTCATCAACTTTAAATGAAGAAAATTTCGAAATTTTTATTGGAAATAGTTCAAGGAAATGCTAAATATACGTCATTGCAAATTCAAAAGAAAATCTTGAACATTCTTCCTACAAATATAAGAAATAAGATTTGTGATAAAATTGGGGATGCCAAATTTTGTATTATTGTTGATGGAACACTTGAGAATCTAATAAGAAGCAAATGGCTATTGTTTTAAGATATTTTCATCATGATGGGCTTGTTTGAAAGCACTTTTTTGATGTTGTGGATGTTAAAGACTATTGAGTCTCAACTCTTGATAGAGAGATATCTAATGTTCTTGCTTATTAAAATGTTTAAGTTGAAAATATGCGAGGTCAATAATATGATGGTGTTATAAATATGAGAGGTGTATTGAATGGATTACAAACATTATTTATCAAAGATTTCCTGTATGCAAATTATGTACATTGTTTTGCCCACCAACTACTAGCATTTGTTGTGGCATCTAAATATATCTGAGAATTTTTTTCAAAGTTGAGTTTTATGGTAAACCTTGTTGGTGTTTCTGCCAAAGGTCATATGGGGTTGAGATCGCAGATATGTTAGCTTTTGGAGAGCTTGAAACTGGTAGAGGAGCTTATCAAATTCGTAGTTCACAATGAGCAGGAGCTACTTATATGGCCACTCGAACAATAAAGGAAAAACACCTGCCAAGAAAACCTATGGCCACTCCTAAATAAAGCCTCCACAAATATCCAATTCGACATAAATACTATCAACCCAAACCAATACTCCCACTTGAAACAATACTCCTAGACAAGCCAACCTAAATATGCCTCATTAGCTTCTCACCCAAAAAGACACTTCGACCTTTTTCCAAAGTCTTTGACCACCTACTAAAAAGAGGCCATTTGAAACCACTTGACCTAACTCCAATGTTAGTGGCCACACATCAGATGACTGCATTCGCCTTAGGAATGAAATACAAAACCTGGGGATGGATCTCAGAATTAGTTTATTTTAAAATTTTAATAATTTTATTAGTAGTAAATGTTAATAGTGAGATGTTAAATTGTGTGTTTTAATTGCTGATGTGGTACCCTCCACCTAGGATGCCACATCAGTTTGTAAAGGTTTAGTTGTAAAATAAGTTGTGTTTTTAACATTACTTTTTTAAAGGTGGGGAAGAATGCAAGATTCACCTATATTTTTTTCTTTCTAAAAAAAACAAATCAATTATCATCCTACAATTTTTAGGATATTTTTGTACAATTTTAGAGGCCTTTTATTTACATAGTGGGTGACCTTGGGACCTTTTAAAAATTTTGGAGCGGGTGGGGGCTTTAGGCCTAGGCCTTAAGCCAGCACCATAAATAATTTTTGTTAGTTAATTTTTAAATATCTTGGTTTGTTTTCATTCTAGACCTAAACCCTTATTTCCTTTTTAATTTAAATCGGCAGGGAATTATTTGCAATTATCAAAATTATATTCTTATTATTTCCTAAATAAAGCTTCAAAGTTGATAAAAATTATTGTTGAATACAAGCTAAAAATGTATACAATCTATGTTAATACAAGAATGCAATGTACATGCTAACATTATTATAACAGTATTTACTTAGTATTTAGTACTAAAATATTCTTTACAAATACAACCAATATTAAGCTCCTCACCCAAAAATTAAGGACATTATCCAAACATAAACTCAGAAAATACCTTATGCATAATGGGGTGTACTTTACGCATAGCCTCAAATGGCATGGCTTTAGGTATGGTGGTCCCATTGCCTTAAGCCATGTCAACTTCTTTAGTAACTTTTTCCCACTGAAAGCAATCAATCAACAACCCCAAAGTCAAGCCTATTGTACATTTGGCAAGTCCCGCCAGGACGTGCCCTCCTTCCCAACCCAAATGGAATTTATAACTTGTGTGTGTCACCCTCACCACTTTCAAACCTCTCAGGTTTGAAATTAGTTGCGTCATCCCACAAATTTGGGTCTCTATCTATAGCTCATGCATTGACCAATAACATTGCGTCACGTGTTATATCATATATTTCAACAGTGCAAGCATAAGAAGACATGTGGGGTCATTGATTCAATGCTTTGAGTGGGAAAGGGTTACTAAGGAAGAAGTTGACTTTAGTGAAGGTAATGGGGTCACCATGCCTAAATCTGTGCCATTGGAGACGAGTTTTGCTTTAATTTGTACCGCTCAGTTAATTTTCATTAAATTCTCTCACCGGTAAGTGGGTAAGCAAGTGGTAATTTTAATGGAATTTAATTTTCAATAAATTCTCATCGGTAAGCCAGAAGTAATTTTAATGAATTTTAATGGAAATTGTCTCTATTAGAGACGAGTTCCGCTTTAATTTAATTTTCATTAAATGCTGACTAGTAAGGTAATTTTAATGAAAATTGTCTTTACAAAAGATGAGTTCCAGCCCCGCAATAAATATATAAAAAGCCACGTTAGAGTTCCATGCAAGATGGTTTTCTACGGAACTCGTTTCTCATAGAGACGAGTTCAACAAAAGCCTATTTAGTAAAATAGTTTTAAAAAAGTATTTTTTTGCAAAATAGTTTAAAAAAATAGGCTATCGAGCATAATTCCTCTACAAGATTCAATAATGAGAATAATAACAAATATTTAGTACATTATGATTCTCTTCATCAATTAATTTTTTTTTTTTTTTCTTATGTTCTTAAATTCAAATATGTTGCTCGTTCCTGTGTACAAAAAAAAAAAATCCTAATTCTATTAGAAAGACTGTGAGGGTGGGGAAAAGAAAGACAAAAAAAATCTTCAAAAAGCTTGTAATAACTAAGGCGGATAAAACATGTCCAACGGGCCAAAAAATGTCATTTAAATTGGTTAGCAAACAAGCTGTATTTGTTTGTTTGAATTCTCCAACATACAGTGACATCTTCATTGATATAACACCAATGCTAATGCCAAATATAAGTCTTCCTATTATTGAGATCTAGTGATGGAATGTACATCTAGTAACTATTAACCCAAATTGATCAAATGCATTCGCTATTAAATATCGATTTTATTCTTCCCAATGGTCATTGGCCTATATCTCTAATTTATGCACCAAAAGAAATTTCTACAATCTTTGAAAACAAGATCATCGTACTTCTCAACTGATTCAAATTCATTACAGACGTACAAAAATGCAGTTGACATTAAATCTATAAAACAAAAAAGAAAATATATACTTATTTTCATTTTTCTTCCACCTTTTCTTCGAATTTGTTCATTTACTGAATATTTTTCAATAAAAATTATTGTAACTAGGTTGTTTGCTTATGCATACAAGTTTCTAGGATTTATTACGTATAATAGTAAAAATAAAAAAGAAAAAATGTTTAAATATCACATAATCATTAATTATTTTTTCATATCACTAACATATGGTTTTGTTTCAACCTATGATTATTCTAAACATTTGGATTTAAATTTGATATAGATTGATAAATAACTAAGAGTTAGTTGCTAATTTTAGTATTTAAGCTTTACCATATTAGTTTATATTATTGGAGTAAGCATAAGTTAAAAATAAATGTTACCAAGTTCATTTCCTAAATTGGGGTGTTACAAAATTTAATGTTACCAAGATTCAATAATGAGAATTATAACAACAAATATTAAGTACATTATGATTCTCTTCATCAAAATTTTTTTTTCTTAAGTTCTTCAATTCATATGTTGGTTGTTCCAGCGTACCAAAAAAAAAAAAATTCCTAATTCTATTAGAAAGAGTGTGAGGGTGCGGAAAAGAGAGATACAAAAAATATATATATATATATATATCCAAAAGCTTGTAATAACTAAGGCGGATAAAACATGTCTAACGTGCCAAAAATGTCATTTAAATTATTTAGTGAACAAGCTGTATTTGTTTGTTTGAATTTTGAAACGTAGATTGGCATTAACATGGTTATTAGACCGATGCTAAGGCTAAATATAAGAATTACGGCTATATATATCTCTTCTACTATTAACATCCAATGATGGAATGTACATGTGGTAACTATTGACCAAAATTGATAAAATATATTCGACGCTATTAAATATCGATTTTATTCTTCCCAATACTCATTGGCCTATATCTCCAATTTATGCCCCAAAAATAATTGCTACAATATTTGTAAACAAGATATCGTACTTCTCAACTGATTCAAATTCATTAGAGACGTACAAAAATGCAGTTGACATTAAATCTATAAAACAAAAAGAAAATATATACTTATTTTCATTTTTCTTCCACCTTTTCTTTGAATTTGTTGATTTACTGAATGTTTTTCAATAAAATTTGTTGTAACTAGTTTGTTTGCTCGTGAATACAAGTTTCTAGGATTTATTACGTATAATAGTAAAAATAAAAAAGAAAAAATGTTTAAATATATCACATAATCATTAATTATTTCGTTATATCACTAACATATGGTTATGTTTCAACCTATATTATTCAAAACATTTGGATTTAAATTTGATATAGATTGATAAATAACTAAGAGTTAGTTGCTAATTTTAGTATTTAAGCTTTACCATATTAGTTTATATTATTGGAGTAAGTATAATTTAAAAATGAATATTACCAAGTTCATTTCCTAAATTGGGGTGTTACTAAACTTCTGGGTACAAGATTCAATAATGAGAATTATAACAACAAATATTTAGTACATTATGATTCTCTTCATCAAAATTTTTTTTTTTTTCTTATGTTCTTAAATTCATATGTTGCTCGTTCCAGCGTACAAAAAAAAAAAATTTCAAGAAGCTTGTAATAACTAAGGTGGATAAAACTTGTCCAACATGCCAAAAATATCATTTAAATTCTTTAGTAAATGATATTGTTTGAATTTTAGATGATCTCAGATGATTTCTCAAAAAATGAAGAACATGGTTGATCTCAGTCTTCGAGTCAATATCGGTGGTTTGGCTAAGGTTGAAGAAATCTTTGACCAAGCCAATCAGTTTGGAGTGTGGAACTGGAGGATCCTCGGTCATCTCCAACAGTTTGTGAAGAACAAAGAACGGTATTTGATTCTCTACTAAGAGAACGTCACGCACAATAACCGGTAAGATCCATCTTGATTTAAAAATCTCATCTGCGTCTTCTTTTGGTGTCTTATCTTCTTTCTTTAAGAAAAGCTCATGAAGGAACACTCCATCCATAATCATAGTCTCGAGAAAGTCGTCGTTGTCCTCGTCCGTGGTTAGGCTCGTGGCCGTCAAATCCGCATAACAATTCTGCGCCCTTTCTTTGTGAGCTCTCATGCTATTTACTAAGGTTTCCAGACTTGACGATCTTCTTTCTAAAAATTCTTGCAAATAGAACATTTTTTTATGTTCTATAAAACGGAGATTAGGTTTTCCCTTATGATACGGTCCAATTGACAATATCTTAGGTTCGTAAGAACTGCTGTCAACTGACCGTAATTCAGGGTGCACCTTGAATATGAAGGGAATGGGCTTTGTAAGACATAATTTGGAAATCTTTTTTTGAATACGAGTCGTAACAGTGTCAACTTCAATATTGGGCATCATTCTAGAGAAAAAATTAGAAAAATTTATGAGAGATAATGTAAAATATGTGACAGGATTTGATTTATGCATGAATAGTTTAAATAATACATAGGTTGGGGTCTTCTCACAGACAATATCTTAGGTTTTCTCTTCATCAATTTTTTTTTCTTACGTTCTTAAATTCATATGTTGCTCGTTCCCGCGTACAAAAAAAAAAAAAAAAAAAAATCCTAATTCTATTAGAAAGAGTGTGAGGGTGGTGAAAAGAGAGATACAAATATATATATATATATATATATATATATATATATATTCAAAAAGGTTGTAATAACTAAGGCGGATAAAACATGTCCAACGTGCCAAAAATATCGTTTAAATTGTTTAGTAAAGAAGCTGTATTTGTTTGTTTGAATTCAAAAATATATAAAGCCATTGACATGGTTATAAGACTGATGCTAATGTCAAAAATAAGTCTTCCTACTATTAACATCCAGTGATGGAATGTACATGTGGTAACTATTGACTGAATTAATAAAATACATTCGATGCTATTAAATATCAATTATATTGAACACATAATTATTAATTATTTCTTCATATCACTAACATATGGTTATGTTTCAACCTATGTTTAGTCTAAACATTTGGATTTAAATTTGATATAGATTGATAAATAACTAAGTGTTAGTTGCTAATTTTTCGTATTTAGACTTTACCATATTTGTTTATATTATTGGAGTAAGCATAAGTTAAAAATAGACATTACCATGTTTATTTCATAAATTCGGGTGTTACTAAACTTCAAGGTACGAGATACAATAATAAGAATAATAACAACGAATATTTAGAGCATTATAATTCTCTTCAATTAATTTTGTATGAGATAATGCCATAGCATAGTCACATACTCATTTTTATGAGATAATACCATAACATACATTTCATATTGTATATGTTTTATGCTGACCAGTAGGAGTGATGATTGATCCTTGCTTCATCACTGTGTGAGCCACAAGGATCAATGATCCTGCTTTTATCCTTTGTCAACCTAAGACTATATCATGAATAGGAAGCTTAATGTCGCTACTTTAGCATGCATGGCTCTCTTGTGCCCTTCAAGGCTCTCTCTTTTGCTCTGCTTTGATTTGGGTTTGTTTCGCAGATTTTTCTCTATTTTTGGTTCATTGAAATTAGATGCTATATCTTTAGTGTACGTGGTTTCAGGTATGTATCTACTTTCAATTCAATCTTTGATTTTCTTGATGATTGGCTTATGTTTATATGTTATCACTTTGGCATTTGATTAGGGTTTGAATAATTTTTCATTTGGACTTCTAAGGTTTTGTTAATTATTATTTTTACATAGTGTTTCACTCAATTTTGACTTTTGGGTTTTGTTTCTTATGTCTTTATATCAAACTTGACCATCAGGTTTGTGCTTTTGCTTGCTGTAATATGGAAACTCTGATTGTGCTTAAGTCTATCTTATGTTTTAGGTTTTTTACTCTCTTTTTTTTTAATTAAAAATTTTGTTATTGGTGAAAAACAACATTATAATATGAGCTTTTAGATTAAAAGGAATAATTTTGGGTATTTGGCATGGCATATTTAAATTTGGGGTTAGGGTTTTTTGATTGAATTGTTTTTTTGCATAAGGAGGGACAAAAAGTGATGGATATGGTGGTTAGTTAATGCTGAATATCAACAAATGGATTAGTTTTGGAACAAACCTTTTCTCAACATGTTAGGATTGTTTAGAGTCATTAAACATTAGTCTATAAAATTGTCACCATGGATCACTACTTATTACTGTACTAGACTTTTAGAGTTGTACCTGATGCCAAATTCATGTGGTCATAAAATCGTTTTTTTTTTTTTTTCCACTGTGTGTTTAAATGTATTCTGGTGAAAAAATAAAAATAAAAATAGCCCATGCAAAATTTTCACCATGGAATAAAATTACTACTTAGTACTGATAAAAGAAAAAACGATAGTAAATTTATTGTGAGATTCAGAAAAGTTTGCAATGGTTTAAAAGTTCCCGGAGCGGAGCTGTACACTCAGTAAGGCATGAACAATAAGCAGTTTTAGAATTGCACTAAAACTTCACAATCCTATCCCAAATGAATTTGGCATCAGGGCCTTTGATAGTGTGGTATTCCTTGTTCTATTTTATTTTCAGTATTATGTTTGATGAAAACATTGCATTTATTTTTTTATGTGTTTATGCTCAGAATTTCAAAAGTAGTGTTTTGTTTTCCCTATGAAATAATTTTATAGGTTTAGATTTTACATGTTTATTTTCACTTTCACTGTATGGTTTGGAACTGTTAAAGATGTTTGATTGTTTAGTATTCTCAGTTTCTATTGTAGTCTTTGCACAAATTTATTATTCTCCTATTTTTGATTTTTTATTATTGGGTTTTTGAGTTTTTGTCCTTGTTTACTTTGGTGGGTATCAAAATTCTTAAATTAATGAACCCATAACATCTCTTAAGTCTGATCTGATTGTGTTCTTAACTAGGTGCATCCAAATATATATATAGATAAATATTTGAGTTTCTGTTCGATAGGTTTTAGTAATTATGTTTTGGGGTCTCTGGATAGAACTTGAAATGTTTAGCATTTGATTGATCTTGAATTTCCATAGGTTTTGTCCTTTGAGGCTTTGATACTGATAAAAGGGGCTTGAAATAGATTATGTTGATTTTTACTTCTTCTATTTCTTATGATATATTTTATTCTCATAATGTCTATACTTACTGTAGACACCCCAATTTGTAAAAGTAGACATATGTCTCTTTAAAGTAGACATATGTTTGTTCAAAATAGACATAAAATAGACATATGTATGTTTTTGGTAAAATAGATGTATGTCTGTTTTAAGTAGACGTATGTCTATTTTTATAGACGTACATCTACAGACGTACTCCTTTAAAAGTGGACGTATGCCTGTGCCATCAAAAACCCTAATTTTTAAAGAGCCTAACTACAATTAGAGCTGCTTCATGTAGCCCTAATCAACTTGTACTCCAAGAAACTCTAGTAGCCTCCTACTACTATATAAAGAAGTCTTTACCTCACATTCAACACACATCGGGGAGCCCCAAAAAATACAACGAAGGGTAGAAAACCTAGTATCACATCGAAAATACCAAGAAATATTGGTATGGTAGAGTTTAGAAGTAGTGAAGTTCTAGGAAATTAGAGAGCTTAGGAGTAATAATTCTAGAGAGGCGAAGCCCTGCTAAGGTAGAAAGAAGAAGGTTATTCTCTAGTTTTTCATACTAGAAGGTTAACATTTCTTCCCACAAGTTCCAACCTAGGCATCCAAGCCTTTTCCTTTGGTGTTCAACACACAACCTTGTCAAAGAGATCAATTTGAGAGACCGGTGATAATTTACTAGCTTGTTACAAGCTCCCTAGAGGTTAGGTATGGATCTTTTCAATAGTCCATACCAACCTCCATGATTTATTTATTGTTGTTGCATGTTTAATTTAGTTTAATTAATGTTTTGATTTTTATTTCAAATTATATTCATTAAATTAGTGTATTCATGCTTACTTTTATTTTAATTCATGAGTTTCAATATTTCTTTCAAGTATATTTTAATTAAATCATTATTTTCATGTTAGGTTTGCCATCTAGGAGTTCATAAACCTTCTTTGATAAAATTGATTATATTTGTCTTCAAGATAACCGTCTTTAATGAATTATACCATGATTTTCGCTTTCAAAGCATGTCTTTTGATTTTTAATGAAGTTTACCATGGTTCTTGCTTCCAAAACATGTATTTTTGTTCTTCAATGAATTATATCATGATTATTAATTTGTTGAAGCATGCTTTATGATTTACTACATATCTTTCATTAAAATTGTGTTATTAATTTGATTATTCTGGGGATTATTCCCTACAATTTGGTAATACGCTTAGATTCAGGTAAGAACTCCTTCTTTTTACTTCATATGAATATTATGCCCTAATTTCCATACCTTGATTGCTCCTTGACTGTTATAGTTTTAGGTTTAATTGTTTTTTGTCTGTTTAGAGATTATCTAATAAACTCTCTTCAAGATTATCAAGTAATATAGAGGAAGGCCAGTCATTGGGCTGGGTGTTCCTGCCTAACACCAAGATGTACCTTAGTTCTGGACCAAGTAAGGACTAGTCTTTTTGTGCATGAAGTCATATTTATGGATTTGGACCTCTAAACCAGGTGGCGACTACTTTTATTCCTCTGCTTTCAAACCCTAAATAGCATGAATGACCCCCTGAGATGCTTCGACGGTATCTCACACTTATTGTCAAATGAATTTATCTTAGATGATTTTTCATAGCTTGAATCACTACTATTCCTTTTTTTGGACATACGGCCACAATATTTCATTATTTCAAATAGCTGAAGATACAAGTGTTCTTATTCTTTCTGTTATGTTAGACATCAAGTTGGATGGTTATTGTATTTGATTGAATTATCTCTTTTGAGCAGTAATCCTAATCTTTACATGTATGTTTTTTAGATATGTCATTCTAGATTGAATTTTCTCTTTTGAGTTTTAAGTTGGTTAGTGATAACTGTGATATGAAACAATAATCATATTTTTCATAGATGGATAGAAAAGAGATTGAAAGGAGATGTACATTCTAGGATTTGGGAATGGAGACGCCGAATGGCAGTTGCTTATATTATTTGTCTTGTAGCCTATTGGTTAGTACTTCGGAGGTCTCATGGGAGAAGAGTAACTCACTCAATTAGTAGTTCGAGTTTAGAAAGACAAAGTACGAGATGAACTAATGAGACAAATAATTGGAAATGAAGAGTGTCGTAAGATTATACGAATGGGGCCTAAAGCTTTTTTTGGATTTGTGTGACATGTTACATGAAGAAGGTGGCCTCCAACCAACACAAAGAGCAACAATTGAAGAACAAGTTGCAAAATTTCTTTACATATTAACACACAGTGTAAAGAATTGGGCAATTTCGTTTTTCTTTCGTCACTTTGGTGAGACTATAAGTCGCAATTTCCACCAAGTCTTAAGATCTGTGATAGAACTAGAAGAGAAATTTCTTAAACAACCTGATGGATCACAAACTCAAACAGAAATACTCAACAGTTCTAGGTTCTTCCCATATTTTAATGTAAAAAAATTTGCAGCTTATTATACTCTAATAGCATAGTCGTGATATATATATATATATATATATATAGATTTTAATATGACAGTTTAATATCAGGATTGCATTGGGGCAATTGATGGAATGCATATTCGAGTAAAAGTTCCTATTTCTCATGCACCAAGATATCGTGGTAGAAAGGATTACCCAACACTAAATGTGTTAGCAGCATGTACATTTGATTTAAAATTTACATATGTTATGCCTGGATGGGAAAGAACTGCGTCTGACTCAAGAATTATAAAAAATACATTAAGAAGATCCGATAACCTAAAATTCCCCCAAGGTAATTTTCTTAGAAAAAAATATGTTTCTTTGGTCATTAGTATAGAATATAATATGCATGTCATTGCTAGAGGAAAAATATTATCTTGGTGATGCTGGATACATGC
>OU015761.1:48641947-48755549 GCA_907173295.1 Fagus sylvatica
CGATCGACCAAAGAGGTGAAGAAATGCGGGGTCCGCTTGTTATACAAGAAAGACATAGAAGATCCCATCCCAACTACTCCTTATGAGCGCTTGGATGTTCCTCATCATAATTTCAACAATTGGACAGTGTTAACAGAAGGTAACAAAGTCAAGCGAAGGCGTGATGAGTATGATGGAGCTGGAACTGGTGGAGAAGGAAGCTCTAATGACGTACCACACCCAAAAACGATTGAAAGGCCCACAGAATTTGGTAACTCTGATTCTGAGGAGTCAAGTGAGTACAAGGACTGTGATGAGGAGCTAAGTGATGTGCAGTAGGAGAAAGGAAAACAGAGCAATGGTTGTAAGTCACTGTCTTTCTTCATAATTTAAGTTTTGTTTCTTGCTGAATTATCTTTTTTCCTTGATTAATTATTACACAAACTAGTACTCCTAGCTAAGTTGTACGCATATCATTGAATTGTCATGATTGCAAGAATTGATTGAGACTAATCTCTCTCCTTGAAGCTACTCATTTAATCCAAATACTAAAATTATAAATTAAAAAACAGAGTCATGTAGTGACATCTTGATGTTCTTAGTGTACATTTAATGGATTGCCCACCATATGTTTGATTAGAGTTGTCAATGAGACTCCTAGCACCGTGGTATTCTAAAAGCAGAAGAAATCATGTGCTGGAAAGCAAGTAAGCATCAAATCTGGAACTCTTTTGCTGCCAAAGGTACTAATTTATTGTTCTAACTCATGTTGTTTTCTTCCACTTAAAATTATGCTTCTGGGTTGTCCTTATTTTAGAAGTCCATAAGCACAACCTCATTTTGTTTGCATGATAGTAGTTCAAAATGATTAAACTAGAATTCTAATTCTTATATAAAGCCTTTTGTTGTCCTTCCCATATAGTTTTTCTATTGGCTACAAGTCATTTCTTTTATTTTCTGTGTTTCTTTGTCCTTACCCGTTTCAGATCATGACCAGGAAAAACTGTTCATGATCATTTCAAATAATAAAACAAACCAGAAGACCTATCTCCATGTGTTAACTTGGTTTGGCTACCCTGTCAAAGCAACTAAACTATACTAAGAATTACTAACCTAGTCCTCTGGTGCATATTTTTCGTTACATTAGTCCGACCCAAGTAGTTAGATTGGTAAGCCCTGCTCTAGTTGTTATCATGTTTTTGATGTGTTACATCCAAAATTTAAGCTTTGTCATATTTATCCCCTTGGTTTTGTTGTTTTAGCCTGATGTATTATATTTCATAGTGGAACGAATAAGATCCTACACTTTTATAGACATTCAAGTGGTGTGTATGTGGGGTATCAATCTTTTTCAATAATACAAAAGTATATTTAAGGAATCCCTTAAGGAAGTCGAAATGAGTTGCATCTGTTAATAGGTATATAAAGTTATCTATACACTTTGACTTGAGAATAGGACTTGGTTAGAAAGCTATACTATCCTGAAGTGGCTGCTCAATGTGTGGAGTTATTGATAAGTTGATATGGCTTCATACAACACATAATCATAGTGAGTGAAATTAAGTGTCTTATGCAATGAGTAAGAGGAAAGAGTGATGGTAGGGATGCTACAAATTTTACTATTTGAACCTTACAAATTGATGCATTACAATTCATAAAAATGTAATTCATATATTAATTTATTATGTTGTTGAAGTGGCACCAATCACATTCATTGCCACATCAGTTTATAAGCTTTTTGTAGTAAAATTGGTTGAAACTTTAATATTTTTCAAGAGGAAAACTTGGATCAAATATTCCTGAAGTGCAATCTTGAATGGGCTGCATGGTTTGGGTCAAATTAGACCCTTAAAACTGAGTTCATTTATCCTTGCACTTTGAAGTAGTGGTTGACTCAGTGGATGGATGATCCATTTCATAAGCAGGAATATGTAATGTTCTCTAGATTGTCTTACCATAACTCTGTGAGGCTTGTGGTATAACCTAACAAAGTGATGTTTGAGGGTGATAAACAATTTGCTTATGAAGTGCTACTGCTCAGTAAATATTTGTTTTGCAGGTAAGAAGAGCACAAGCCTATATGCATAACTTGCGTGGAACAGAGTAACTACAGTAGAGTACCAAAGCGAGTGTCTCTAATTGTGGAGGGATGGCAAGTGTTGCTGACAGTTGAGGGGCACTGGCAGAGGGTGCAAATGGGCTTGTTTTGCCTAAGTAGCTAAATCATGTGCTGGCAGGAAAGTTTTTGCTGGCTGTTGCAGTTCTGCCATAAGCAAACGAGTGGCAGCTTGCAAATTGAGAAGCATAAACTAAGGGTCAACAACTTTGTCTTTGCAGACTTGTTTTGATTAGTCGAAGAGTAGAGGACCTCTGTTTGGGAAAGAAGAAGGTTCCTTGGCAACTTGCTGCGCTGATTGAATACCACAAGCGCGAATGCTCATTTTGTTTGCATGACAGGTAGTTCAAAATGAATAAACTGGAATTCTATTTCTTATATTTTGCCTGTTGTTGTCCTTCCTAAATGGTTCGGTTTGGTTTAATTAAAACTATGCAAAGGGGTTTTATTTGTTTGGAACTATTAAAAGGCATCCTTGTTTTCTATTGGCTACAAGTTGTTTCTTTTACTTTTTGTGTTTCCTTGTACCTGTCAAAGTTCACAAGCCATGAATATTTATTAAATAGTTTTTGTATATATTCTTTGGATTATTATGGTTTTTCTTCTTCTTTTTGCAATGCTTTGTTGTTTGCTTGAATTATTTTTCTCATTAATGCTATGAACAACATAAATATTTACTTAATGAGGGCTATACTTAGGTGAATTTGCAAGACACTGGCACCATGAACTTATTATTTAGATTGAAGACAAAAAGTTAAATATGGAAAGTTTCCCACAAGGAGTTGTAAGTGAACTGTTCTCTAAATACCCTTCTGAAACTCAATGAAAAGTTTCCTACAAGGAATTATAACTTTTCTTTGCTTTGTGTGGGTCTGTGACTAGGGTTAATAGATGTGCAATCACCAACTAAATAGTAAGCTTTCAAAGGAGACAATCTTTAAAACTAAAACCACTATGTAGCAACTAGCAATCTTTAAAGCTAAAAGCATTTAGTCCCATGTAGCAACTAGCAAGGGGAGATTTGAGATAGATGGTAGTAAAAGAGCATAATTGTTGTGAACGACTACATATTAACTAGTCTTGTCACCTCAAATCTCATATTATCTCTCCCTTCGAGTTCCTTATGTCCCCTATCCCTTTCCTCTGATTTCAGTACCCCCACCCTTCTGGCCCTTCACCTTTTTATCGATCACCTAAACAATGTTGTGAATACATACATATTACACGATTGTTAGATTGTCATATTGGATCAGTAAGCTATGTTATGCAAAGAATAATAAATAGTATTGAATAGTCAGTATTGCTAAATGGCCTTTGCATTTCTCTTTAATTATGCAAGTTTTTACCATATGACTGCTAGTTTTGCTATGGAATTGGTGCTATCACATGAATTACCTCATCAATCTGTAATATTAACAGTTTAAAACTCATTTGATATATGGCATTGCTCTTTAATTATGCAAGTTTTTACCATATGACTTTCTTTCTTTTGACAAGCTTATAAGGCCTCAATCCAAATCTGGGGCTTATTTGGTTCAAAAAGGATACTAGCTGTTGCATGCTAGGAATTATAGAAACCAAGCTGGCTGGGCTATCTTACTGACATAACCTTAAGTGAATACATTGAGCTTTGGAACCAGTTATGTGGGTTACATTTACCTTTTAAAATGATTTTCATTCTTTGGGGAATTTTATTGAATGCTCATCCTGTGAGGGCAGAATTGAGAAGGCGATAGAGGACTGCCCTTTGTGTCAAATATAAACCATATACCATATATATATTTTTTTCTTGTCATCTAGAGCAAACTGATTTGGTTTGATTTTTCCATTAAAATTGATTTCATTCAGCCTTAATCGATTCAGTCATGGATCAAGAGCTGGCTTAAGGGTATCAGGGGCAATTTAGAGAACTTAAAGTACTTTTCAGTGTCTTTTGTCTCTATTTTATGGTCTATGGACTTCTAGGAACAAGGCAACCATGAAGAGAGTCTTTCTTTGCCACTAGCGTGGTCATATATAGTAAAAGTTTGATTCCTATGTGCAGGGTAGCTAACAGTTCAGAAACAAAGAAAAGACTAAAAAGCAAGCAGAATATGCAAGTGCAGACCTTTAGAGAGTGTTCCTACTGGCAACAATCCTGTTGGAGGAGAGCTTCAAGGGTTGGAGATGGAAATGGAGGAGACAGCAAAGCCTTGATCTCTAGCAACCATTGGCTCTATATGAATATTAGCTTGGTTAGCAGACAGCAGACTCCTAGTCTTGTACTCATTTCTTCTTGTGCTGTTTGTTCCTTTGTCTCAATGTACCAAAAATAAAAAGAAAAAAGTTTTTGTTGTTGAAGTGGCACCAATCATATTCATTGTTACACCAGTTTATAAGTTTTTGTAGTAAAATTGGTAAAAACTTTAATATTTTCCAAGAGGAAAACTTGGATCAAATATTCCTGAAGTACAATCTTGAATGGGCTGTATGGTTTGGGTCAGATTAGATCCTTGGAACTGAGTTCATTTATCCTTGCTCTTTGAAGCAGTGGTTGACTCAATGGATGGATGATCTATTTCATAAGCAGGAATATGTGATGTTCTCTAGATTGTCTTACCATAACTCTGTGAGGCTTGTGGTATAACCTAACAAAGTGATGTTTGAGGATGATAAACAGTCTGCTTATGAAGTGCTATTGCTCAGTAAATCTTTGTTTTGCAGGTAAACACAAGCCTATAAGCACAACATGTGGATCAGAGTAACTACAGTAGAGTACCAAGGCGAGTGTCTCTAGTTGTGGAGGGATGGCAAGTGTTGCTGACAGTTGAGGGGCACTGGAAAAGGGTGCAAATGGGCTTGTTTTGCCTAAGTAGCTAAATCATGTACTGGGAAGAAATTTTTGCTGGCTGTTGCAGTTCTGCCATATGCAAACAAGTGGCAGCTTACAGATTAAGAAGCATAAACTAAGAGTCAATAGCTTGGTTTTTGCAGACTTGTTTTGTTTAGTCAAAGAGTAAAGGACCTTTGTTTAGGAAAGAAGAAGGTTCCTTGGCAACTTGCTGCGCTAATTGAAGACCACAAGCGCACATGGTCATTTTGTTTGCATGACAGGTATTTCAAAATGATTAAATGGAAAGTTTCCCACAACGAGTTGTAAATGAAGTGTTCTCTAAGTACCCTTGTGAAATTCAATGAAAAGTTTCCTACAAGGAATTGTAACTTCCCTGCGCTTTGTGTGGGTCTGTGACTAGTGTTAATAGATGTGCAATCATCAATGAAATAGTATGCTTTCAAAAGAGACAATCTTTAAAACTAAAACCATTTAGTCCTATGTAGCAACTAGCAATCTTTAAAGCTATAGGCATTTAGTCCCATGTAGCAACTAGCAAGGGAAGATTTGAGATGGATGGTAGAAAAATAGCATAATTGTTGTGAATGACTACATATTAACTTCCTTTGTCACCTCAAATCTCATATTATCTCTCCATTCCAGTTCCTTATGTCCCCTATCCCTTTCCTCTACTTTCAGTACCCCCACCCTTTTGTCCCTTCACCTCTTTATCTATCATCAAAACAATGTTGTGAATAAATACATATTACACGATTGTTAGATTGCCATATGGGATCAATGATTCACAAAATAAGTGCTATGTTATACAAAAAATAATAGATAGTATTGAATAGTCAGAATTGCTAAATGGCCTTAGCATTGCTCTTGAATTATGCAAGTTTGAGATAGGTGCATGTTCGTGTCTAGTTGTTTCAGCTGGGCTGTTATTTCTATAACAGCAGCTTTTTTGGCTATCTGTGAAGGATTGTTGAAGATGCAACCATTGCCTCTATATGAACATTAGCTTGGTTAGCAGAAAGCAGACATCTAGTCTTGTACTCTTTTCTTCTTGTGCTGTTTTCGTTCCTTTGTCTCAATGTACCCAAAAAAAAAAAATGTATATACTTAATTAGCTATTATTTGAAATGATCAAAACCTAGATTTAGGTTCAGGTGTAATGTCAACCAACCTCAAGCTTAAAAGTTTTATGAGTTGGAAGTACTCAAATTGGACATTCGGATCTGTCTGAATGAGTTATATTTTTAATTCCTATTCAGTTATTTGTTTTTCATATAACCATCTCTCTAGATTTATATTTTTCAATCCTTCACAAAGTTATGGGGGTCAAGCCCATTGAAGATGTTAATTCTAGTGAAATTAAAGTCTTGATGGCCCAAATGCAATTAAAAAAGGTTCAGAAGCTTCACAAGCAATACTTATTATAATGCAGAAGTACCAGAACTCTAGGTTCTGTGAAAGAAACAGGTTGTTAGAAAAAGAGAACTGTGTGAAGAAGTTCAAGTGGTGGGAAACATTGTAGACCATGGCAGGTGGAAGAGGTTTCACCATGGTGTCAATGCCAAATATTCGTTGAAGAAACTGCATACACAAAAGAAGTAGTACACTAAAAGAAGAGAAGCGAAGCTCTGGGAATTAATTTTAGCCCTTAGATAATAGAACCAATTTGTTTCAATAGCAGGACTTTAGAGTTACTTTTAGCAGTACTTTTTTCATGTTTATGATGCTATGTTGGCAAAACAAGTGTGGCGTTTGATCCACCAAAAGAGAATTCTCTATTTTACAGGGTATTCAAAGCCAAAATTTTCCCTCATGGGACTATTATGGATGCAAGACCCAATTCATCAGGTTCCTATGCTTGGAAGAGTATACTACAATCACGTGACGTTATCAAAAAAGGAGCAATCTGGCGTATTGGAAAAGGGAAAACGGTACCAATCTGGGGAACTAATTGGCTTCCATCTCCATCTCGGCAACAAATTCTATCCCCACAAAAAAAACCTTCCAGTTGAGGCCAAGGTTGCGTGCTTGATGGATCCTATCACTGGTGGCTGGAATAATTCTCTCATTGATACAAAATTTCTTCAAGATGAGGCTACTATTATTAAAGTATTCTACTTAGCAATAGAGTTGTCGCAGACCGTTTTATCTGGAAAGAGATATCTCATGGCCAATTTACTGTTCGTAGTGCTTTTCATATGTTAAAGAACGAAGAGGATCAAGATCAGGCTAGCAGCTCCACCAACAATATGTCACAACTATGGACAGCACTATGGAGCCAGAAAGTTCCGAATAAGATAAAACAGTTTTTGTGGTGGGTCTGCAACAATGCTCTTCCGGTGAAAACCAACCTGGTTCATAGAAAAGTAATCTTGGATGCAACCTGTGACGAATGTTTAGGGGCCTCTGAAACCATCACCCATGCACTATGGACGTGTCCTTTCGCTAAACAAGTGTGGAGCTTGGAGAAATCACTTGCGGAACTAAGACAACTCACAGTTCATTCAGTTACAGAGTTGGTTTGGTATATCTTGCAGGTGTCTACTACAATGGATATAGAAATTTTTGCAGTTATTGCATGGGCGATATGGCAAAGACGAAATTCTCTAAAATTCCAAGTCACCTCTGAATCTCCTGACCAGGTTTATCACAGAGTGCTAGATCTACTTCAAGAATTCCGAAATGCTCATGTCAGCCAGACCATCCTAGCCCAATCATATATTCCTTGCGCTTGGCATCCCCCTCCAACGGGCGTTATGAAAATTAATTTTGATGGAGCCATGTTTAAAGAAGAGAATGCGGCGGGTATTGGAGTCATTGTACGCAGTGATACCGATGACCCTATTGCAACCTTGTCAAAGAAAATTGTTTTACCACATTCGGTTGAAGCAATTGAAGCCATTGAAAGTTATAGCTTTGTCCACATTAAGCGCCAGGGGAATGCTGCTGCCCATTTTTTAGCCCGTAAGGCAAAGGACCTTCTTATTGCAAACATGAGGCTTGATAGTTTGCCTCAAGACATTATTCCTGTTTTAGCTTTTGTTTCTTAGTTTTTCTATAAAATCTATCTTTTTCTCAAAAAAAAAAGGAATTTTTATACGCACCAAATTTACTTCTTTGGTCTTATGTGTGTTATGTGTATAATTAGAACAAATTAGTCTTTTTTTTTCTTTTCTTTTTTTATTTTTTTTATTTATTTTTTTATATATATAAAATAAAAGGTCCAAATTTTATCATGTCATCAATCTACTAACAAAAACCCCTTCAAATAATTTTTATTTTTATTTTCTTCAAGAACCAATAATAAAAACTAGAACTCATGGGTGGGAAAAAACAAGTGTGCACATACTCAAAACTCATTCTGAAGAGGAGTCAAATCCAATGCTCGTCTGCAAAAGAACCAACAAAGGAGGTACAAGAGTACCAAAAGTTTGGAAAGAAAGTGTGGTGATTAGGGACATGTTCAAGACCCACCTTGAAGAAATGTCGAATCTGAAATCTTAATTCACACCAACTAGGAGAGATTCATGTTAAGATTACATGAGAGTCCAACAAGCTAAATCCGACAAGGAGCGACATGAGTGTATGAAAAAGCAAATAATTGTGAAAGAAAAGCTTCAAAAAAGAAGAAGAGAGACCCACTAGGTTGAAAACCCGACAGGGTAACCTAGGCAAAAAATAGGGTAACCCAGTAGGTTGAAAACCCGAAAGGGCGACCTAGGTAAAAGTTAGGGTTTCATTAAAAATTAAATAAATAAATAAATAAAACTCAAAGAAGAGAGATGAAAGCTTGAAGAGAGAAAGGAAGATGAAATTCCCTTAAAATAAAAATGAGAGCCCATCAAAGCTGAAGAGCTAAATAAGGGAATTGAAAAAAATAGGTTGACACAAAGGAACAACCTGAATGAAATAAATAGAGACAAGTGAGAAGAGACTTTCAAGAATTTGATTCAAAAGCATGCACTGATAAAAAAGGAGAAAGCTCCTCCAATGTGTGAGTTTTAAGTAATGCACACTTAGGGAAATATCCAAAAAGGGATTTTGAGCCTTTTATATATCCTTCATTTCAAATACCTAAACCCAGCCTACATTACAACCTATGAATAAAGACCTCCTTGAAGTCTTGATAGTTTTTAGGCATAACTCTTATGATAATTTCTCTTAGATTGAAAAGAAAGAAAGCTCGAGGTAGTCAAGCGCTATTGGCAAAAGATCTTTAAAATGAAAATTCTCAAATAAGGGGCACTCCCCTTATTTCGCTCTCAGACAAAGATTCTCAAGCTAAGGGTACTCCCTTTGTTTGTCATCAAACAAAAATGACTTCCCAAATTAAGGGCACTCCCCTTATTTGTCCTCAAATAAAAATTCTCAAACTAGGGGCACTCCCTTTGTTTGCTTTCAATAGGAAAAATTCTCAAACTAGGGACACTCCCCTTGTTTAATCTCAAATAAAAACAATTCCTATTAGAGGCATTCCCCTTGATTATTCTCAGTGAATACCCTCAATTCTTCAAGCACTATCATGCACATTCTTTGATTGCACTTAAGGATTCAATCTCATAATGCTCAAAGTAAAAAAGCAAGGCTGTTTACTTGAATTCAATGATATTGATCCTTCCTGATAAAAAAAGAATGGTTTGGCTATCAAATGTCAAGATCAGCCAAAAGACCTATTTGAATGGACTACCTTTTGCTCATTTGAAAAAGGAAAAGATGATTTTTCTCAAAATTGATAAGAACACCACATTGCAAAGAAAGGTTTCTACACCACAAAGTTTTAAAAGAAAAATTCAAATCATTTTCAAATTTTCTCTTGAATAAGCTCATCATGAAATCACCATGCAGACTTGATCAGAAGTCTCAATCATCACATTGGTTGACCAAATGTCTTCCAATTTTCTTGAACTACGTCTGGACCTGATCCTCCCAAAAGGGGTACATAGGCAGTCTATCAAAGACTCGGTACCAATCATCCACATGACCTTCGGATAGGTCAAATCTTTAAACTATGTCTTGACCTAATCCTCCAAAAAGAGGTATGTAGGCAGTCTATCAAAGACTCGGTCCCAGTCATCTGCATGACCTTTTATAGGTCCAATCTCTTTGAACTACGTCTAGACCTGATCCTCCCAAAAGAGGTACGTAGGCAGTCTATCAAAGACTAGGTCCCAATCATCTAAATGACCTTCGGATAGGTCCAACTTTTGAACTACGTCTTGACTTGATCCTCTAAAAAAAGGTATGTAGGTAGTCTATCAAAGGCTCGGTCCTAAGCACCCAAACGACCAAATCTTAGGTTTGGTGAAGAACTCAAAGTGATGGACTTGAAAATAATTCACTTGCATAAAATGTTTTTACAACATGTCTAAATTATGGGCATTGGCCCAACATGCTACACTAGGGGCATCGGTTCATTTGTTTTGTTTGTCAACATGATCTTCTTTTGCCAAATATGCTCAAACTAGGGGCATGCGCCCAACTGACAATCAAAAGAAGAGTTTGTTTGTTGTCTCTTGTAGGTTATCAAAGTCACTCCATTGGACCATCCATCCACAAGAGTCCACTCCAAAAAAGTTGCCACATTTTCATCAAAATACCATTCCCCAATGGAAGCATGAAACCCAATCCTCCAAGGAATAAGCTGTCATCATCAAAAGAGAAGGATGTCAGGTAAGCATTGAAAAGCGAAGGTACGTGTTTCTAACCACATATGCCTTAAGCAAGACAAAACAAAAAAGTTTTTCCAAACTTACCCCAGTATTCACATAATAAAACCCATGACACTCATGGACTTACGACAAATCAAACTCAACCTTCTCGAAATCCGAAGCATACTGAACCAACTTCCGCTTCCTAAGATTAATCTCCTCAAACAACCCTGACACATAAACAAAAGAAGCCATCAAAACTAAAATAAAGAACCAAATCAAACACCATCATACAATCATGAGAAAATTAACCAAGTCTAATTCAACATAATCAAGATTTAAAATTGACCAACCAAGTTAAAAATCACCACAAATAGCAATTCCAATTCAAAGAAAACAAACTCATAGCTTAGCATCCAAACTTAAATTAATTCATTAATCCAAAAGCAAAACCACTACACCAAGTTAACAAACCATCAAATCTCAACTAAATGGAGCCAATCCAAAACAGCTACCCATCTCAAAATTAATCAACCAAACTCAAGAAAATCAAAACAACAAAGTTCTTTAAAAAAAAAAAAAAGGATCATTGGCCTCAAAAGTTGCAAAATTTCAGCAAAACTAATCCAATTTGGCCATACCCATTTCAATCAAACAAACCCAATCATACCCATGATCACAAAGCAATAACCAAACTCAAAATTTTAGAGACACATCAAGAAACAACAAAATCAACTCAATTGTGCAAAAAGCCAGCCCAAATAAACAACCAAAGTCAAAAAATCATTTCAAACTTCAAATCTGATCCTGAGTCAATCAAAATTCCAAGCTCTTACCTTGAGTTAGCATCCATTGAAATCCGACCCTGAGCCAATGACTTGAATCAAATAACAACACAAAGATTTTAAGCCTTAATACGAGCAAATTAAAACAATTTTTAAGCTCAAAGAAGCAATTAAAAAAATCTTCAAATGGAAAATCTCAAAGAAAAAATTGAAAAAAGAAAAAAAAAAACTCCCCGAAAAATCTCTCAGAATAAAAATTCTTCACAATGAGAATCTACACAAATCACCTCAATAATAAATATTCATGAACAAACTTCCCCATGGACAAAGCTTCATAAGCACATTAAAAACAATCTCCAAAATCAATCATTTAAGCCTCAAAGATGAGCAAACCACCTCTCAATCAAAATTTATCCCTGACCCTGAGTCACCAATCAAAGATTAAACCTTGACCTCAAATTGTATAAAAAAATAAATAAAAAAGATGAAATTCTTGACCTAGAGTCATCCACTGAAAGCCAAATGTAAATGAATCTTGACCCTGAGTCATCATTAAGAGAATCAAAATTTGAGCTTGAGTCGAAAATCAAGACTTAACCTTGAGTCATCATCCAAATTCAAAAAAAATAAAAAAATCGACCCCAAGTCAAAAATCAAATCTGACCCTGAGTTAAAAATCCAAGATCAAAATTGTGACCCTAAGTCAATGTCATCAAAACATTCTTCCTAAAGCACTTTGTAGATATTGCATCCAACAACATTCTCTTTGAGGCAATTCTGCGGAATTGCATTCTCACCAGACATTCTTTTGGGGCAACTTTCCAAAGTTGTTTTCCAACACTTTCTCTTTAAGGCAATTCTACGGAATTATATTCTCAAAACATTTCCTTTGAGGCAATTCTACGGAATTGTATTCTTAAAATATTTCCTTCAAGACAACTCTTCGAAGTTGTATTATACAAAAGTCTCTTTGAGGCAATTCTGAGGAATTGTATTCTCAAAATATTCACTGTAAGACAACTCTCTGGAGTTGTATCCCCACATTTTGTTTTAAAGAAACTCTATGGAGGTGTATTTCCACAATACTTCTTTGAAGCAATTCTATGGAATTGTATTCTCAAAATGTTTCCTTTGAGGCAATTCTGCGGAATTGTATTCTCAAAATATTTTCTTTAGGGCAACTCTGTAGAGTTGTATTCCCACACTTCCCTTCGAGGCAATTTAGCAGAATTATATTCTTAAAACATTTCATTTGAGGCAACTTTCCAGAATTGTATTCCCACACTCTCTTTTTAGGCAACTCTGCGGAGTTGTATTCTCAAAAATTTCCTTTGAGGAAATTCTATGGAATTGTATTCTCAAAATATTCCATTTGAGGCAATTCTGCGGAATTGTATTCTCAAAATATTCCCTTTGAGGCAATTTCACTAAATCGTATTCTAAAAACATTTCTTTTGAGGTAACTTTGCAGAGTTGTATTCTCAAAACACTTCCTTTAAGGCAATTCTACTAAATTGTATTCTCAAAACCTTTCCCTTTTAGGCAATTTTGCGTAATTGTATTCTCACACTTTCTCTTTTGGGACAACTTTGCGGAGTTGCATTCCCACAAATGTCTGAGGACATTATATCCCCATATGAATAAATTAATGGTCACAAAATGGGATGTTGTACTTGCATTGGTGTTTATTTATTGCATAAATTCCACCAATGAGGGGCATCTGTTGACACCTCATTTTGCAACCATTAATTTTACCTTTTTACACTTTAGTGCATAAAGGGTAAAATGGTAATTTCACAAGCTTGAAAATTCAAAGTTGGTCCATAAATTTAAGATCATATTTTAAGTGAATAATATTGAATTAAGAATGAGAGTGCATTTTTCGGATTGGAAATTGAATCAAAAACCAAGATTTTATTAAGGAAATAAATTTGATTGGTTGAAAGGATATTTACCATAAGCTCACATGCATAGGATTACTTGTTAATTAATTTGATTGGTCCTCTAAAGGATTAAATTAAAATCAATTAATAAATAATTCCTATTGGTTTAGAACACCTTAAAATGGTAAGAATTCATGCACAAGATATTCATCAAAGAATAATTCTTAAATTGATTTATTTTTAACTAATGAGATAATTATTTTGACCAATAATTATCATATTAATTATTAATAAATTGATTAGAATTAAGAAATCTCGAATTCATCCAAATAAGGACTTCTAAATCTACTAGAAGTTGACCAAAGGTGAAAAAACCCGGAATTATCCAAAGCACAATTCGGATTTGGATTCCAGCCCGTTCACTGGTCGGTATTTCAACCATAGCTTTTGACTCAATTATCCGATTGAGGTGATTCAAATTGGGCTCGAAAGCTGACATGATGGGCTACAAATATGTTTGAATGACTATCTCCAAATTCGAATGGTTAGAGGGTCAAAACGGGCCCGCAATTAGAGCCTAAAAATCAGTCAGAATTTCTGGATTTTCATAAAGTATATCCAATTTCCAAAACCCTAATGCACTCCCAAGAGTTCCAGAACGTGGGTAGGTTCATTTTAGGACTGCCATATAAATAGAAAATATTCTCATTTTAACAGGAGGTTAGAATTTTCATCATTTAGAATCCCAAACAAAATTCAAGAGAATATTTGTGAGGGATTAGGGTTTTAATAAGAATAGAAGCTATTCTTATAACCCTAGAAATTATAAGAGGCCACCTCTTGTAATTTGGATTCCAATCTTTGAATTCCATTTTTTTAATCTCTTTTAATCAATTTAACAGTTTTCCCTCAAGAATCAATTTTTCAGGTTGGATTCAATAGAATCAAATCAAGGAGCTCCCTCCCCAACACATGCAAGTACTCTTTTTCCTTGTTGTTTTGATTATCCATTTGAAAAAATATAATTGTGTAATTAGTTCTATATTTTTTAGGATAGTTTTGTTTCTAATTCTTTTGTTTATATGGAATTTATTTGATTAAAGTTTTATGACTTAGGAGCATGTTAGGATGAAAAATATAGTTTTGAAATGCTAAAAACAATGGAGGAATTGATTTTCATGAGATTCAGTAACTAAACCCTTGGATTAAAGTCGATTGGGTCTTAGGTTTTTACCTGGACATCAATCGGGTCCAAATTTTTACCTAGGTACCGAATGGGCCAACTTGAGTACCGATTAGTACTAGGAGAGGCCTGATTGGTTGTATCTAAGAACCGATTTGGGTTTTATGAGGATTTATGTTGTCTCGTATAAAAATTATTTTCTTATCGATTCTGACATGTTTGTTTCTGATTGATCTTGATCTTAACATGTTATGTTTATGTGTTTAAGAACGTTGCATGAATATTTTCAATTACTAGGTGGTTAATCACAATTATTCATCTTATTTTGCATGTACTATATATGGTGTCAAATTAATGTAAGTCTAGTTTGTATGCATCGAGTTGTGAACTATAGATTAAGGGTTCTTAAGAGACTGATTTAGGTCAGGTTGTGTGGGTGCTTAATACCTTCCCACTCAATCCCCTAGCCCCCGAACCCTAATCTTAGGGGAAGTTAGATTAGTCCATGTATCTTTTTACTTCTGTTTTCTAGATCGTATTTAGGACACAAAGCCTTGTAATTTTATTTTTCCTTAGATTGTATCTATGGCAAAATCATGTAATTTGTTTATTCCCCAAAACATTGTATTATTTATTTTATCAATATATAAAATATTGTACTTTTTTCTTAGCTTTTTGTACAAAAGTTAGGTGGTGACTCCATTGTAAATTCCCTTAAAAATTAGGATGGAAAACAGTGAAAATCCTCATTTTTTAGAATCATGTTTAGGCTTTTATTGTTAAGAGTCATGGTTCTCACAGCCCCTAATGGGGGAAATTCACATGATAACTGGAGGAATGGCAGTAGGAGGGACCTCACGTTCCTCGCGAAAAACCTACGTTCGCTAGATACACAACGTATTAGTAACTCAAAAGACCAGCAAAATGCCTAGGCTAGAAGACATTCTCATTACCTTCACAAAAGAAGATGCTCACAAAGTCTTCCACCCTCACGATGATGCATTGATTGTCTCACTAGAGATTGTTGGCTATTCGACCAGGTGTGTCTTGATCGATAACGGTAGTTCAGCAGATATCATCTACTTCACAGCCTTCCAGCAAATGAAGATTGGCAAGGATCAGTTACAACCCATTGAAACCCTACTGGTCGGTTTTGTGGGAACCAGTGTTTACCCAATTGAAATGATCTCTCTTCACATCACAGCAGGTACTTACCCAAGATAAGCAATGAAAAAGGTCAACTTCTTAGTGGTAGACTGCTCCTCGGCCTATAATGTAATAATCGAACACCCTACTCTAAACAGCCTTCCAGTTGTCATTTCAACGTACCACCTCTTAGTTCATTTTCCAACAGAGAACGGAGTAGGAGAAATGAAGGGGGGACAAGTTATGGCGAGAGGGCGTTATTTGACTTCTGTAAGTACAGAGCAAACCCATCAGACCTTGATCGTGGAAGAGTGGAGAAATTTAGCAAAGCCAATAGAAGAATTGGAAGAGGTCATACTAATAGAAGGCGACGAGAAGAAGATAACCAAAATAGGGACCGCAATGCCAAAGAAGATACGAGATTCAATAGTGGAATTCTTGAGAGAAAACGTGGATGTCTTCGCATGAAGTCATGAAGACATGCTCGGCATTAGCATTGAAGTGATGGTCTATAAGCTGAATGTAAACCCTTCCATACATCCTATCAAACAGAAGAGACGAGTCTTCACCCCTGAGAGAAATGCGGCTGTAATGGAAGAGGTAGACAAGTTATTAACGACAAGGTTCATAAGGGAGATCTACTACCCCGAATGGTTGGCTAATGTCGGGATGGTCAAAAAGTTGAATGGCAAGTGGCGGATGTGTGTCGACTTTACAGATTTGAACAAGGCTTGTCCCAAGGACAATATCTCCTTCCAAGAATCGATCAATTGGTAAACTCTACAGCTAGCCACAAGCTACTCAGCTTTAAGGATGCCTTTTCTGGCTATAACCAGATTCAAATGGAAGAGGAAGACCAAGAGAAGACAGCCTTCATCACAAGTCGGGGCCTTTTTTGTTACAAGGCTATGCCTTTCGGCTTAAAAAACGCTGGGATCACTTACCAGCGACTAGTGAATAAGATGTTCCACAACTAGATAGGAAGAAATGTGGAAGTATATGTAGACGACATGTTAATAAAGAGCAAGGAGGACGAAGATCATCTTACAGATTTGAAGGAAACCTTACAAACCTTGAGAAGCTACAACATGAAACTGAACCAGAGCAAATGTGCCTTCGGTGTCTCCTCCAGCAAATTTCTCAGCTTTATGTTGTCTTAGTGCGAGATAGAGGCCAACCCGGACAAAATCAAGGTCATCCTAGAGATGACACCTCCGAAGACCATCAAAGAAGTTCAAAGCCTAACAGGAAGGACGGCCGCTCTAAATAGGTTCATTTCCATATCTACTGAAAAGTGCCTCCCCTTCTTTAAGATCCTCAGGAAGGTCTTCCAGTGGACGGAAGAGTTGAAGGCATATTTGTCTTCCCCACCACTTCTCAGTCCCTTTCAAACCGACGAGGAATTGTATCTATACTTGGCTGTATCTTCTATCGCAGTCAGTTTGGCGCTAATCCACGAGGAAAATTGTGTTCAAAAGCCTATGTACTACACTAGTAAGGCCTTAGGAAGAGTCGAAGAAAGATACTTTAACATGGAGAAACTGACTTTCGCTTTGGTAATCGCATCTAGGAAGCTCAGATCTTAATTTCAGGCCCACCCAATAATAGTGTTGACCAACTATGCCCTCAGGAAGGCCATGAATAAGCCCAATGCAGCTGGAAGACTAGTACAATGGTCCATAGAGATGAGTGAATTTGATATTGATTACCGACCACGCACCACAATAAAGGCCCAAACCCTAGCTGACTTCATTGCAGAATTCACCCATCCATGGAAAGAAGAAGACGAATTGGAGGAAGATGAGGCCTGGACAATAAGTATTGACGGATCATCCACTAGGGATATGGGCGGAGCTGGAATTGTCCTTGTCTCCCTCAAGAAGGATAAATTCAAGTACGCCATTCAACTCCGTTTTCGTGCCATAAACAACGAAATAGAGTATGAAACCCTTCTAGTGGGACTAAAATTTTCGAAAAATATGGGGATTAAGAACCTGATCGTCAAGAGCGATTCTCAGCTAATCGTGGGACAAGTCAAAGGAGAATATGAAGCTAGGGAAGATAGGATGAAAAAAATACTTGAAAGTCGTTTAGACATTGCTCCTACATTTCAAGAAGGTAGAATTTCTTCTGATTCCAAAGGAAGAAAATGTAGATGCCGATCAGCTAGCTAGGTTGGCATCATCAGGAGAAGAAATCAATGGTTTCCTCGAAGTCCAAGGAAGACCATCTACAGAAGAAGAAACAGTGAATTCCATTATGGACAACAGCTCGTGGATGCCGCCCATAATCTGCTATTTTAAAGAAGGGAAACTACCCACAGATAAGACAGAAGCATGCAAGCTCAGAATAAGAGCTTCCCATTTCCTGTTATTAAAGGGAACCCTATATAAGATGAGTTTTTCACGACCATACCTTAAATGTTTGACGTCGGAAGAAGCAAATTACGTCATCAGGGAAGTCCATGAAGGAGTTTGCAGAAACCACTCTGGGGCAAGGGCTTTGGCACACAAACTCACAAGAACAGGCTATTATTGGCCTTCCCTTCTATGCGATACCACACAATATATGAAGACTTACAACAAGTGTCAACGCTTTGCTAATGTTCCAAAGCAATCACCAGAAGAGCTTACACCAATGACTTCACCTTGGCCCTTCGCACAGTGGGGACTAGACATGATGGGCCCATTCCTAGTTGGAACGAAACAAGTGAAATTTTTAGTAGTCGCCATTGGCTACTTTACTAAATGGGTGGAAGTAGAACCCCTGGCAACAATCACAGAGAAGAATGTTAAAAATTTTGTCTGGAAAGGCATTATCTGTCACTTTGGAATCCCAAAGGTCCTAGTTTCTGACAACGGGAAACAATTTGACAACAGATCCTTTAGAGAGCTATGTGATCAGTTGAACATAAAAAACCACTACTTGTCACCAAGACACCCATAGGCCAACGGTCAAGTTGAGGTCACGAACCAAACCTTACTCAAGCAGATTAAGACCCGGCTCGAGGGGGCAAAGAATATGTGGGTACAAGAGCTTCCAAGTATGCTATGGGCATACAGAACCACTATCAGAACTCCAACAAAAGAAAATCCTTTCAAGCTAACCTTTGGGATAGAAGTCGTTATTCCCATTGAAATAGGAATGACCACTCTGAGGACAACCTTCCACAAAGAAAAGGAAAATGAAGGTCAGCTTCGACTAAACCTTAATCTCCTAGATTAAACAAGGGAAAAGGCAGCACAAAGAATGACATTTTACCAGGGGAAAATGGTAAAGTACTATAACACCAAGGTGAAGCTTTGGCGTTTTGAAGTCAGAGACTGGGTTCTAAGAAAGGTCACCCAAGCAACCAAAGACCGGTCACAAGACAAGCTGGGCCCCAACTAGGAAGGTCCTTACAAGGTCATCTAGTACTACAGAATGGGTACTTATCATCTAGAAGACATACATGGAAAGAAGCTTCCTCACCCATGGAATGCAGAGCATCTCAAGAAGTACTATCCTTGAGGTACAAATCCATAGTGACGTTTTATATTAAAGAAGTTTGTACTATTCAAACAATATCCTTTTCTTAGTGAAAAAAAGACTATCTGTTTCTAAATGATTGTCTAAATATGCTTGCTGTGATTCAAATATTATCAATCATTGACTAAACAGGCATCTCTCGCAGTCAAACACCCACGAGGTGAAATATCCAATAGGGTATCATCAAAATAGATGCTCCTCAAAGGATACGTCTAGTAGGGAGTCATCGAAACAAATGCCCCTTGAGGATAGTTAGACACCCACGAGGTGTAATATCCAGTAGGGTGTCATCAAAATAGGTGCCTTTCGGAGGATATGTCCAGTAAGGAGTCATCGAAACAGATGCCCCTCGGAGGACAGTCAGACACCCACGAGGTGCAATATCCAGTAGGGTGTCATCAAAACAGATGCCCCTCGGAGGATATGTATAGTAGGGAGTCATCGAAATAGATGCCCCTTGGTGGACAGTTAGACACCCATGTGGTGCACTATCCAAAAGAAGGTCGTCAAAGATAAAGCCCATCTTCTGAAAATTATCAAGTTAGACACCCACGTGGTACATCTTCCAGAAGAAGGTCGTCTAAGACAATGTCCCTCTTCCGAAAGTAGTCGAGACTCCCACAAAGAAGCTCTCCTTAAAAGTAAAAATCAACATTTTGCAAGGTATACTTGGAAAGTAAAGCAACACGTCAAAGCAACAGTTCAACTCAAGAAAGAATGGAAAAGTTGATTAACATATAGATTATCGTCAAGCGTCAAGCCACACCTGTCCCATAAGTAAACATGACTTGAACAAAAGTATGGGTCACACCCCTTCCACAAGAGGTAAACATGACCCAAGTTAGAAGATCTTCGTTTACAAAAGAAAAAGAACTTGCCATACCCATGGGTAAACATGGCAATGCTGGAAATAAAGATGTACCTACACAAACGAAAAGCACTTAAATTAAAGATAGAAGTATGAAAAAAGAGAAAACTAAGGTGCTTCCTTGTCGACTGGTGGAGGAGTAACCTGGTCGTCCACAGGACCAGCAGTTAGGTCGTCACTTTGATCGCCACTTGGAGGAGTAGATTGGACATCAGATGGAGCAACCACACATTCCTTAGATTGGACATCATCCTCTTCCTTCTCATTCTCACTATCCTCTTCCACGGTAGTGGTGTTCTCATCGTCGAATATCTTCACCATAGACCAATCTTGAGCACTTTCAAAAGCAAGAGCAACTCTCTTCCTGAAATGTTCGAAACCCCTAACATAAAAACGACAAGTTTCGTCTTGATAATCCTTAGAAAATTTGAATTCAAGAATGGCTGTCTTCTTTGCGTTTAAGATTTCCCCTTGAAGAACTTTAGCTTTGCCCAACAACTCATTGCGATCTTTTTCTAAACAGGAAAGAAGGTCGTCCTTCTTCTGAAGATTGGCTTCCAAAGTCTCATTTTCAGCATTAAAGCCTTCCACTGTCTTCTTGTGAGCAAGGATCTGGTTCTAGGCCTCTTCTAGCTTGGCTTTAAGCTTCACGCACTCATCCTCCGATGAGCGAAGTTTGGTGCCAACAACAAACATTTGTCCTGCAGCCTGGACGATGAGAATATTTGTTAGAAAGTAAAATATTTTTGAAATAAAAAGAAAAAGGGAAAAGCTGACCTTCAACGAATCCTGAATCGACATACGAAGAAGGTCCATATTACCGATCAAATCATACACCTCCAGGTCGACCTTCTCATATGCCTTGTTCACTTTTTCCATCGCCCAAGACGTACTGTTATAAATAGTGGGATTGACTTCCTCAGCTGCCACCCTCTTCCCCTTCGATGCACTTGGAGAAGGGGGAATTTCATGGTACACATGAACCTTCCCAGATGCCTTGACAATCTTGGAAGAAGGTAGGGTCTTACTTTGATGCCCTTCCTTCCCCGTGTTACCCTCCTTCCTGGTACTGGTTTCCTTTCCAATGATCGCCTTTTTCCCGGTTTTCATTTTCTTAGAAAAAAGCGCATATGCATTAGGAAGATCTTCTAAATTTTGTGGCACCTCCCTCAATCGCTTGCATTCAACCCTAGTCATCATCCCTACGACATAGAAGGTCATCAAGCGAGAGCCATGTAAGAGTAATTTAAAAAGGGTAATAGAAGCAAGTCACTTACTACGAGTATAAGATTTGATCACCTTCTTAACTTGCGAACTAGGCTCGGGACCTAAGGACCACTGCGCCAAGCTTGATGGGGATAGAAGGTCAACCAACCTTTCCAATCTTTCCCTTTGATGATTTATAACTCTTGAAATGCGCCCTTTCAACCGTTCGGATAAGGAAGGGCGGAAAAAAGCTACAAAAGAAGTTAGAACTCATGAGATAAAATCTTAGAAGCTCGTCAACATTAGAAAAATACCTAGAAAGCCAAAATTGCACCATTAGCAAGAGGAACTCCCCAAGACCGACGAAGGCCACAAGGATCCTCGTCTACTGCCTCCCCAAGGGAAAACTCCCAATTATCCCCACACAAGAAGAAAAATTTGGTTTCCAACTCTGATTGGATTGAGGAAGGTCCGAAATAAGTCTCGAAGAGCCTTTGTGACATGTAAAACCCCAAATCCCCGGTGAAGCAGCCATATATGTCAATTTGTAGCAAAAAAGAAACTCGTCAACAGTTAATTCATCTTCTCCTTCACTAACTATCTTCTAGAGAACTTGAAGGCCAATCACAAGACGCCAAGCGTTGGGATTTAGTTGACTTGGAGCTAATCTAAGACGGTGGAGAAGCCCCCTTTCAAAAGGTCTGAAAGGTAGTCTTAAACTAGCGACTAAAATGTCCTCATAAAGGATGATATCCTCCCCATTGAACAAGCATGCCCATGGTCTCGGAATGTCTGGTAGCATCCCTTCAACCTCCCAATGTCTTTCTTGACAAGCGAGGAAGATATTCCCTCAGCTATGAAGGCCCTAGGTACGTCTCGACCTAAAACGGGTAAGCCGATTCTTTGGGACGAGGAGTTTGATGTAGACGACTCCATGGTCTCGGAAGAACTTCCCTAGTCACGAAATCCTCAGATCCGGATATTACCACTAGTGACTCCCTTTTACCAGAAGACGACGATTCTGAGGAGGCATCCTCACTCGAAGCCAAAAAGACTCAAAACAAAGTTCCTAGGAGCAACGCTGAACTCAACCTTGCAACAAAGACCCATTGGAATTAAAAAAAAAAAAAAAAAAAAAAAAAAAAAAAAAAAAAAAAAAAAAAATTTTACTCCCTAACTATTTGAAGAACGCGAAAGAAAAAGACAAGAATACAAGAAAAGAAAAAAGAAACAAAAGAGGGAAGAGATGGAATTATCGATAAAAGAAAAGTCGTTGGAGTGAAGACTCTGAAAAAAGTCGCCGAAGTGAAGTCTTGGTGAAATAGCAAAACTCCAAACAAGAAAGAAGAGAGAGAGAAGGAAAAATCTTGTTTTTTGAAAGAAAGGGGGAAATAACAAAGTAAAGGAGAGTTTTTGGCGTTTTAAGGGACGGTTGGGCCTTGGTGCATGCGTCCAGCCCAAGGTTGACACGTGTCCCAAGACTTGAAAACCGTCCCATCCCATTATGGCCATGACACTCAACACGAAAGGTGTGTGAAATTTCCTTTGTGTCCCTGACTTTTTATATTTCGAAGGTCTTCTACACAAACAACCATGAAATAGGGGGGCAACTGAAGGGATTGTTTATCAACGTTTCCCTAGCAGAAATTGACGACTATCTAACCTTCGAGAAAACTGACGACCATCTAATGTCAAAGTTGAATTGAAGACCTACCATCTATCGTCCTTTAGCCCAGTTGTTGATGACTCGTCTCTTATCCGTTACGTGATTATCGCAAGATAGCTCATCGAGTCGACCCTTCACCTCGATAGGTGCTCTCCGCAAATCTAAGAACTCAAGGCCTTGAAGTGTCATCCAGCAACTGCCCTACAAACGCGAAACGGTCGTCTAGATCAAAGGGCCATTAAGTCACCACGTGTCCCCAAATCCGAGGAGGCCTAGAAGACCACATGTCATGACCAGACAATATAAAAGGCCATTATCTCTCCAATCTTAGGTATGAACAGTACTTTTCCGCTACAGAATACACTTAAAAGGTTTTTCTCGAAATCTTTACTGACAAGGGCATCGGAGGCTCTTTGGCCAACCCCAAACCGGTGCCTACTCCAATCAACTTCTTTGGTCTTGTAGGTCTTCAACCAATCGGCTCAAGTGTCAGTAGTCCACTAATCTTCCAGAATCATTAGTTTTCATGAGCTATTTCTAGGATTCTTGGTCCCTCTTGATTTGGGTGATCAATTAGCTCAATTGCTTATGCCAATTGCAATGTATGACCATTTGGGTTGGGATGGAAATATTCTCTAGGTGCCGTTCCTGAATCTGAGAAATCAGAGTGGAGTTCTATGTGGACTGAACAACTTGATGGACTTGGTGGGTAGTTATTGTTGAGTGAGGCATCACTCACAACTATACCGTGAACACTATCAATGCCACTTAAGTCTTGCGGTGCTCCCTTTCTAAAAGTATGCGAGCTGAGGTCTTTTCTGTCAAAGATTCTTAAGGTATGACGAACTCTTCTCTACAACAATATGCATATTTGGTGACGAAATCTAGCGACGAAATTTTTTTTTGTCGCCCAATATCTATCTTAGGCGATGAAATATTTTATTTGTCGCCAAATATAAATCTTAGGTGACGAAATATAAAGTTCGTCGCTACATTGTAAAACAGAGATTACATTGGGCGACGAATAACATTTTTCGTCGCCTAAAGGTTAAAAACAAAAAGGCGCCATCGTTTTTTGTCGTGCCAAAATAATGGTGGGTTATTGGCGACGAAATATTTTGTCGCCCAAAATATCTCATTTTTAGATTTAGGCGACGAAAATCAAGTTTTGTCGCCCAATGTTATTTGTAATTACAATTCAGCGACGAAACTCAATTTTCGTCGCCTAATATCACTTGAATTTAAACTTTGGCGACGAAATTTGATTTTCGTCGCCGAATGTAATGAATATGATGCCAAAAATGTTACTTTCTTGGTTTTTTCTTGAAATATTTAGGCGACGAAAATCAATTTTCGTCGCCTAATGTCTGCCTTTTTTAAGATTTAGGCAACGAAAATCAAATTTTGTCGCCCAATGTAATTTGTAATTACAATTTGGCGACGAAACTCAATTTTCGTCGCCTAATATCACTTGAATTTACACTTTGGCGTCGAAATTTGATTTTCGTCGCTGAATGTAATGAATATGGTGTCAAAAATATTAGTCTCCAGGTTTTTTCTTTAAATATTTAGGCGAGGAAAATCAATGTATGCCTTTTTTAAGATTTAGGCTTTCGTCGGCCAATGTAATTTGTAATTACAATTCAGCGACGAAACTCAATTTTCGTCGCCTAATATCACTTGAATTTACACTTTGGCGACGAAATTTGATTTTCATCGCCGAATGTAATGAATATGATGCCAAAAATGTTACTTTCTCGGTTTTTTCTTGAAATATTTAGGCGACGAAAATCAATTTTCGTCGCCTAATGTCTGCCTTTTTTAAGATTTAGGCGACGAAAATCAAATTTCGTCGCCCAATGTAATTTGTAATTACAATTTGGCGACGAAACTCAATTTTCGTCGCCTAATATCATTTGAATTTACACTTTGGCGACGAAATTTGATTTTCGTCGCTAAATGTAATGAATATGGTGTCAAAAATATTAGTCTCTAGGTTTTTTCTTTAAATATTTAGGCGAGGAAAATCAATGTATGTCTTTTTTAAGATTTAGGCTTTCGTCGGCCAATGTAATTTGTAATTACAATTCGGCGACGAAACTCAATTTTCGTCGCCTAATATCACTTGAATTTACACTTTGGCGACGGAATTTGATTTTCGTCGCCTAATGTAATGAATATGGTGCCAAAAAAAGTTAGTCTCCTGATTTTTTCTTTAAATATTTAGGTGACGAAATTGATTTTCGTCGCCTAATGTGTGCCCTTTTTAAGATTTAGGCGATGAAAATCAAATTTCGTCGCCCAATTTAATGGATGTACCGAATATGGTGACGAAAATCATTTTTCGTCGCCTAAAATATCCAAATTTTAGAAATAGGCACCCAAAAATTTTAGTGTGGCGCCTTTTTTTTAATAGATTTAGGCGACGAAAATTGATTTTCGTCGCCCAATGTAATTTTTGTTTACAATTTGGCGACGAAAAATTGTTTTTTGTCGCCCAAAGTAATATGTGTTTATAATTTGGCGACGAAAAATTTGTTTTTGTCGCCCAAAGATTTCATTGTAATTTGTGTTTACAATTTGATTATATATAAAGAAAATACATACAATTACTCACAACGTGCGCTTGAACTCCTAACATTGAAGTACTCGGTTTGTGTCATATGCTAAGGAAACCAATGTTTTTCTTGACAAAAAGGTAATGTCATATGCCCGGTCGTAACCGTTAGCCCAATATAAGTATCACCGGAAAACTCATGGCTCGACCCGATACCCCACTAGCCTAGCCTACTTTGTGACATTTTGATATGAAGGTGAAGATTCATATATTACGCATCTAACCACTAGTAGATATATTTTATTTTACTTTAAAATATTATATATTTATCATATTAGACTTCGTCTGAGATAAATTCTTTTGGCTCAAACCGACCCGGGTTGACCCATTGATCAATCAACGGCCAATTAAGCCAAGCCTAGCCCACCAAGCCATTGCCACCCTTACTCCAGTGAACTGCTACCTAAGTTGGTACAGTTGTTCGATACATTTATAGGTTGTTTCCTATAAAACCCACTTGTGCAACCCTATTTTCTATTGCAATACTGTTTTCTACTTCTCTACTATTTACATTAAACTTCAAAAATCTTAAAGTTTTCTAGTAATTGTGAAACATTGATTTTAGACTGAAATGTACTGTACACCCTCTAAGTTTGGCCAGTTTTATTTTGTTCCCTAGTATTTGAAAGTTTTGATCCGCTCCTTCTTAGTTTGGGTTCTTTTGGATTTTGGTCCTCCCGTCCAAAAAACGTTAGCCACTGACCGTTAAGTGCCAACTAAGCCTGACACATGTGTTAGTTGGCCCAATAAAATCATGTGGCGTGTAAATTGAATTAAAAAAATGTAAAAAAAATTTCTCAAATACACGTGGCATGATTTTATTGGGTCAACTAGCACATGTGTCAGGCCTAGGTAATACTTAATAACTAGGGGCTAACGTTTTATGGACGGGAGGGCCAATATACAAACGGACCCAAACTAAGAGGGAGCAGATCAAAACATTCAAATATTCGGGTATAAAATCAAAATTGGTCAAACTTAAAGGGTGTACAGTGCATTTTAGTCTTGATTTTATAATACATTCTGTGGGTATTTTTTAATATTAATTTTATTTGATCATATGGTTCGACTGATGACCTACTAGTTAAACCATTGACCCAATGACCCGACTCATATATCAGATTAACATATGGGTCTAGGTTTAATAACTATAGAGTAATGTTAGATGGATATTTTTTTTTTTTGCAAAACCAGAGTAACTTGTATTTTAATTTGTAAAAGCTTTAAATTTCCTATAGGGTGGGACTGGTCTTACCCTCACCAATTTCGGCCTATGTCTCTCTCTCTCCCTTGCCTCTCTCAAGATGCAACTCCGATCTAGATGTTGTCACTACAATTACTGGAATCATCTATAATTAAATTTGTCCTAAACGTCACAAAAATTTATCTATCAATAAATAAAATCTAAGAGTCCGTTAAAAAATCATATTTCATTACTCACATTTATTAAAAAAAAAAAAAAAAAACTCTATCATATTTCAAAGTGAGGCCACATTATGTTGCATAAAACAACCCAAAAAAATTCGTAAATTTTGGGTATAATTTAATATTACTATGGAAAAACTAATTTGATTTGTTGTTGTGAAAATTCTCATTAGAATTTGTCAGAAAATTTTAGCCAAAAAAGAGTGATTCCAATATTTTTTTTTTTTTCAAAAAATTGGGTCTATAAATTTAATGGGCTTGGCCATATTTTTTTAAAACCATTTTGACAAATAAAATTTTGGTCCTAATACCTTAGAAATAAAAATATTTGGGCAATAGGATTTTTCAGAAACTAATTTAGACCAAAATTGGGTTTTTTAGAATAGAAATAGTCAAAAATTGACTTTAAGTGTAAGTGGATTGACCAAAGGGGCCCAAGACCCACTTAATACAAAACACATGGCTGGAAAAGGAGGGAAGCATTCCCCCCCTTGTGCTGGCCGAAATTCAAAGTGAAGGAAGACTAAGAGTATGTTTGGTATCAGTATTCAAACACAGTTTTCTGTGTTTGAATACAGAAAATGGTGGGCCCGGATTAAATTTTTTTTGTTTGGCTACCGTTTTCACTTTTTGCATTCAAATACAATTACTGTACAATTGATACTCAATTCACTTAAAATGAGAACAACTTTATGTTGTTTTCACTTGAACTCAACCCGAACTCGGTTACTGTTCAAAAGACCGGTGGCATTTTTGCAAATTTTTGCACAAATGACCGGTGGCATTATTGTAATAAAACCCATCTTTTTTTTTTTCTTTTCCTGACACTCTCAACAACCACTCTCTCTTTCTGTCTCACCATAGCAGCTGCTCCTCCTCCTCACACTCCTCCCTCTCACTCTTGCTGGCTTGGCTTATCCTTTCAGTCTACGCACTTGTTTCACTTGTCAGCCATGATCCTAACAAAAAACTGGAGCAGAATCAGCAACAGAGAACTCCGACTGACAAAGATGGGGATCCCGAATGGAACCACGAGATGCGCTTTGATTTGAACGAGGTTTCTCTTGAGGATTGTGATCACGTCTTTATCCATTTCGATCTGCGCCACGAAGGTGTTATGTTTGGAGACAAGAACATCGGAGAAGTCCATGTGGCATTCAAGGATCTTATGGAAGAATCCAACGGTGTTGTCAGGTTCGCGAGTTATCTTCTCCAATGGCGACGTGGCATCACCGACCCCTCCACCCGCTGCCTTTTGTTCTCCAATGGTTTTTGTTCTCACCCACGGTAATTTCTCTCACTCTTTCGTCGTTCTCCTCTCTATCTCGCCGCACGATTTGTGCTTGATTTTTGTGAATTTGTGGTTGTATTTGTTGGATTTCTTGTGATTTGTGTTGATCGGTGTGGGTTTGTTGGATTTTCTGTTGTTGAAGTGGGTTTGCTGGGTTTTGGGTTTTTTTTTTTTTTAGATTTGTCTGATCTGCCGTGGTGGCTCTTGGTTTTACTGATTCTGGCTTTGTGGGGTTGCCGGTGATGCTTTTAGGTGTAGCCGGTGGGCCGGTTTGGTTGATTTTGTCCTTGGTTGTGGGTTTTGTGCAGTGGGTCATGGTGGGTTTCTGTGGGGGTTTGGCTCGCAGTGGGTCGGGGTGGTTGTCATGACTCTCACGGGTTCAATGGTGTGAATGATAGGGAGGGAATGAAATAAATTTGGAGGGAATGAAATAACAGACGGTTTATAAATGAAAACTCTATGGTGAAAACAATCACCAAACAAAAACACATGGATTGAATTCGGGTGAAAACAATATTTGAATCCAAAATTTGAAAACAGTGTAAATATCACTTTTTGAGAACAGAAAATAGAAAACTAGACCAAACATACCCTAAGTTTTCATCTTCCTCTTTCTTTCTTCTCCAAATTTCTTGTATTCTTCAAATTTCTTCCACATTCCTTCTTCTTCTTCACCAAGAACTCATTTTCTTGTGTTTTCTCTTGAAATTTCAGCCCACCATTGATGGTTTCAACTTCTTTCTCAAGGTCAAATATGGCAAAGAATAGGAGATTCAAGTTGACATTCAACCCGGATGATGGCTTGCTTTAAAACTTACGAAAATATTGTTCTAATGGTGCTAGAAGTGGGGTATGTATTATCAAACACTCAAACTTAAAATTGTTTTAGATTTATTGATGTAATTTTCGGATTAATAGGTATCTTGTGTTTTTTGGACTTGATTTTTGCATGTTTTGGGTTTTTGTATTCCAATTTGTGATGGGTTTGTATTGTTGTTGTTTGAGAATGCATTTGTAACACATTTAGAGTAGATATTGTGTGTCTAAACTCTACAAATGTATGTAGGGAGAATGGGTTTTATGAAGAAAACTCATGTGTAAGTAATATGCAAAGTTGTCCACCAAGTGTTTGATTAAATGACCATTTGGAAGCAAATTTCAAATGGTGAAGAATTTGGTCATGTACCCTTCATGAAAAATGTTTATTTTTTCATTTAGAATGAATCTAAAACATTTTTAGGCTGATTTTAGTTGAGATTTGGTGAATTGGTTTCATGTATATGAAGATTTATTAAGTTACCCAAAGGAAGAACTAAATTTGTTCCTGATTTTTCTGCTACTGCGTGAACAGTAAATTTCAATTGAAATTCTGTTTTTATTGAAAATAGATATGAGAAAATGGTTTTTTGTGAATTCTTATATCATGTGTCTAGTATATGTGTATTAAATTTCATGAGAAAATATTATCGTTTGATATTTATTTGTGAATTTATAATAGAACTAGTCAAATCTGTCCACAAGACAGTTTTGTGCATCTTGTGTTGTAAAATTTACCATAAATTCCACATGGGGAATTTTGAGACCAATTCTATGTAGAATGAAATCTAACACCCTTGAGGTTAATTTGGAAAAAAGTTTACAGTGATTTGATGAATATGTGATTTTTAGTGAATTTGTTTTCAAAATTCTAAAAATTATATGGAAAATTCGATGTTGCTGAGTTGTATGAATTTTAGAAAATTATATAAAACTCATTTTGATCGGAATTTTTTATGGTCTGTTATAGACACATTATTAAAGGTTTCTGTAAATTTTTATCAAATGTGGATGTGTTTTGATAGTGAAAATGAAGTTTATAAGTGTGTTACACTCTTCTGGAATTGGCTGTTTGACATAATTGAGCTTACTGACTCTTGGGAATTTTAATAAATTATAGAAAAGTTAACTCGAGCTGAAACTTTTAGGACACATGCTACTCTTATATAGTGACTTGGTATTTGTATGCCGGCCCGATTCCAAATCCTATTTGTTTTGGGTTTTGTGTGTGAATTTGGGTTGTGGATTGTGGGGAATATAGACATGCACTTATATCTATGTGAATTGAATGAGTTTCAATTCAAACCCTAAGGGCAAATGTGCAAATGTGTGTTTCATAAAACTTAAACTTAGAAATGAGTGATCAAAGAGAAAAAATATAAAACTATCATGGAACGACCTGTGGACCTACATGAATTTGATACTCGAAACCAAAGTAACACATAAGAACTTACGGATTGATAATATGATACATTCATTCTTCAATCATTGGGTATATAGCCAATGAGTTTTTATGCTGTTGTTTGGGTATATATTTCATGTTTTTGTTTCTTAAATTTTTCAATGATAGACATGTATGAACTTACAAAACGTTGATAGAGCTCACAGTTTGAGAATTATGCGCATATGTGCATTTTAGAACACGTAAGCTTAGAAATTAGTGGTCAAAGGGCAAAAACATAAACAGTCATAGAATGGCCTGTGGACCTACATGATCACGACCCTCGGGCCCAAACTAACACGTAGTAAGTTACGGAATGATAATAGGACTCACGGTTTGAGAGTTATGCGTAAATGTGCGTTTCATAGCACTTAAGATTAGAAATGTCACGCAAATGGGCCAAATCATAAGGATGCCACGGAACGGCCCGTGGATTGACACAAAAACCATCCTTGGATCTAGAGTAACATGTAGAAACTTACAAAACATTGATAGGGCTTATGGTTAGAGAATTATGCGCAAATGTGTGTTTCTTAACACGTAAGCCTAAAAATGAGTAGCCAAATGGCAAAAACATAAAACAATCATGGAACAGCCCGTGAACCTACATGACCACGACCCCGGGGTCTAAAGTAACATGTAGGAATTTGCGGAATGATGATAAAACTTACGGTTAGAGAGTTATGCACAAATGTGCGTTTCAAAGCACTTTTGCCTATAAATGTCCCGCAAAAGGGCAAAAACATAAAACGGCCACGGAACGGCTTGTGGACTGACACAAACATGACATATGGTCTCAAAGTAAAACATAAGAACTTACAATACTTTAATAGGACTCACGGTTAGAGAGCTATATGCATGCAAATGTGTGTTTCATAACACTTAAGCAGAGAAATGAATGGCCAAAGGTTAAAACACTAAAAGCAATGGTGTCCATTAGTTTTACGTATGCTTAAAAATAATTCTCATATTTCTTATTGAAATAATGTTTTTGCTCTTTGATCTTAATGTTGTTTTCTTGATATTTTTGTGCAGATTATATGAGCTTGGGGGAATGATGACATATTTTGTCTTTGAAGTCATCTTTTTTTGTATTGTTAGAAGACATATTTTCATTTGTATTAATTGCACTTTGTAGCTAGATGGAACATGAATTGTATAATGTTTGGGAACTATTCCAATCTCTTCCATTCCCCATTTTGTGTTTTAGGAATGAGTTGAAGGATTTTGTTCCTTTGCTTTTGTGGATTGACAGGCCTTGTTTCATTTAATGTAGTATGTTTATTCTAACTTATATATTATTTACTTTTGGAATATATGGATGGTTTGCTTATGGATATATTGTTAAAAATGAATAAATTTCTTAATGACAGATGGTAATGATATATATATATATATATCATTTGGCAATTGGCGACACATATTTTTGTCGCCTAACAGGTTGAAAAAAAAAAACAAAAAACAATTGGCGACAACATGTTTCGTCGCCTGAAATTCAATAGGCGATGATATAAATTTCCTCGCGCAAAGATTATTTGGCGACAAAAATAAGTTTTGTCGCCTACAGTTTTTTTCGCGACGAACCATGTTTCGTCGACAAATGATCTTTAGGCGACAAAAATAAATTTGTCGCCAAATACTATTTAGGCGACGAAATTAATAGGCGACGAAAACATTCGTCGCTAAATGTTGAAAGTATTAGGCGACAAAAGTAACAAAAATATTTCATCACCAGGACTATTCCGCGACCAACATTTGTCAACGAAACGATTTTTGTCGCCTAACGTATTATTTCGTTGCCTGGTACATCAAGCGACGAAATTGAGACTTTTGTGCGACGAAAGGTTTTGTTGCCGTAGACCTATTTTCTTGTAGTGTCTCCATGTTGATCTTTCTGAATCAAAGCAAATGAAGATTTTATGCCTTTCCTTGTAAAGGAACATAGAGATAGAAATTATGAGAGTTGATAAGGAAGCACTCCCTGCAATGAGGAATAGGCCCCAAACGCTTGCAAGGCTGAGACCACCAGAAGAAACATGGGTGTTGGAGTCTGGACAATTGGTTTGTTCCCTTAACCATGCATTTTCAATCTGTTTCATTTTCTCTCCTTTTGTCACATTTAAGACTGCGTGCCCTTGGAACATCAGACACTAGAGATGAACCAATTGGGAAGGCCTACAAGAGATGAACTAATTGACACTTCCGAGGTATAACGATGTTATACCTAATTTTCAAGAAATTACACTCGTCCTCCAAATGATCAAAATAATTGACACTCCACCCCATTTTTTAACTCCTAAATGATAAAAATAATTGACATTCCACCCCAGAATAATACAAAAAGGGGGTTGAGAATCAATTATTTTGATCTTTTTAGCACAAAGTGTCATTTCTTAAAAATTGGGTATAATAAGACCAGTTTCGCTATAGCTTAAGGGTGTCAGTGTAATATATATATATATATATATATATATATATACATAGATATAGACGTTAGTCGTTAAGGTTTTGATAGGTATGACTGTAAAAAAAATCAAGCTACTTGTGAATAGGTCAAGTTTGACTCGTTAAAATGTTCACTTGTTAATTAAACAACTCAAGTTTGAGCTCAAATTTGAAACTCAATTATAAACCATGCTTAAGCGAACCCAAAAGTTTGGCTCTGTAAAAGATACTTTTTATTATTAATATGTTGCCAACTTAATTAAAAAAAATTTGTAAAAGACCTGCATTTTGTTTCATTTTATATAAAATTGAATACTTTTGATGTGAAAATGAATTAATTAATAAATTAAGATATAGCATTAAATGAAACTTCCAAACATAGCATTAAATGAAACTATCATATGGATAACTATGTCACTGTCTATAAGACTGAAAATTCATATTAACAATTTTCATGAGCTATATTTTATGGGGTTCTTGGACCCTCTTGATTTGGGTCGCCAATTTGCTCAATAGCCTGTGCCAATAGAAATTCTTGACCAAGTGGATTGGGATGAAAATAATCTCTAGAAGGTGTTCCTGAATCTCCCAAGAAAGTAAAGTGGGGCTCCATTTGGACTGAACAACAGCTTGATGGACTTGGCATGCAGTTAGTGTTTGGTGAGGCATCACTTGCAGCTATAGCATGAACAGTGTCAGTGTCACTTTTTTCTTGACGTGCTCTGTTCGTAAAAGTATGAGAGCTGAGATCTTTTTTGTCAAAGATTATTAAGATATGACGAATTCGTCTCCATATTGAGCTTTCTGAATTAAATTGGATAAAGATTTTACCCCTCTCCTTGTGAAGGAACATAGAGATGGAGATGATGAGAGCTAATAATGAACCAATCCCCGCAATAAGGAATAGGCCCCAAAAGCTTTCAAGGCTGAGGCTGCCAGAAGAAACCTGGGTGTTGGAATTTGGACAATTGGTTTGTTCCCCTAGCCAACCTTTCTCAATCTCTTTCATTTTTTCTCCTTCAATCAAATTTAAGATTGCCCTTGAAACATCAGATACTAGAGGAGAACCTATTGGGAAGACCTGGGAGACATTAAAATAAAAGAAATCTTAATGAGAAGATCATGCACACCTACACAAACACACACAAACACTTAATAGATAGAGAGACAGAGACAAAGACAGAGAGAGCTTACAAAGCCCAATCCATTAGTTACATTTATGGATCCAACCATAGTATACTTGGAGCAATATTGTCTGAGAAAAAGCTTCATACAAGGGATGTCATCAATAGCAGCAGCTATACCACCATTTGCACTTCCTCTTAATAAAAGTTCATCACATTCTTCTGTGGATTTGTATGCCTTAAGCTTGGTTTCGTTAAAATTCATTTGTTTTAGGATTCCCAAAACATAAGAACCTTCTTGGTAGTCGACATACTCCCCACTTTTAATAAGCTGGTTAACATCAGTAAGAGTTGGTTGCAACTGTTGAACGGTTAAGAGTGATGCCAAACTCGCAGTGTAACTTTGAGTGAGAATGAGCACCACAAAAACCCATATGATCACCACAAACCTTGCCAAGTTGCTTACCACTGTCTCCCCTGTTAATATTCAAATTAGTTTTAGAAAAGAAATTAACTGCATCATAAATGTCAAGATAATCTGATATACGAGATATCATCCAAGTATCCTGTTAGTATATTACTTGTTTTGGCGCATGATAAAGGATAACATAAGGAATCTATATCTAGCTTGGCTCCAAGGGAAGTAATAATTTTTGCATCGTATATTGGCAAGCAGGAAGGACAAATAGTTGATTACTTGATTATTTCAAAAGTATAGGAATTCCACACTTTCTGGTTTCTGTGAAAGAGGTTTTTAAAGCTGTTAAACCTCGAAGAGGTTGTTTATACTGATAAGGTTGCACCGCAACCTATGTTACAGCCTACATACTGATAACCGCAATACCATCATACAATTTACCAAGAGTTTCTGTTTTGGCAATTTGAATCTAGAATAACATGGCTCTCTCAAGGTGATGCGAACACAAAAAATTTCCATACTTCCACCATTACCCATCAGAATAGGCTCACAATCTCTACCCGTAGAGACTCCTCTGGGCTTTGGCTTCAAGATACTCCTCTTTTAGATTATGTTCAACAATTTGCAAAACGAAATGGGAGAAACTACAATTAGTTTGAACCTTAAGCGGGTGAAAAAAATTGGTTGATGCTGAATCTAATTGTAAGGATAGTCTAAAGTACTTGGAGGATTGGGCATTTGCAAAACAAAGCTTTCCAACCACGCTATGCTCATGAATTTATCTTGACGCTTATGGAAAAACCCAGAATCCTTATGGGCTTGCCTAATACAAACTCTCAATCATCCCAATTCCTCAATTTTGAATCCACCTATAAGACAAAGAGGATCTTTTATTTGGAAAGCTATCTCAATAGGCACTTCCCTCCTGTTAGATAGTCTTCGTTGGAAAATTGGGGATGGCCAAAATATCTCCTTTTGGATGGATTCTTGGCTTCCCTGTGATCCTATAAGAACTCTCATTCAAGATCCTCTCACCTAGGAAGAACATGCTCTCAAAGTATCTCATCTTATCTCCCCTTCAAGAACTTGGAATTTGGCTAATATAACACTAATTCTTCCGGATTGGATAAATGATTTAATTAAAGCCACTCCTATTCCTATGTATCACCAATCCCTAGATGAACAAATTTGGCCTAAGCCCGGAGGTGTTTGCACAATAAAATCAACATATTTGACCTTAAATAATCCCTTCACTAGGTCAACAACTCAAACTTCTTGGAATTGGATTTGGACAATCCAAGCTCTTCCCAAAATTAAAATGTTTACTTGGAGATGTGCTCATAATCACCTTCCCACAAAAGATAGGATTTTTCATACATCCCTTGATCAATAAATATGCAATAATTGTGGTTCTATAGAAACTACCATTCATTTATTAAGAGATTATATTTGGGCTCAACGCATTTGGGCGGAACTTCGCATTCTCATAACCCAACTAAATTTTTTCCACAATCCTTTGAATACATGGTTAAAAGAAAATGCTACCTTTAAAGAAATCCACTCCAACGTAACACATCCGTGGAGCCTTCTATTCATCTACACTTTTATGGAATTTGTGGATTTCTAGAAATCATCTTGTTTTTCTTCATGACATTTGGATCATCCAACAAACACTGTTTCACATTCATAATCAAACATATGAATATTTCTTTCTAATTTTTAGGGATCCCCAAGTCAATAACTAAACTCGTCCCATCCCTATATGTTGGCTTCCCCCCCCCCCCCCTCCCAATGTCTTTTATCAAATTAAACACTAATGGAAGTGTGAAAGGAAATTCGGGGCCTACTGGGGCAGGGGGTCTATTGCGAGACGATCAAGGTAAGTGGCTATGGGGTTTTAGTATGAATTTGGGTCATACTACAAGCACTCAGGTGAAACTTTGGGAAGTTCAACAAGGTTAAACATCAGCTTGAAATATGGGCTATAAACAAATTATCCTAGAAATTGACTCTTTAATGGTGATTAAAATGCTAACGACTTATATGGAATGTATGTAATTGGTGTCTACTCTTGTTCTTTACTGTAGGGATTCGCTGATGCGAGACTGGCGGGTAATTCCGCACCATATCTACCGTGAAGCTAATTTTAGCGCAGATTTTCTAGCAAACAAAGGATGAACTCAAAATGAAAGTCTATCTACTTATGAAACATGTCCATCCTTTTTGTACCAACATGTAATTTGGGATATGAGACATATAACACTACTAGACTAGTCTCTTTTCCCCAAATTGTGTCTTAATGTGTATGGTTTTGTATGATGGAACATCTATTATCTAGTTAATACATTTCCCTTTTCATAAAAAAAAAAAAAAAAAAAAAAAAAAAAAAAAAAAAAAAAAAATCACAGGAATAACCACATAACAAAATTTTTGTTTTACACTAATCACATTCTGTCACTTTAATAATTACAAAATTTGAGGTTGCTTTAAACTTACTGGATCCTCCTAAAATATTTAATAATCAATTAACAACCTTAATAATTACAAAATTTGAGGTTGCTTTAAACTTATTGGATCCTCCTAAAAAATTTAATAATCAATTAACAAGTGCTTAATTGCGGTTCTTCCTAGATTCCAATTTTGTGATTTTGGTCTAACCAAATCTGCAAAGGCTTCCAAAAACCTTTCCTACTGTACAATCTAAGAATCGACAATTAATGAACTCCTATGATGAATTGATGATAGTAAAAGTGTTAAACCATCATGTATAAAATACCAAATAGAACAACAAAATGAACTATCTATTCAAATATATATTCTTAATTTCTTTCATTTTATGTTTGTGGTGAGAAAGTTTTAACGATGTATATCATATTGTTAATCAATTAATATATCCCATTAATCCATTGCTACAACTACGAAGGGTTCCAATCCGGTAAGAAGAAAATACTTACCTACAGTTGGAATGATCCAAAAATTAGTGCAAAGATGAATAAGAGGGAGAGAAATAACCTGCAGCAGCTGCTCCAACAACATCACTTTTGGAGTCCCTGGAGTTAAGAACCAGCCTTGTTTTGTAATTACTATTGGACGCATAAAAATCTGCCAGGGCCATGTTGATGCAACTCATCCCCATCTTCCCACTCCATGTATCAAAGTCAAGAATGACACCCACATTGACTGGGATTGTCTTGTTTTGTGCCTTGGCCAGGAAATTACTTTCAGAAAGAATAATGAAGAAAAAAAAGAGAAAAAGCAATTCTGGTAGGGATCTTCATGATTATGTTTGAATATCTTGAAAGCGTTAACATTCATGGTCATAACTCATAAGTCAGTTATACTCTTATTAATAGGACAACGTAGGATTTGAAAAAGTCATAAAAATAAGCCTAGATAGGTTGAATTCATGATGAGAGTTACATATATTTTGGTAATGAAGCCAGGTATTTTTCCTAGAAGAGTCCCAGTAGTTTACGCTGAATACTCCAAACAACAAAAACAAAACTTTCTTGTTGCGTTTAGATTCAAGGTCTTAAGTAAGAATTACTCGTCTTATACGTCTACGTAGGATTTGAAAAGAACAGTAATTTAAATACAATTTAATCCAGTGGTAGACCAGGGAACCCCATTTGCATAATCACAATCAATTACATGGGGAAGTTCTTATATGGTCAGGGTTATTTAGAATCACAAAATATTGCTCCAAGCTAATTAATATTTCAATTTTTAAAATTTGGCGTCTTTTATTAATGGATGAATGAGTAAGAGTACGTGTTACCATCGAATTTAATTAAGTTAAATAAGCATTGATTTTTGGAATATTATAGTGATGAAAATGATGTTTGGGAATGATGATGATATCGATGACGAAATGAGGAAAGAAAATAAGGAAGAAAATTTACGATGATGTCATTTCTGATGAACTTCCACTGTCCTCATCGAGGTTTGGCTTTGGAAATACTAGCGTCCATGATTAGATCAATACCATTTCATGAGAGTTAAGTACAAGAAGAACAAGAAGACAAATTTGCCCTTACCTCATCATCTTCTTCTGATAAAATTACGCTGATGTCATCATCCTCATCGAGTTCAACATCTGGTACATGAGCAATCTTGGGCCCATCTTCGTTTCTGCATCTTCTGCTCAATTCAGGACACTTTTTAATCTTCAATTCTAAGTCGAGAATATATATGCATTTGAATGGTCCAAGTCATAAGAGTTATATTTTGGTAATGAACAAGTGGACACAGGGATTTGCCGAGTCAAAAAGAAGGAAAAAAAATCTTCATAAGATTTTCACATTTTTGAAATTGTAGATGACACCTCCCAGCTGATCCAAAATATGAGTTAGACACAACTATGAGAATTCATCTTACAAATTCATTAAAGTTCAATAATTATTGTCTAAGAATTTATTTACTATTCTCTAAGAAATAACTACAATAGCTTTCATGTTATCATGTTTAAACTCTAATTAATCAATTCAGTCATGTCATTAGAGAGTGATTATTCAGTAGTTCAGGATTACAAATAAACTAGTCGCAAACTCGTGCGATGCACAGGGAAAGCTACTGAAAATGAAATCTAAAGAATATATTGTTTTTTGAAAGACTATTGAATCATCATATTATTATAGTTTAGCATGAATATTTTTCATAAATGCATATAAACAATAGATGACATTAATAATATGCAATTATGCAAAATACCATTTTTTTTCTTATTTTAAATAATATAAATTGAAACACAAATAGAGCAGTATCCAACATATATATAGCAATCTTATTACATATACATGTTTTATTCCCCTTGATTCATATACAATCAGGATAATCTATGAGATAATCAACAATATATGGGCATTTTTAATTTAACAATTTTTGACATTTTTTTTTTTTGATAAATAACAAATTTTGACAATTATATAAAAAATGAATGACCAAAAAATTTATGCTTTCAGTTTTAATTTTGGACGGATTTCGAAGCTTGATATTGGACTTACTACCATAAATCTTCAAGTTCTTATCTCTTAATTAAAAAAAAATCCTCAATTGGGTTTTTTTAGATTCAAATATTATATATCAAAACCTTAAAATTGAGTAAAAAACTAGAATACTGATACTAGTCAAGGAAAAAAAGAAGCAGCTAACAAAGGAATCCTTATCTTATTAAATTATTGAAGAATTTTCATTGCTATTTTTCTACATACCTTTTATAATACTCCAAATGTCGTGCTTGGTTGATTTCTCTAGTGCAAGTTTCTTCTTAGCATTCTCTACCCCACCCTTAAAAAAAGTTCCTTCAGTGGAACAAATGTTGAGAGATAGACTACGAAGAGAAGGTATATGGCATTCTCATTGACAACAATTATCAAACACATTCCATTAAGGCTCCGTTTGTTTCACTATAAAATATTTTCCATTGCAAAATGTTTTTAGATGAAAATGATTTCAAGGAAAATGATTTTTTTTCCGTGTTTGGTTGCATTCTGGAAAATACTCCGGAAAATATTTTACAGTGTTATGCAAAAAATAGAGCAGAAGGAGTAGGGGGTGAGACGTGAGTTTTTGGAAAATGGTTTACGAAAAAATTGGGCGTAAACCATTTTCCAAAATTTAACAAAAGATTTTATGTTCAACGGAAATTATTTTCTGTTTGACCACCATTTTACAGTGAAACAAACACCCGCAAATTGTGAATATGGCGGGAAAAGTGGTAAACATGTCAAAATGAACAAACAAATTAATCCATTTAAAAAATTTTTACTTCTCAGTCCCATATAGTTCCAGAGAAGGTATTACTTGGTTTGGGATCTATTTGGTTGCAAAGAATTCCACTAATTTCTTCTCTCAAATGAAGCAAAACTAAATATGAGAAAGCAGGAATGGAAACCCTAGTCTAAAATCAAAGTGGGAATTGAGAGAGAGAGAGAGAGAGAGAGAGAGAGAGAGAGAGAGACAGAGAAGGTGTGGGTTAAAAAGTAAAAAGAAGAGAAGGACATACCGTGGGAATGGTTGTTGTCGATGTGGTTGAAGGCTATGAACATGCCGATGATGACGTCGAGGTATTGAAGATCAAGTCCAAGCAGAGACCAACTTAGCAAAGGTTATTAAACCAAAAGGTATTGGTAAAGTGGGAGAGCGAAAGTGATTAATAGGGAATTGGTAAATAGAAGGTATAGAGCATTCCCACCAGTCTCACTATAAATTTAGCCAATTTGGCACAAAAAACACCATCATTTTCTATTTGAGCAAACATTAACTAAATCAATCTCTTTAATTTCTTCTCTATTTCATTAAAATATCATTATTTTCTCTCTCCTCTCCAACCCTTTTTTTTTCCTTTCTTTCCCAACTTTCCCAATTCTCCTCTTTCTCATAGAAACAAACCCAATCCTCCTCCATTGACAACCCCAGGATATAAACCCCAATTGAAAGGAATCGATGCAATTAGGCTAGAAAGTTATTGGTAGTTATCTTTATAGACTTAGTATATTACATTTGATGAAATATAATAAAAATCAGTATAATACACTTGATGAGATATAATAAAAATGATCATTTATTTTTTTAAGCGCAAAGAAAAATTATTTACATTTTCTATTTTACACTCTTTTTTTTTTCTTTTCATTATTGTTATTTTTTTCTTCTTCTTAGTTAAGTTACTTTGTTAGAAACATATTGTTAGAAAAATAATGAAAAAGAGCTGCATATTTTGTGAGTTATAGTCTAGTTATGTTAATTGTGTATACACTTTTAACTAAAAAGAGAAAAATAAATAAAAAGAAAAAATCTTATAACTAGATAACTCCAAAACGACGTCGTTTTGGAAAGTCTCTATTATTTCGAAAACGGCATCATTTTGGTTGTTTCACATTAGAAAAAAAGGCCGATCGCATTCTTCTTTAGTTTAACGCTTCATCTTTTTGGCTTCCCCCATTCCCGTTGCTCTTTCTCTCCCCCTTCTTTTTGCTTCAATCTCTGTTTGCTGGTAGCAACCCAAGGTCAGTTTTTCCTCTCTTTTTTCCCCCATTTTTTATTTATTTACAATGGATTTGTGATTATTTGTGGCTAATCTGCTTTTAAAGGGTGCATTTAGGTGTGCATTTGATGTTAGATTGCCGTGGTTGTTCATGTGTGATTGGGCTTTTTCCTTTAATGCTTTGTTTCACAACTTCTTTTCTTGATTCAATATTCCAATTGAATATTTACTTATTTCGTATTTTCAGCATTATTTTGTTTTACAAATCCATACTTTAATATACTTTGCTTTAATTTAGTGATTGAATTCATAAACATTTTTAGTGCCTTTAACATTGAAGAATTGTTTTGACATTTGCAAGAAATAATGAGGTACCCATTCTTTCTATCTCTGTGCATTTGAGGATTTTTAATTTCATACAAAAAATTAGGACTCTATTTTCACAATTCTTAACAGTGTTATTGTCTATTCTCTGAAAGTTCTACCTAAAAGAAAGAAAGAAAAAAAAAACCCCAATCACACATTGGATTTTATCTTTTTCAATTCTTAGCAGTAATATTGGATTGTAGTGATTATACCTCAAGGTTCAGAAAGGTTATGGTTAGAGATTTTAAGGGTCCCATTAAAAGGATTTTTCCTACATTTTCTCTTAAGTATTGTGGAATTTAAAGGTAGCTGTAGTCTCTGAAACTTAGAATGCTTATTGGTTTAATTTTCTTAGCAAGCAATTACAACTGAGAATCTTTTTCTTTTTTTTCTTCTTTAATTATCTAATAAAATCATAATTTTGTCAAATTTTATTGGCAAATCTGGTTTGGGATTGACAAACTAATTGCTTTGGTACTTTCATCCTAAAAGTCTCGGTGTATTTTTTGCTGAACTTTGTTAATATTTATTATGTGAATGAAATGTTTTTTCTGTTGTTGGTTTCAAGTATTGTGATGGTTGAAGATCCATATCATACTTCTTTCTTCATAGCTAGAGCATCACTTATGTAACGCCCCGAAATTTCCGATTCAATAAATCCTTATTTAACTCACAATAAGAAATTTCTAAGACAAATAGGTCTAGTTTCAAAAATCAAATCACAAGATAATTCAACTAGTCTCCAAAAATAGTCAAATAATCCAAACTCCACAAGATTAAATCCTCACAAAAACATTCATCTTAAATCAAAACTTAGAATCCTCACAAAAGAGTTCCTCAAGATTAGCTAAATGTTGGAGATCTCAATAGTAGTCTACCGGCAATAAACGATCACGTACTAGCAACCTTTCCTCACTATGGATCTGAGCAGCTAATCTGAAAAATATAATAACAACGGGGATGAGCTAAAAGCCCAATAAGTGGTATTCACACATTACCATCGAGGGGTAACAAAAGGAACTGGATTTATATGAAGCAAGGAGTAGATAGGATAATAACAGGGGTGGTTAACAATGAACTGGTAATTCCAGAATATTCCAATATAAGAATTCAAGCAATAAATGAGACACGATAGTCAGAGATACAAATTGATTTGGAATATTATAAGCATAGCAGGATATAATCACAATGTCATAAATGCATAATTCAAGAAGCCATGTCCTGTGTATTGCCCCCGCAGGAAGGGTCACTCCCATGTATTGCCCCCACGGGTAGGGTCACTCCCATGTATTGCCCCCATGGGTAGGGTCACTCAAAATTTGCTCAACATCTCATTCTCCACAACATCAATTTCATAATCTAGATTATGGTCCACGTATTGCCCCCATGGACGGGGTCACTGAATTTATTTCATGGCAAAGAATTCAATTAAGGGTACGTACAACATGAACAATTCAGTTTGGCAAAATCAATAGCTCAAGAGTTATGTAAAAGTAATTTGATATGGTAACGGTCACAAGCTGTCATGATACAATAGGAAGAAAGGATCTCAATGAACTACAAGCACTCAAGAGGGTATAAATTTATCAAGACAGTGAATCCAATGGGTTTGACAATAATTATGGGGAAACGTAAGGAGAGTAATGTGTAAAGTCCCACTTACCTCAATGCACAAACCAATAAGCAAATATCACTCTGCACTAGTTTCGTCACCCAAATCCTCGGAACCTAAGTCAAAGAAACATAATATTTCTAATAAGGACATAATTAATTTCAAGCCTACGCCATTTCTCAACAACATAAATACGGTTAACCCGAAGTTCCAATTATTTATTCATCCATTACTCACTTATAAGATTCTTCTGCTCCTAGCCACCAATTTAAAATTCCAACCAAGACCCACCTACACCTTTTACACTAACACAAGCCAGCGTCTACACCATTTACTAATACATAGTCATATATATAATACATCGTCAAGTTATACCATTGTACTTGTTAAGACAAAAACCTACAAAATTTTCAAGTAGTTACGCCTAGCCTAGGATGAATGAATGCCACACTGCACGAGGATAATTACTGAAGCATGAAGATACTAACCAAATTGATATGTGCCAAAATTTGAATTGGTCAAAAGTACAATGAACCACGTGGGCATATTAGCAACTATATGAAACAATTGTGACAAAGATAATCTATACCTTCTTCGTATGCCATGTATCCCGCCCAATTTCTTCCTATTCTCTGGTTGTTATTCTTCTTTGTCAATGAAGGTTTGGGACGAAAACTAATGTGGGAGGCAGCCACAAATAAAAGAGAGAGACGGGAAATAGTGTGTAAGGGGGAGAGAGAAGGAGGCTTTAGGGTTTCCACTAACAAAGAGGAACATAGGTTTATATATCCTTTAGGGTGTCTAGGGTTTGATGGGATTATATTAGGAAAAAATATAATTATTATTTATCCCTTGTTAAAAATATAAACTTAATTACACTTATACTATTTTATTTTTCGTATATTACAACTTAGATTGAAGATTCATGGAGGCAAATGACCCTTGTGTGGCTACATTTTCCATGTATGACTTCTTGGGATGTATTTAGTAAATTCTTGAGAAAAATATGCATAGTGACAATTTCAGGTAGAGGATTTAGTCCATATTGCTAAGGATATATTAGTCATTGGAATTTGATGTGCCGTGCAAGGGTGTTCCATTAGAGTCACCAAGTTCAAAACTAATTTTTCCCCATTGACAGTGTAAATCATATTTCATATGACCGGGTTTGAGATACTTACTCGTTGCAGAAGACCCAGATCGATTTGGTTGGCTTGTTACACTGCTTTTCCTTTTGATCTTATGAACCCCTCTATGCTCTCGTATTTGTCCTTGTTCTCGTGGGTTGAGGTTGGCTACTAGAGTTGCCCTTTCTTCCACAAACTAAATCCTAAGAGATTATTTAAGAGTTTTACACTTGTGAATTAGAGAGCTTTCTCTCTGTATAATATGAACTGTTCTCACTCTGTATTTTTGGTTTTCTCTACGTATAATAAATTATATTCACAGAGAATATAATATATTAGATAAGAGCACATCCCTTCTTTTAAGGGATTTGATAACCACTATCCCATGATTTGATCCAATTCAAATCATGGATAGTTATTCTTATCACATGACCAAATGGGACCCGCAACCCATAGTGGGCGGATCATGGGCTCGGGTCCATCCCGACCCATTAAATTATAACAGCTCCCACTCGCCCACACAGGGTGAGGCGTCCACCCACATAAGGTGAAGCAATCTCTCAATCTTACAATAATCTCCTCATACTAGAAAATAGTTCGTGCGACCTCACGAGAAGAACGTACAACCTCATGAGCAACAATTATCAAATCATCTCTTGACCAATAAAAGTGCATCATTTGAGAGCATCTCGATTATACCCTAGACGGTTTGACTATACCAGATTAAGCACTCTTCATCCCTCATGGTAAGCAATGCTTTACCCCAAATATGTGATGTACTCATGTCCTATATTGCAAACACATTACAACATAGACGCTGGCCAGCAATGAGTTACATAACATGGTATATTATCAAACAGTCTTCCCTAAGTCCTCATGTCAATTAAATTGGGCTCAACCGCTTTCCCAGACATGCCCCGTCAGACCGAATCACTCATGGTCCTTGGTTTGCATGCTAAAGTAGCGACATTAAGCTTCCTCTTCATGACATAGTCTTAGGTCGACAAAGGGTAAAATTAGGATCATTGATCCTTGTGGCTCACACAGTGACGAAGCAGGGATCATTCATCACTCCCACTGTCGGTCGGCATAAAGCACATACAGTATGAATTGTATGCTATGGCGTTATCTCATATAAATGAGCATGTCACTATGAATGGGTAGAAACGCCATACGAATCTGAGTCTAGTCGCTATGCAAGCGCCTAACCTGAGTTTTAGCCCAGTCACTCTCCAAGTGCCTGCCTGAAAAACTCACATTCGGCTATAATTCAGGCTACATAGAGTCTTGGCATCACTCTATGTTCGACCTATCATGAGGTCTCATCTTAGCTCCATCTAAGGCGACATGTCACTAATAAGTATATATATCTTGCTCACCTTCTAGGCGCCAAAGATATAAATGTCTTAATTCGCTATCTTAGCGCTAAATGACATAAATGTCTCATCTTGCTCGCTATCTAAGCGCCAAGGTGAATCACCCGTGTGAGAGGGTCGATTCTTGCCTGGTGACATATTTCAAAGATGTGCTATCAACAATATTTCACATAAGAATAAAGCTGATAAAATGAATACTCATATCATAAAACAATAACAATAATGTCGATACAAAAACAAAGTATCTAAGCATATCATATCCTACGGAGTCCCATACTCTTAGTATGAGAGAAGAACAAATCTCTAGCAATAGGCTTGGTCAAAGGATCAGCCACCATGCTACCAGTAGATATATGCTGTAAGATCACTTCCCCTTGTGAAACCATATCTCGAATGTAGTGGTACCGAAGCTCAATGTGTTTGGCCTTCCCATGGTACTTAGGGTCTTTTGCATACGCTAGGGCTGATGTACTATCAGAATATAGTAATACAACATCCTCTGCATGAGCTGTAACACCTAAACGTTGCAAAAATCTCCTTAGCCAAACAGCTTCCTGGACAGCTGCTGAACAAGCCACATATTCTGACTCCATGGTAGAGAGTGCAATGCATGACTGTTTCTTACTACACCAAGAAACAGCTCCACCTCCTAGTATGAATGCATAACCTGAGGTGGACTTGCGCTCATCCTTGTCACTGGCCCAATCAGCATCGCTGTAACCTGTCAATCTCAGGTCCCCGCCATGATAACATAGAGCATGATCACTGGTTCCACGAAGGTACCGTAGAATCCTCTTGACCGCTCTCTAATGAGCAATCCAGGATTGCTCTGATAGCGACTAACCATGCCAACTGCAAAACATATGTCTGGATGTGTACACAACATCGCATACATCAGACTCCCAATTGCAGATGCATATGGCACTTTGGACATTTGATTCTTTTCCTCATCATTCTTAGGACATTAGTCTAGGCTGAGAGTGCATCCTTTTTCCATTGGAGTGTCAATGGATTTGGAGTTATGCATATGAAAACGTTGAAGAATCTTCTTAATGTAAGTCCCTTAGGATAAACTAAGAAGTTTCTTTGAACGGTCTCTAGTAATCTTAACTCCCAGCACAAAATTTGCTTCACCCATGTCCTTCATCTCAAAAGTAGAGGACAACCACTTCTTAGTGGTGACAATGGAATCCATATCATTTCCAGCTAGCAAGATGTCATCAACATATAATGACAAGATTAGAATGCTTCTCTTGGATCGTTTAAGATACACGCAATGGTCTTCTTCAATCATCTCAAAACCAAAAGAGGTAATGGAATCATGAAATCTCAAATACCATTGCCTAGATGACTGTTTGAGACCATAGATGGAACGTTTGAGTCGACACACTTTGCGCTCATGTCCCTGGACTTCAAAACCCGCTGGTTGAGCCATATAGATCTCTTCATCTAGTTCTCCATTGAGAAATGCAGTCTTAACATCCATTTGGAAAAGCTCTAAATCCTGTTTTGCTACAATGGATAGGATCAGGCGTATAGAGGCAAATCTCACCACTGGGGAGAATGTATCCTCATAGTCAATACCCTCTCGTTGAGTATAGCCTTTCGCCACAAGGCGCGCCTTGTACCTGTCAATTGAACCATCTGCCTTGCGTTTGACCTTTAGAACCCATTTGTTTCCAATGGTCTTGCGCCCAGGCGGAAGATCAACTAACTCACAGACATTATTCTTGTCCATGGAACTCATCTCTTCCTGCATAGCAGTCATCCACTGATCCCTATCTGGTGAATGGAGCGCTTCACTGAAAGAAGCAGGCTCATCCACATCTTTAGCATCGCATAGGAGAACATTCCCCTCAATCTCAAAATGACGACGAGGAATGTGGCCTCTGCTGCTAACTCGGCGGGATTGAGAATCTTGATCTAGTGTAATACTGCCACTAGGTTTGAAGATCACTCCCACTATCTTTAGCAATTACAGGACGAGGAACGACGAGGAATGTGGCCTTTGCTGCTAACTCGGCGAGATTGAGAATCTTGATCTAGTGTAATACTACCACTAGGTTGAAGATCACTCCCACTATCTTCAGCGATTACAGGACGAGGAACTAATCCCCCATCCTCGCTTGAAGATGGTAAGGTGCCTTCATCTTCCTCTAACTCATAGAGGTCAAGATCTCTGTTAGCATCGCCAATGCTAGGGAAATCAGTCTCGATGAAATCGATATCGCGCGACTCTATTTCAGTCATTCCTCCATTGGGATGTTCACCATACATGACATATCCTTTCGAGCTATCAGAATATCTTATGAAGATATGCTTCCTAGCTCTAGGGCCCAATTTTCCATACTTATGGGCAGTGCTGTGTACAAAACCAGCAGATCCCCAAGGGCGTAAATGCTCCAAATTGGGCTTTTCGTCTTTTCAAAGTTCGTATGGGGTGGAGGAAACTGACTGAGAAGGCACACGGTTAAGTATGTAGGCAGCAGTCAAAAGTGCATCCCCCCAAAAAGATATTGGGAGGTTAACTTGCGTCATCATAGATCTAACCATGTCTAACAGTGTTCTATTCCTTCTCTCCGCTACACCATTTTGTTGTGGAGTGTTAGAAATAGTAAGTTGTCTGCGTATCCCATTTTCTTCACATAGATCCTTAAATTAATCAGACAAGTATTCACGCCCACGGTCAGTTCGAAGAGCTTTTAGGCTCTTTTCATGTTGATTCTCAACCTCTGCTACAAAGCGTTTGAAACAATCCAAAGCTTCATAGCGGTGAGCGATCAACTGAACATAACCATATCGCGTGTAGTCATCAATGAATGTGAGAAAATATGAGGCGCCATGACGTGCCTTTACATTCATAGGTCCGCAAATATCTGAGTGGATTAACTCAAGCGGTTGAGTAGCTCTCACAGCCTTACCAAAAGGCTTTCTACATGCCTTGCCTGCCAAACAAGGCTCACATATAGGTAGGTCGACCTTAGCGAGTGGGCCTAAAAGACCTTCTCTAGCTAACCTGGCCATCCTATCTTTCCCTATGTGCCCCAGTCGGGCATGCCATGTAGATGAATTGATAGTCATATTACAATCAATTACAAAAGTAGATGAGGTAGAAGATTCAAATAAGTCAATTTTAAATAAACTTTCACAAATTGACCCATGTCCAAAAATGACATCATCCAACAAAATATCCAGACCATTCCAACTTAAATGAAAATCATATCCTAACTGCAACAATGTAAAAACAGATAAAAGATTATAAAGGACTCCAAGCACATAAAGGACGTCATGGAGAAATAGTGTGCGCCCTGTGCTCAAGTGAAGTTGGTACGAACCCACTCCTAATGCTTCTTCATAACTTCCATTTCCCATGTACACAACATGGGTCCCAGCTAGGAATCTTTCTATAATCTACGAACCCTGCTCGATCTCGAGCTACATGTCTTGTTGCTCCTATATCTATAATCCAATCAGAAATAGATTTAGCAACAAATACATGTGAGCAAACAAAAATGCTACTTGGATAGCATACATAAATGCTACTAAGATCGAGTGAAAGGGATACCTTTTTCGGCTCAGTGCAATCACGAGCGAAGTGTCCCAGTTTGTTGCAGTTGTAGCACTTCATTTTGGATATATTTTTCTTTGCACCGCGTTTGCGCTTGTGCTGATTTGCACCCTTGTTGACTTTGGGAGCATTAGTGCTAGGCCCACCCTGCCTTGCTGCCTTGCCCTTGTCTTTGCGCTTAAACCCATTTGGTTTGCGCTGCCCACCATGGGCGATAAGGGCTGCAGATTTGGTCGCCTCTTGGCGCTCCGCTTCCAATTCCACATGACGAGATATATCAGCAAAGTTTTTGATATTCTCATTATGGGTCATGATTTGTTTCATGCTAATCCATGAATCAGGAAGGGATCGTATTACAGCTTGCACTTGTTGCTCATCAGTAAGGACATTTCCAGCAGCTTTCAAATCATGAATCATTCCAGACATCATTCTAAGATGTTCAGTCATCGTATGCTTTGGATCCTTACGGTACACCTCAAACTTGAGGACTAGACTCCTTAGCCTAGTGGTAGATGTACCACCAAAGTCAAACTTGAGTTGGTCCCACATGTCCTTGGCATTTTGGAAAGTCTCATACTCTCCAATCAGATCATCGTGCATGCTGCTTAGCATAGTAAAGCGCGTGCTTCGATCTTTTTTAAACCAAGACTGGTAGGCTTCCAAATCACGTCTGTGTTGGGCCGTATTCCCATCTTCAGGTCTGGTCATTTTACTGGACAAAGTTTCCAGGAGCTCTTGCTCATTAAGAAGATACTGAATCTTCCTATGCCAGATGTCATAATTGTTGCCAGTTAATTTGTCGCCCCTAGTTAGATCAGCTACTACATTTTTGGCTGCCATTATATCTACATTCAATTCACAAAAGGGTCGACTTATTAGTTATTTTGCACATCTTTATCTTATTTAATCGAAAATCCAATTAATAAATATTATCTTTCTACACATTTGAGATCGAAACTCTGCTAGGCTCGGAATCATCTCCCAAAATATGTGGAATGAGAATATATTTATTAATTAATTTTCGAGTAAATTTATATATTAGGGGTATAAGGACCTCGCCTAATATTTGCCATTTTATTATATTAACAAATAATATAATCATGCATAACATTGTATATTAACAGATAATATATAGTCATGCATCATTGGTTTGCGCCATACACCATTCATTGCGCAAGAATCCCATGTGGATTCTTAAATTGACAATTTAACTTATGTTAAGAATATTCCACGTATAATGTTGGCGTGAAACACATCCCCTTACAAGTTTTTCCCTTAAAATAATACAACCTTATAATTTAGAATTACATTGCCAAAAATTAATCCCTACTACAAAAGGATCTAATTTACATTAAATTAAATGGGAAAATGGGGATGTCACGTTTCACATTATACCTCATGGAATATTCTTAAGCCATACACGCATACAAGAACATAAGCTTAAATAAATTGTCAATTTTGCCCATCCATTAATCCTAGAACTAATATGCTTGCACATCAACAAAAATATTGGTCTTTTAATGGATGGGACGGTCCAAAAAATTCTTTAGGGCAGCAAGCAATAGACAACACATATCATGCCTTCAATCAATACAAAAAGATTGTAATAGCTACACTAAAAATTTCCAGATTTCAATCAATTTTCCATAATTTTTAATCAGAATAAATATTACAGAAAATTATACATTATTACATAAATCTGGAAAATGATATATTTTGCTCTAGAGATGTATACAGAAACATATAAATTTGCTAAATATACATCTGCAATTTTTTTAAATAGGCCGTGTGGCCCATTAATTAGCAACATAGTTGTAAACTAGCATTCCAAGATGCACTTAGTCTAGCAAATGGTCTATAGTGACAAATCACATGCACTTAATCAGCAACTAATGCTTATCCATCATATAGGAAGATATACATGTGAAATGATTTATTAAGATACCTATCATACTATATTCTTTATATATGAATTCGGCATGGAGCATAACCTTATAAAACTAATAAGATCACAACTTTAAAGGACTTCAAATTCAAGAAGAGTCCGACCAACTAGATGATAATCATCTGTGATATGTTAACTTTTAAGTGTCAGGCTCATATTAAAATTACTGCTACCTCATACTGTTGCTTTAACGTGGTAACTTTAGATTAAACTCCTCTTCAGCACGACAACATTAATTTTGTTTAACATATGGTGATTGTCATATATGACAAAACATATAGGCATTCGTACGTTTACATATAATTGTAAACACCAAACATAATACATGGACATAAAACATTTACAATTCCCACATTTTAATGCGTACGGCCAGGGGTATAACTCTTACGGAATAACATTTTTATTCCAAGTTTTCTGTTAAATCTTTGATCCGTTTTAAACAAAGTTTTATTAGATTATTCCTTTATTCATAGGAACATAACCACATCAAAAGTTTTACATAAAAACTTTACAATTTTAACAATGGTTTAATCCAATAAAACATAGCATCAAAGAACATCATAGCATCAAAAAAACAGCGAAGCAAGCCAAACTATAGCTCTGATACCAATATAAATCATATTTCATATGACCGGGTTTGAGATACTTACTCGTTGCGGAAGACCCGGATCGATTTGGTTGGCTTGTTACACTGCTTTTCCTTTTGATCTTATGAACCCCTCTATGCTCTCGTGTTCGTCCTTGTTCTCGTGGGTTGAGGTTGGCTACTAGAGTTGCCCTTTCTTTCACGAACTAAATCCTAAGAGATTATTTGAGAGTTTTACACTTGTGAATTAGAGAGCTTTCTCTCTGTATAATATGAACTGTTCTCACTCTGTATTTTTGGTTTTCTCTACGTATAATAAATTATATTCACAGAGAATATAATATATTAGATAAGAGCACATCCCTTCTTTTAAGGGATTTGATAACCACTATCCCATGATTTGATCCAATTCAAATCATGGATAGTTATTCTTATCACATGACCAAATGGGACCCGCAACCCATAGTGGGCGGATCATGGGCTCGAGTCCATCCCGACCCATTAAATTATAACAGACAGAAAATGCACAGACTACATGTGGTTTTTTCTTGCTTCATTTCACTAGGCCATGTAATTAGCTTGAAATGCATAGGGCTTTAATGTTAACAATCTAACTAGGAGTTTTGCTTCTTCTTTTTTCCCAGTTAAGCTACATGGTTTAGCTACTGTTTGATAGGAGATCACCAGTTCCACAAAATCAAATAATTTACATATTTTCTCTAGACGCTTTTTATTTTACTTATCAAAAGTTGTTCATGATTTGGTGTTTTCTAAAATATGGTAAGAAAGGATTTTTTTTTTTTTTTTGGCTTTAGATATATTACTTTTGAAGATATTAATAAATCAATAAGTTAATTATCTTGACATCTTCATAATTAAGTAAGGATGTTCAATAGTTTGAATTAATTACCTATAAGAATTGCTCAGAAGTGTTGAAATTGTTTTCTTCAGTATAACTGGAAATATTTCCTTGCATCAATATAAATTTTTATAATTTTCTTATATGTGACAACCTTAATGGTTCCTAAGCAACAATTCTTTGTAAATAGCTTATAAAAGTACATCTAATTCTGTCTTTCTCTTAAAGGAATACTTTCTTGCAAATTTTCTGAATGATAATTGTTAATGGCCTTTGTATGATAGGATTGATTTGAATTTTTAATATATTTTGATTAAAACTAATTTTTAAACTATAAGTATAGCCTAGATTTATAATGTCAAAGGGGAATTGGCAACATTATGTCTAGAATGCATATAGTGTGCTTACTAAACTTCAATATTTATGTACTGCATTATTTAGAAAGTATTGTGTGTTCACCATTTGTGTACTACACATTTTACTTGCACTTGGAGATTTATTCTTATTATGGCTTATTAGCTTATTTTTATTTATAAATATGAATATATTTTCCATAGATAGAGCCAGTTCTTTTCTTAAAACCCAACTCAAGTCAATTTGAGCTGGACATTAAATCTTATGAATAGTGTCATTGTGATATGTTTAATACATATGTTATGGTTGCCTTTGCTTGAGGAATAAAAAAATTATATACTAATGTTTTGGTGTTGTATTTAACTACATTAAATTATTTATTATTCGATGAAATTGCCAAAATATTTTCTAACTCGAGTTTAACTTATCAAAAAAAAAAAAACCTACTTCATAGTTTCTTTTTTCTATTATTCATTGGTTTCCTTAAAAAAGTTTTTTTTTTTTTTTAAGTTACAAACTCCCCCCTCACCCGGAAGTTGCTTCCTTATTGGCTATCATGTGTAGTATTTTGTTTATATTGCAAAAATAATTTCTACTTTATAGTTTCTTTTTGCTTTTTTCTTTTGTTGATTGGTGTTGCTATGTTGTTAAAAATAGATTGGCTGCCAGAATTTAGCATTCATGTTTTGGCTGTGTTGATGATAGGTTTTTGTCGTGGCAAGCATTAGCTACAATGGATGAGAGGTAGTTTTTGAAGCAACAAGGCTATAGATGTCAGTTAGCATGGTACACAAATCAACGTTGGTGGAAGTTTGGCAAATGACATCTCGAGCAACAAAAATTTTCTTCACATTTTTTTTATAGCTATGTCTCGACTCTAAATTGTTGACTTTATCTTTTGTTCTTTGTAATTGTTCTCTATTTTGATGTACTAAAAACAATTTATCATTTGTTTTTTGTCCACCTCTTTTATCAAGTTGTGTTTTGATAACCAGTGACAAAGTTCTCAATTGTAGTGGATATTTATAAGGTTTTTTTATAATTTAAAATAATTCAAACAAATATTTTGTTATAGAGTAGCCCGCGCAAAGTGCGGGATATTGTCCAGTTTTAATAAATCTTAAACCGTAGCTGGTCACATGTTGAATTCATTTCTTTTTTCCTCAATCATATCCTTTCATCATTTGTTAGAAAATGATAATTTATTGATAATTTAATTAAGTGAAACTTGTTGTTACCCCTTAACTTGATATTACCTCAGTTATTTACTGGAGTTGTCAGGTAAGCATGATGTATTTTGTAATATGAAAACTTTTTAATCTTAAAATACATATTTTTGTTATATTATTTTATTTGTGCTGCATTGACATTTATTTTCCCTTTTGATGCAGGTTTGTGAATGTTTTTTCATGTGCATATTTGGCCAATTTGGTCCTATTTGCACATCAACAGATACATCAAAAGCATCAGAAAGCAATAAAAAGAGTAGAAATTGCTAATTACTTGAATTTCTTAAAGTCATATTGTCAAATTATTTTGAATTATGGTATCACAAATTATGGTATTTGGTGAATGTCCCTATTCAAGGGAGTTGGTACAAATATCCTCTATGCCATTGCCCGTGCTGGTGTGCTTGCAGGTTATGACAAGCTTCAATTGATTGTGTTTAGTAAGAAGTGTGGTTCTGGTGGCGCCTAATTAAAAGGAAAAAAGAGACATCTCCACCCAACATAGCTATTGATCTTGATGAAAATCTTATGGAATTCAGTTTTCCATGGATTCAAACTCACTTGAATAACTTAGTTGGAGGACTTCTAATCCTAAAAAATTGTTGCCTTCTGGAAGGATCTATGTTCCCATAATCCTTGATTATCAAAGTAGTTGCAATTTCACTTTGTTGGTTTATTGATACATAAGCAATTTTAAGTATTCCTTTTAGAATTTTACCGAATCTTTAGAATTTTGTAAGAGTGATGCTATAGTGTTGTGGATCATTCTCTTCTTTTCCTTGAGAATTGAGAGAGAGAACGTGTCTTTGTTGAAAGCTATAAATAAGATATTAAGTTGAAATTTTTTGTCCGTAGTTTGATTATGGTATTTAATGATTGAAACAATCTTCGACTTATATCATCTAAAAAAAAAAATCAAGATATCTTTAGATTTTATTTTTAATAGCTTTCCCGTGCATCACACTGGTTTGCAACTAGTAATAATAATAGAAAGGTAAATAATAAAGGCTTTGTCTTGAATGACATCAATATATGATGCTTTCACAATACGTCTATGATCGTCTATCATAATTTTCTAGAGATTTTAAGATATTTTTAGTTGATAGCACATCTTTGTGATATGACACCACGTTAGAATCAACCCTCTCACACAGGTGATTCACCGCCGTATTTAGATAGCGACGAAGATGAGACATTGTAGACACCCGTTTTGCTACCTACATAACTCTAACGTACAAATTATGATTCTTTTCCAAAATAAATCTGAAAAATGAAGCATACAACTTCTCTGAGATAAAGTTTTAAATCAAAGACAATTTTGACAATTTGATTGACAAATTGAATTGATTAAACAAATCTCCATGTCAAAATAATCAAGACAACATGTCAAAAGCCTAATTTACTCCGTAAGTGCAAATGTTATGATCAATTGAAGATTTAACGGATAGAGTGCATAGTGATTTAATAATTCTGTGTACGTAGGATTAATCTAAACTAATTATTATTGGTCCATTGATTGGATTGATTTTAATTAATGAGGTGTAAGTGTCCCATTAGGGTGCAATCTATATCTATATAATATATTAAAGCAGAGCATTTTGCCAAATGTTTGTCATTTGTCAAGTTTGAAGTTTCTATAACTTGACATGTGTCAGAATATTTCATTGACTTTAAATGACATGGACATAATACAACACATGACAACAAATTAATTTGTCCATATCAGCTTTCAAACTACTTATTTACCATGTGTCAATTTTTTTTTTGATATATGATAGAAATTCTAATCTAAACTCATACACACATATATTTTGAAGATCACGGGGATTGAACCCACGCCCTCATAGAGGGATAAGACTTTTTGGGAGGGGGATTACCACTTGGCCAAATACCCAAGTGGCTACCATGTGTCAATTAATAAATGAAACTGTACCCAAATAATCAAAATTTCTTTTATGCTTTAGGTTGAAATGACAATTTATCCAATAAATATGTGCATTGAAACATTAGGGCTAACATAAACTTATTCATAAATACTAAATATGCCCTTAAATGTCTCCTTAAAATGCTCCACTTTATTTTTATACCTAAATAAGTGGGAGTTAATCTAATCTAATCTATTAAATTTTTTAAGTCATTGATTTCTTTGTAACGTACTAAAACTAAAAATATTGCATTCATTAAAAAATATCTATTAATTTATTAAACCACTATTTTTTTTCAAAAAAAAAAAAACACTTTTCCAAAAATATTTTGTTGGTATGATATTATACGGGTTAAATAGGATTGTCCCTTGAATTACTCCAAAACGACGTCGTTTTAGGGGTGGAATAATAATAAATAAATAAAAAATATTCCTTATTTCTCTTGTTCAGTGCCCCGTTCGATTTCTATTCCTTGACAATTTTTCCCTGAACTCTTTATCTTCTTTTTCAACTGTTACTCTCTCAACTCCCATCAAAGCCCAATACACAATTAATTCCGCAGGACCACCAGCGCAAAGGCCATCAAGGTTTGACACTTTTGATCTTCTCTTTGTTGAAGCCTATATGGCCATCAGGGGTCACATCTACGCTTATTACAGACCATTATGAATTTACGGAGTTTTCTTTTTTTCTTTTTATTTTTTAATTTGTGGAATTTTTCGGATGTTTTAGATTCTTATTTTTTGGAAAGTCATTGTGCATTTTAGGGAATACAACATCAATGATAGATTGGCATGTATTATTTACTGCTTCTGTCTTTTTCTTTGAGGTTTTGGATATGTGAAATTTATACAACCTTTTTGGTTTTGTAGATTGAGAATTGCTCTCTTCTTCTCCCCGGTTGGCAGCCACCTTAAGCCCTTTGTCTCGCCACTACTTCACCCACAGTTAGGATATCTCAGTCTGATGAGGGTAAAATCGCCATGTACGGTAAATTTCTTCATCCTTCTCTTAAAACCCCCAATTTTTGTTAAGTAAATCAGTTAATTGTTATGATTAGGGTTTGAGAATGTTGCAAATTGAAATTGTAAAATAGATTTTGGGTATTTGGAATTGTGGGTTTGTGGCGTTAAAATGGAAAATTTATATGGATTTTGAATTTGAATTCCGTAGGTGTTGAAGTCTGTGGAATGTGAATGACTTAGAGTGAGTTTCGAATTGGGTTTCCTGTTTTGGATGATTGTGATGAAAGTTTGGATTTTTACTCAGACTATTTTTTTGGTGAGAAGTTGCCTAGCTCACAGAAGTTTCATGATGAAAGCATTCATAGCATTGAAGATGCTTTGAAGGTATTTCCAAGATTTTCTTTAATTTTGTTTCTCTCCTAAAATAATTTTCGTGCGTTTTCCTTTTTTCTAGGGTCTTTTTATTAACATATTTCATTCAATTGTTAGGATCACATGCATCAAGCTGTTGATGTGCTTTTCTCTCAAACATTCCATGACCATGGTGGTAAGATTGATCGTTTTTTGATTTCTTCAGAGTGAGCTGATCACTTCGGGCTAGTGAATCAACGTAGATTTCCTTGGCTTTTGTTTGACCACTATCCTATTCTTTTGGATTGTGGCCGGATAGTTGGGGGTAAAAGTCCTTTTAAGTTTGAGAATATGTGGTTGAAGGTCGATGGCTTTGTTGATCGGGTTTGGGGGTGGTGGGGCTCTTATGTCTTTCCTAGTTCTCCCAGTCACATTTTTGCTAGTAAGTTGAAAGCTCTAAAGATGGATTTAAAGCAGTGGAATTCCAATGAGTTTGGTAATATCCATTTCAAACCACAAAAGTTGTTATTATCATTACATGAGTTTGAGACTACTAATGAAATGCGGGATTTATCTGAAGGGGAGGTTTATGAGAGGAATTGGTTGATTAGTGAGCTTGAAGAAGAATACTTTGTTGGAGGAGATTTGTTGTTGTCAAAAGTCTCGGGTGCTTTGGTTAAAGGAGGGGGATAAGAATACCAAGTATTTTCACAAGATTGCTAACTCCTATCATTGGCACAATTCCATTTGGCATTTGTCCATTAATGGCGAATTGTCTTCGAATTTGGTGGATATCAAGGCTCAAATTATTGAGTTTTACAAAACTCTATACACAGAAGATGTAGGGTGAAGACCTTTGTTGGATGGTTTACATTTCTCCTCAATTACTTCGGATGAGGCGTGTTGGTTAGAAAGACCGTTTGAGGAGGAAGAGATTTTTTAAGCCATGAGTAATATGAATGGCGACAGAGCTCCCGGTCTAGATGGTTTCCCCATGTCATTCTTCCATGCTTGCTGGCCTATTTTGAGGGTTGATCTCCTGACTGTCTTTTCGGAATTCCATGAATTCGGCTCTTTTCAAAGAAGTCTTAATGCTATTTTCCTCACTCTCATTCCTAAGAAGGTTAATGCTGTTGAGATAAGGGACTTTCGTCCCATAAGTCTGGTAAGTAGTGTTTATAAAATTTTGGCAAAAGTTTTAGCCAACCGGTTGAGTGGGGTTTTAGATACTATTATTTCTCCATCACAAAATGCTTTTGTTCATGGTCGTCAGATGACAGATTCGGTGTTAGTAGTGAATGAATGTCTTGATAGCAGAATAAAGGAAGGTATCCCTGGGGTGATGTGTAAATTGGATGTGGAAAAGGCATATGATCATGTGAATTTGAGTTTTTTACTCTATTTACTGAACAAATGTGGTTTTTCGCTGAAGTGGAGAAGGTGGATTGCCTTCTGTATCTCTACTATTCGTTTTTCAGTTCTTATTAATGGAGGGCCGGAAGGATTCTTTTGGAGTTCTAGAGGTATTCGTCAAGGAGATTCTTTATCACCACTCTTATTTGTGATTTTTATGGAAGCGCTTAGTAGAATGATGTCCAAAGCTGTTGAGTGTGGCATTCTCTCGGGTTTCCAGGTGGATTCTATGGATAGTCATTTGGTGCGGGTGTTTCATCTCTTATTCACGGATGATATTCTGATTTTTTAAAATGCTAAACCAGATCATATATTTAATTTGCGCCTACTATTCACTTGGTTTGAGGCTGGTTCGGGGCTGAAGATTAATTTTAACAAGTCTGAAATGGTTCCAGTTGGAAGCGTGCCCGATCTAGAGGATTTGGCTGGTATAATGGGTTGCAAAATTATTTAGCTTCCTATGACATATTTGGGGCTTCCATTAGGTGCTAATTTCAAGTCCAAATCAATTTGGGATCCTATTTTGGAGAAGATGGAGCGTAAATTGTCTGGTTGGCAACGTATGTACCTTTCTAAGGGAGGTAGGATTACTTTGATTAAGAGCACTCTCTCTAGTCTCCCGACTTATTTCATGTCTCTGTTTCCCATTCCTGTTTCAATGGCTTTTCAATTTGATAAAATTCAGAGGGACTTTCTTTAGGGAGGAATGGGAGAAGGGAAGAAGTTTCATTTGGTTAACTGGAGCTAGGTGTGTCAACCTCTTAAGATTAGGTGGTTTAGAGGTTTGGAATTTACATTTATTTAACCAAGCGTTGTTGGGGAAGTGGCTTTGGCGATATGGGAATGAGGAGAATGCTTTTTGGAGACACCTTATTTCCGCTAAGTATGGTAGCTCTTTTGGTGGATGGACTACTAGAGAGGTGGATGGGCCGTAGGGGAGTGGCCTTTGGAAGCACATTAGAAAAGGTTGGGGAAGTTTTGCTCGCCATTTACACTTTGAAGTGGGGGATGGTTCTAAGACCAAGTTTTGGGATGATGTTTGGTGTGGGTCTTGTAGTCTAAGGAATGCTTTCCCTGATCTATATCGTATAGCCAGGCATAAGGATGTGGTCGTAGGGGATCTTCTCCAATTTCAAAATGGGGGTGTAACTTGGTTGCTTGACTTTATTTGTCATGTGCAGGATTGAGAGCTTGAATCTGTCAATTCGCTCTTGGAGGTGTTATATTCGAGTTCTGCCAAAGGTCATGGGGAGGATAGCATATGTTGGAGGGGAGGCTTTAAAGATGGGTTTCAGGTGAAGGCTTATTATAGAGCTATTCTGCCTCAAAGTGGTTTTACTTTGCCTTGGAAGAGTATTTGGAAATCTAAAGCTCCTCCTAGAGTGGCCTTTTTCGTGTGGACAGCTGCATTGGGGAGCATTCTAACTACCGATAATTTGCGGCGGCGTCAGGTGATTGTGCTGGATTATTGTTAGCTGTGCAAAAGAAATGGTGAATCTATTTCACATCTCCTCTTGCATTGTTCGTTTTTTACGGAGATCTGGAATTTTTTCATCAACATTTTTAGGATTTCTTGGGTTATGCCATATGGGATTGTGGATCTTCTATCTTGCTGAGGTAGTGGGTGCCGAAATACTAGGATTAGGAAGGTTTGGGATATGGTCCCTCTTTGTATTTTTTGGTGTCTTTGGTGGGAGAGAAACACTAGATGTTTTGAGGGGATGGAGAGGAATGTGCTAGAGCTAAAGGGTTTGGTCCTTAGAACTCTTATGCAGTGGTCTAAGGCATCTGGAGTTCTGGTTTTCTCTTCTATTTTGGATTTTTTAGAATCCTGTAATGCTTAATTTGTTCCTTCTTGTTTTTGTACACTTCCCGTGTACTATTTTTTAATAAAATTTCTATTTACTGATCAAAAAAAAAAAAAAAGTTTGATCAACTCTTTTGTCCCTTTCTTTTCCCCATTTATAAATAGTATGAACAAACAAAAATACAAAAACTGGGCATTAAAAAACTATTTTATGCTTTAGCAATTTGTGATTGGTTTATTCTCAGCATAGCGAAGATTTAGAGGTTCTAGCTGAAAAAAGAGACCAGATATTCCTTCTGGACCATAATCATTCTGTGAGCACTGCACTAACTTGGAAATTTATCTGGCAAACTGGGTAGCTTCAGTAATTATTTCACATTCATTGCTTTATATCCATGCTAAATTTTATTTGTTAAGATAAATTTTATAGTACCTTTTTTATTTTAGAGTTCTGGATGTCTATCAGATAATAGCAGTGTCCGTAATGGGCTGAATCTGTAGTGGTAATGGCTGAGTACCGTGGCATATTGATGAAAAAAGAGAGTTTATCTCCTTCATTTGTCTTCATTTGGATATGGAGTTCTTCCCTTGCATTGGAAAAGTTTTCATTTTCAATTATCTGGTCCCCTTTGTAGGCATGATAGGAAATTGTGAATTACACACACTATGATGACAGGAAGTATGCTGTAAGTTACTAAACAATTATTAATCCTATATGAAACTTTTTGTTTAAAATGTACTACTTTTCATTGTGGGACTGGAACTAGAATTGTGTTGAGAATTTTCTTTAAAAGCAAATGTCATTGTTTTACATGATAATAGAAGTCATATCCGTAGTCCTTACATGGGAAAGTTATGCAAGTGTCTTAATTTTCCATCTCTTATCACTCAATTTTACATGATAAGTGATTGTGATTTTTCTCTAATCATATATATATATATATATATATATATATATATATATATATATATATATATATATATATATATATTTTATTTATTTATTAATGTAGGTCACTATGTTCTTAACTTGCAAAGCTTATCATTGAAATCAACAAAAAGGTGAGAGTATTCATTCTGAAAGTGATTGTTGTGAAGACTAAAATTTGGAATTTAAATTTTGTGATGAAGAGATAGGTCTTTTGAAGTGGATTGATGCTTATGACACAACAGCAAAAGGGTTCAATAACTATGTTTTTTTTTTTTTTTTTTTTTTTTTTTTTTTTTTGACATAGAGGAGGGTTTGTCAATGAGATTCCACCTTCAAGGATTTTTGAACTTAGGCCTTTATCAATCAAGGTCTTTTTTTTTTTTTGCTAGGTATAGGTATAACATAATTTTGCTTCACTGAATATAGATGTAACAAAATACATTATATGAATTGTGAAATGAATAGCCTGAATCATCTTTTAGTCACTGAAAGACAATAGAAGTCAAAAATAAATATTATTTGGATTAGCCCAAAATTCTTTATTTTTGGGATTTTATGTAATGGATGTTAATTAATAATGTATGTTAATTTTTATATGTACAATTTATTTATAAGAAACCATTAATTTTTTATTGCAATAACAATCATATTAAAATTTGGGTTAGTGTGAAGAAATGCATTCTTTAGATCTCATTTTCATTAGGTTTCTTGTGTAAATGCCCGGGTTTCCGACTAGTTATAAATAATTATGGACTCTACTACGTTAGATAAAATTGGTTTAAATTGGATAAATGGTATGTTTAATTAATTAAAATATATGGATTAATTGAAAGAAATCAATTCAAATATTTTAAAAGGTTAAGAAGATTACTATAATATCTGATGTTGATCATAGAACAACTGGTTAATGTTAAACAAACAGATAATTACAAAAATCAACCTAAAAAAACAATTGTTTAAACTCAAACTGTTGGTTGGCACTTTGATTGGGATTTAAAGTGCTGGCTGGCACTTTAAGCTCCAATCTGGTACTTCAAGCACACATTGAAGTGCCGGCTGGCACATTGAACCACCATTCTGGAACTTCAAACTTGGAGCACGTTTTTTTATTCCAAATTATCCCTAAACTTGAATTTTGAATTCTCACACATCCAAGTCAGTTCACAGCTGGTAGAGGATAGGGAATAGAAGTTATTTGAAAATAAAAAATACAAATTGCCAGAAGATATCTTATCGTTTGTTGGGCTATAAAAATCAAAGAAGAGGTCAATTACCAGGGTCCCAAAATTGATTTTGAGAGAGGAATTCCAGATCCTTTTGCAAATACTTTCTCAAACAAAAGCTATGGTAGCCATACAAGCATCTTGGAGAGGCAACAGAGGTAAGGTTAACAGGGGTAATCAATGTATTGTTTCTTTCATTTTCATTCTCATGATTTACTTTAATTGATGATACTAACATTATTCTCTATTGTTTCCTTTCATGAGCACACAACCATGGCCAATAAGGAGCATACAACAACAACAACACATCGAAAAAAAGGGAGAGAATAACATTGGGGATGAACAAGAATAGCAGACACAACAAGGAAAGCAGATACATGCTATACAAGCAGTTCCTTTCAAGCTATACAAGCACAACATACAAAAAATCCTGAGGTGATCCTTTCAAGCCATACAAGCATATATGTATAAATTCTAAACTGAATTTTATTTACTTGTATTTGGATGTTTTGTTTCCATTGAATACCATGCTTAAATGGCTTTAACATGAGTTTCACATGCAATGAACTTAACAACCACTTGAACTCTAAAATTTGGTTTTGATGGAAACATGAATTTTGATGCATTGACATGATATGATTTTTGGCCAAGCTTTATTCTAGAAGACCGACTTAAGTTGGGTAAAATGTGGTCCCTAATACCTTCCCATTTTATAACCAAGCCTCCAAATCTTGAGGTTTGTATTACAAAGTGCCTTACAAACAAATTGTTTTTCCTTTTACTAGACTGTAACTAGGAAACTCATTTACATGTAATTCTTTCTTTTTACAAAATCATTGGCAATTGTACAAATTCAAATATGAATAAAGAAGAATTATTTTTAGTGTGGAATTTCTTATTTTGTCCAAATAATTAAAATAAGTGGCAATTCCATTCACATGTACAATCAACCTTCAAATCGAGAGGGTTGATCCATTGCCAGTTGGGTCACATTTAAAGGCCCATTTGACTCTCGGGTGGTGGTTCTCACAGAAATTTATGCCTTTAGGTGCTAAGATAGTGAATTAAGAAATTTATATCTTGGACGCTTGGAAGGCGAGCAAGATATATGTACTTATTAGTGACATATGTCCCTTAGCCCTTGTGTTTGTCCTTGTTCTCATGGTCTTAGGTTGACTACTAGAGGTGTCCTATAATATCCATGAAACTAAATCCTACAAATTTTTAGAAAGAGTCTCACACTTAGTGAGAAAGAGAGCTTTTCAATGTATGTTTGTTTTACTATATATTCTGTAAAAATAATTTTAGTCTTCTCAACTCATAAATATATTCATATATTTACAAAGAATATATTTATAAGATAAAAGCACATCCCTCCTTTTTAAGGATGTGATAACCCACTATTTTATGATTTTTTCCAATTCAAATCATGGGTAGTTATCCTTATCAGATAACTAAATGAGACTCGTAACCCGTAGTGGGCGGATCATGGACTCGGGTCCATCCTAGCCCATTAAATTGTAACAGCTCCCAGTCGCCCATACAGGGTGAGGCATCCACTCACATAGGGTGAAGCAATCTCTCAATCTTTTACAATAATCTCCTCATACTGTAAAATAGTTCGTGCGACCTCACGAGAATAACGTATAGCCTTAAGAGCAACAATTATCAAGTCATCTCTTGACCAATAAAAGTGCATTATTCGAAGAGCATCTCAATTATACCCTAGACAGTTTGACTACACCAGAATAAGCACTCTTACTCCCTCATGATGACTAGTATTTTACCTCAAATAAGTGAGTACTCGTGTCTTATGTTGCAAAAACATTATAACATAGACGCTTGGCCAGAAATGAGAACATAGATGCTGGCCAGAAATGAGTTACATAACATAGTATATTATCAAACAGTCTTCCCTAATGCTATGTTTGGAAGTTTGGAGGGAGAGCAAAATAGAGGGGAAGGAGGAGAGGAAAGAGAGGGGGAATGATTATCCATTCCCCTTATTTGGATGTTTTAAAAATTAAAATAGAAGGAGAAGGGATGATAAGATATCATTTAAATTGACAATTATACCCTTATAATTTTCAATTTAAAAAAAACTCTTTGTTTTGTTAATATAATACATTAATACTTTGTAAATATAAAGACACATTGTCACATATCTAAACAACTTTTTTTTCTAAAACGTGTTGTAGATTTTTTTTTTTTCTTCTAACATTTTTTTTTTCTTAACATAGTTTATTGGTGTTAAATTTGTCTTCTTTTTTTTTTTTTTTTTTTTTCTTTTTCTTTTTTTTTTTTTTTTTTTTTTTTTTCTAACGTACGTGTAAAGTTTTTTTTTTGGTAAGTTTTTTTAACAATTTGTTTTATAAAAGGTTGTAACATATTTTTAGAAAAATTGCTACAAACATTTTTATTAAATGCCTAGCACACATGTTGTCCATAGTCTACACCACAAACATTTTTTCCCCACCTATTTTAGACCAAATAGCAAAAGACAAGATAAACAAAGAAACAACAATGTATGCAAGTATTCATACATCTATAAAATCAAATCTTAGACAACTGGCTCCCTTGGGTCACAAGTGTTATCTCTACCCAAGCATTTGCAAATATTTTATGACAATGACGGTACCATTGCTAACCATTGATGATAGATGCATAAAAGTACTTTCAAATAACATTCATCAATGCTATAGGAAATATATCAATTGGATACTACAAGTTGTTGCACAAATAAAGAAACAATATCGATTATATTCCACCATTAAAGAAAAATCCATAACATCCAAAGTACCAATGACAAATATCAAATGCAAAAAAGGAAAAGAAAAAGTAAAGTTCCAAAGCTAGCATAGAAGTCCAAATTGTGAATAAGTTATCAAATTGTGGGAGGAATTGAAGGATCCAACATCATTTCAAGTAATTAAAAAAAAAGTACCTAACCAAATAGAGATATGTGAGAGGAATTGATGTTTGCAATCTAGGTTCCTAAGACACATTATTACACGTTTTAGTAAATAAGTTATCAATTTGATAACTTATTTACAATTACTTGGAACGTGACAATGTGTCTTTATATTTACAAACATCAATTCCTAAGTCATCTACAAGGGTAATAATGTGTCTTTATGTGTCTTTATATTTACACATAATTCCTATGTCATCTACATTATTATTTACTATTACTTGCAATCTAGGTTCCTATGACACATTATTAATAAGTTATCACATTATTACTTGAAATGCTAGTGCTCAATCACAATATTTACTATTACTTTTTTTTCCTGGGTTCCTAACCAAATAGAGATAAGTTGGTGTTTGCAATCTAGGTTCAATTCCTATGTCATCTATAAGACAAAAAACTTGTTTCTCGGGAATTGGAAGGCGTGCGAAGCTCCTTTCAAAAGTTAATTTCTCTTCTCTCATTGTTGTAGCCATATCCTGAATTGCCACCATAATTTGCTCCATGTCCTTCTCATCCAACGTTTTTCTCTTTTTGGCTTTTGAGGAGGTTTCACTTTGAGGGGGAGCTCAAGAATGTGATTGAGCATTAGCATCATCCATGGTATCAAAGCTCTCCAAATTAACTTAGTGGTCAATATCTTCAATGTTTTCCATGGAGCCCTCCCCAGTTGAATTAGCCCATCGCTTCCTCATCTCTAATGCAATTTCAGCATGCTCTCCAGTTGCTCTATCATTTCCATAATCTCAACTACTTTGTCATAATTTTGCATTGGTTTATTCATCCAAACCTTTGCTTCAGGTTTGGCTTATTAAAAAAGGATAACAAAACAAGACTTGCAGTTATGGAAATTAAATTGTGACATTGAAAAGAAAATACTACATGGCAAGAAAAGAAGCAACATTGTCACAATACAATTTATTTAAAACAAATGATAGATTTAGTGGCAAATTGGACAAACCTGGATTAGACTTTCCCAAACTTCAGGCTTAGCATCCCACATTTTGGTGGCTGAACTCCAAGCAAAACCACTCAATCCATTCGTAAACAAGTCATAGCATGATGCAAAATTACTTTTGATGGTTTTTATGTGATTTTTCACCTTTACCTTGTCTATTGGTTTTTCAAATTTTTCACGTAACTCCGCCAAAATATTATCATATGCTTGTGTGGTGAAGGTTCCACTAGCTCTATTCCCTACACGGTGTTGATGCAAGAATGCATCAATAAGCACATCATCCATAATAGATGTCCAAAATAGAGTGTAGAGAATCTAGTTTTCCCAAAAAAAAAAAAATGGGGTGTCAGTATAATTGCCCTAATTAAAATATTTAAAAAAAATCTTAAAAATATGAGAATCACATGATAAAAGAAAAGGTAGAACACATCACCAAAACTATCATTTGAGAACAAGGGAACTCTGGTATGCAAACATACTAAAATTGTACAAAATGAACAATCAATAAAATAATTATTTATAACATTAAAAAAAGTTAAAGCAGCTAGTAGAGTACCGATTAATGATTTAAAAAGCTTGTCAAACCACACATAAGCAAATATGTTATGATAAGGTTACACATAAGAAAATATACCTTCACACAATGCAGTAGGGGAAGAGGCTAATGAGTCATGAAGCACCAGATGAAAGTTCTTGAAAGTAATTTTTTTTTTTTTGGGAGCACAATAAGATACTAAAATGAAAGTATTTTCATTTATAAAGGGGCAAAATGGTCTTGATATACTTTAAAAAAAAAAACTCATAAAACAATTTCATCAATGATAATGATGACCAAAGATTCATTTCCTTCTCCTAACAGCCAATCTGCTTCTGCAGATAGTAGAAGCATTTGTCTACAATTTAATGACAATATCAAGTTGGGTTCGATGTATAGTCCTAATGTCGCTCAAGGATAAGTGGTACTTTGCAGTACAATGAAAAAGGGTTACCTAACCTCAGGGAGTTTGTGTTTTTAAGGGACAATATAAATAAATGCTTATGAAAGTAAGGTAGAATGATTTATAGAAATTGAATGAGTAAAACACACTAGGGTTTTGGGATGTTTCTTTATACTAATATGACTCATTTGTAATCCCTGTAAAAACCTTGTTCTAAATAAAAACATACATTTAACTGTTTTATTTTAAAGACCTTTTTGACCTAGTTGAACTAAAAAAATTTAAGAACACTTTATAATCGGAAAAGATAAAATGGTTAGAATAATATGTAGAAAAACCTTTCAATTGTAAAACAAGATTCCTAATTGAAACCATGAATGATTCCCATTAATAATAAGAAAAACATGATTAATCTTATAAAATGTTTGGAATAAAACGTACATCTATAGAAATCAATAATCAACAATCAAATGTATTTAATCAATAGAAACCAAAAGGGATTACAAAGGATTCATACCAGTACAAATGAAACATAGACCATAGCCCTAGCAAGAAGCTTAGGCGGTCATGGAAGTGAAAACCTAAAACTTGGGGAGAGAGAGATAATCTAAGTCTGTCAAGTTTAAACTGTTCAGTCTAAACTCTATTAAAGCCCTAATTAAATCTCTTTAATTCGCACTTCAAACCCTCAGAATTTCAGGTCCAATGGGCCTTGGAGTTGGGAGGACTTTAAAACACAAATGGACCTCTTGGAAAACAGGAATCGCACGAATCCAGGCACTTGAATTGGGTTTAGGCACTTGGATTCTCGTTAAAAATTCATTCTGAGTCTCTGCTTGAATCTGCTTGAATTAATCTAGACGCCTGGATCACAATATAGTCACATGGATTCCTCAAAATATCAAAACTGGAGTTCCTGCTCGAGATATTAGACGACTGGAAGTGATATAGACACCTAGACCATGTCCAACACTTATATTTCTTCTCTTTTGCTCCTTCCAGCTTGCACTAACTTGCTCCAACTTGATCCAACATGTTTCAGCTTGTACCTACAATCAAACATAGCCCAAATTAACATCTATGAGATTAATTTAATACACACAAATGGATAAATCATGTGATTCAATATAATAAACAACATGTATCAATTTAAGTGTAATTCGACATATAATGCAACACAATCCCAATAGATTTTCTTCAAAACAAATGTAAATAAGTCATATTTCATGACTTATCAAGTCCTTCCACATCGCATTTGCTATTGAGTTTCTTATAATCTCTCCTCGAGCAAAATCTGCATTATCTCTATCTGTTTGAGCACCACGCTTGTCATGGGGTCAGGATTGTTTAAAATTTATTTGTCCACCTCTTTAAGAAGCCTATCATGTGGATCTACACCCATCAAGTAGTTGTGCAAAATGAAACCTGCTAAAATGATTTTTTTTGGGGTTCCAACTCCATAAGTAGGCTGTTCCTATGATAAGAAACCTTTTCTTCAAGACTCCAAATGCTTTTTCAATCGCATTATGTAACGATGCATGACGAAAGTTGATAACTCTTTAGGAGTACGTGGTGGATTCTTTGAATACTTTTTTAAGTGATCACGAACTCCTTTATAGGGTACAAGAAGTCTGCTCCTCAACATGTATCCAGCATCACCAAGATAATATTTTTCCTCTAGCAATGACATGCATATTATATTCTATATTTTTCTAATGACATGCAATTATATTCTATACTAATGACCAAAGAAACATATTTTTTTCTAAGAAAATTACCTTGGGGGAATTTTAGGTTATCGGATCTTCTTAATGTATTTTTTATAATTCTTGAGTCAGACGCAGTTCTTTCCCATCCAGGCATAACATATGTAAATTTTAAATCAAATGTACATGCTGCTAACACATTTAGTGTTGGGTAATCCTTTCTACCACGATATCTTGGTGCATGAGAAATAGGAACTTTTACTCGAATATGCATTCCATCAATTGCCCCAATGCAATCCTGATATTAAACTGTCATATTAAAATCTATATATATATATATATATATATATCACGACTATGCTATTAGAGTATAATAAGCTGCAAATTTTTTTACATTAAAATATGGGAAGAACCTAGAACTGTTGAGTATTTCTGTTTGAGTTTGTGATCCATCAGGTTGTTTAAGAAATTTCTCTTCTAGTTCTATCACAGATCTTAAGACTTGGTGGAAATTGCGACTTATAGTCTCACCAAAGTAACGAAAAAAAAAACGAAATTACCTGATTCTTTACACTGTGTGTTAATATGTAAAGAAATTTTGCAACTTGTTCTTCAACTGTTGCTCTTGGTGTTGGTTGGAGGCCACCTTCTTCATGTAACATGTCACACAAATCCAAAAAAGCTTTAGGCCCCATTCGTATAATCTTACGACACTCTTCATTTCCAATTATTTGTCTCATGAGTTCATCTCGTACTTTTTGTCTTTCTAAACTCGAACTACTAATTGAGTGAGTTACTCTTCTCCTATGAGACCTCCTACGAAGTACTAACCAATAGGCTACAAGACAAATAATATAAGCAACTGCCATTCGGCGTCTCCATTCCCAAATCCAGAATGTACATCTCCTTTCAATCTCTTTTCTATCCATCTATGAAAAATATGATTATTGTTTCATATCACAGTTATCACTAACCAACTTAAAACTCAAAAGAGAAAATTCAATCTAGAATGACATATCTAAAAAACATACATGTAAAGATTAGGATTACTGCTCAAAAGAGATAATTCAATCAAATACAATAACCATCCAACTTGATGTCTAACATAACAGAAAGAATAAGAACACTTGTATCTTCTGCTATTTGAAATAATGAAATATTGTGGCCGTATGTCCAAAAAAAGGAATAGTAGTGATTCAAGCTATGAAAAATCATCTAAGATAAATTCATTTGACAATAAGTGTGAGATACCGTCGAAGCATCTCAGGGGGTCATTCATGCTATTTAGGGTTTGAAAGCAGAGGAATAAAAAGTCGCCACCTGGTTTAGAGGTCCAAATCCATAAATATGACTTCATGCACAAAAAGACTAGTTCTTACTAAGTCTAGAAGGTACGTCTTGGTGTTAGGCAAGAACACCCAGACCAATGGCTGGCCTTCCTCTATATTACTTGATAATCTTGAAGAGAGTTTATTAGATAATCTCTAAACAGACAAAAAACAATTAAACCTAAAACTATAACAGTCAAGGAGCAATCAAGGTATGGAAATTAGGGCATAATATTCATATGAAGTAAAAAGAAGGAGTTCTTACCTGAATCTAAGCGTATTACCAAATTGTAGGGAATAATCCCCAGAATAATCAAATTAATAACACAATTTTAATGAAAGATATGTAGTAAATCATAAAGCATGCTTCAACAAATTAATAATCATGATATAATTCATTGAAGAACAAAAATACATGCTTTTGGAAGCAAGAACCATGGTAAACTTCATTAAAAATCAAAAGACATGCTTTGAAAGCGAAAATCATGGTATAATTCATTAAAGACGGTTATCTTGAAGACAAATATAATCAATTTTATCAAAGAAGGTTTATGAACTCCTAGATGGCAAACCTAACATGAAAATAATGATATAATTAAAATATACTTGAAAGAAATATTGAAACTCATGAATTAAAATAAAAGTAAGCATGAATACACTAATTTAATGAATATAAATTGAAATAAAAATCAAAACATTAATTAAACTAAATTAAACATGCAACAACAATAAATAAATCATGAAGGTTGATATGGACTATTGAAAAGATCCATACCTAACCTCTAGGGAGCTTGTAACAAGCTAGCAGATTATCATCGGTTTCTCAAATTGATCTCTTTGACAAGGTTGTGTGTTGAACACCAAAGGAAAAGGCTTGGATGCCTAGGTTGGAACTTGTGGGAAGAAATGTTAACCTTCTAGTATGAAAAACTAGCGAATAACCTTCTTCTTTCTACCTTAGTAGGGCTTCGCCTCTCTAGAATTATTACTCCTAAGCTCTCTAATTTCCTAGAGCTTCACTACTTCTAAACTCTACTATACCAATATTTCTTGGTATTTTTGATGTGATACTAGGGTTTTCTACCCTTCGTTGTATTTTTTGGGGCTCCCCAGTGTGTGTTGAATGTGAGGTAAAGACCTTTATATAGTAGTAGGAGGCTTAGAGTTTCTTGGAGTTGATTAGGGCTACAGGAAGCAGCCCTAACTATAGCTAGGCTCTTTAAAAATCAGGGTTTTTGATGGCATAGGCATACGTCCACTTTTAGAGGAGTACGTCTGTAGATGTACGTCTATAAAAATAGACATACGTCTACTTAAAACAGACATACGTCTATTTTACCAAAAACATACATATGTCTATTTTATGTCTATTTTGAACAAACATATGTCTACTTTAAAGAGACATATGTCTTACTTTTACAAATTGGGTGTCTACAGTAAGTATAGACACTATGAGAATAAAATATATCATAAGAAATAGAAGAAGTAAAAATCAACATAATCTATTTCAAGCCCCTTTTATCAGTATCAAAGCCTCAAAGGACAAAACCTATGGAAATTCAAGATCAATCAAATGCTAAACATTTCAAGTTCTATCCAGAGACCCCAAAACATAATTACTAAAACCTATCGAACAGAAACTCAAATATTTATCTATATATATATTTGGATGGACCTAGTTAAGAACAAAATCAGATCAGAGATGTTATGGGTTCATTAATTTAAGAATTTTAATACCGACCAAAGTAAACAAGGACAAAAACTCAAAAACCCAATAATAAAAAATAAAAAATAAAAATAGGAGAATAATAAATTTGTGCAAAGTCTACAATAGAAACTGAGAATACTAAACAATCACACATATCTTTAACAGTTCCAAACCATACAGTGAAATGAAAATAAACAAGTAAAATCTAAACCTATAAAATTATTTCATAGGGAAAACAAAACACTACTTTTGAAATTCTGAGCATAAACACATAAAAAAATAAATGCAATGTTTTCATCAAACATAAGACTGAAAATAAAATAGAACAAGGAATACCACACTATCAAAGGCCCTGATGCCAAATTCATTTGGGATAGGATTTTGAAGTTTTAGTGCAATTCTAAAACTGCTTATTGTTCATACCTTACTGAGTGTACAACTCCGCTCCGGGAACTTTTAAACCATTGCAAACTTTTCTGAATCTCACAATAAATTTACTAGATCGTTTTTTCTTTTATCAGTACTAAGTAGTAATTTTATTCCATGGTGAAAATTTTGCATGGGCTATTTTTATTTTTATTTTTTCACCAGAATACATTTAAACACACAGTGGAACAAAAAAAAAAAAAAAAAGATTTTATGACCACATGAATTTGGCATCAGGTACAACTCTAAAAGTCTAGTACAGTAATAAGTAGTGATCCATGGTGACAATTTTATAGACTAATGTTTAATGACTCTAAACAATCCTAACATGTTGAGAAAAGGTTTGTTCCAAAACTAATCCATTTGTTGATATTCAGCATTAACTAACCACCATATCCATCACTTTTTGTCCCTCCTTATGCAAAAAAACAATTCAATCAAAAAACCCTAACCCCAAATTTAAATATGCCATGCCAAATACCCAAAATTATTCCTTTTAATCTAAAAGCTCATATTATAATGTTGTTTTTCACCAATAACAAAATTTTTAATTAAAAAAAAAGAGAGTAAAAAACCTAAAACATAAGATAGACTTAAGCACAATCAGAGTTTCCATATTACAGCAAGCAAAAGCACAAACCTGATGGTCAAGTTTGATATAAAGACATAAGAAACAAAACCCAAAAGTCAAAATTGAGTGAAACACTATGTAAAAATAATAATTAACAAAACCTAGAAGTCCAAATGAAAAATTATTCAAACCCTAATCAAATGCCAAAGTGATAACATATAAACATAAGCCAATCATCAAGAAAATCAAAGATTGAATTGAAGTAGATACATACCTGAAACCACGTACACTAAAGATATAGCATCTAATTTCAATGAACCAAAAATAGAGAAAAATCTGCGAAACAAACCCAAATCAAAGCAGAGCAAAAGAGAGAGCCTTGAAGGGCACAAGAGAGCCATGCATGCTAAAGTAGCGACATTAAGCTTCCTATTCATGATATAGTCTTAGGTTGACAAAGGATAAAAGCAGGATCATTGATCCTTGTGGCTCACACAGTGATGAAGCAAGGATCAATCATCACTCCTACTGGTCAGCATAAAACATATACAATATGAAATGTATGTTATGGTATTATCTCATAAAAATGAGTATGTGACTATGCTATGGCATTATCTCATACAAAATTAATTGAAGAGAATTATAATGCCCTAAATATTCATTGTTATTATTCTTATTATTGAATCTCGTACCTTGAAGTTTAGTAACACCCGAATTTATGAAATAAACATGGTAATGTTTCTTTTTAACTTATGCTTACTCCAATAATATAAACAAATATGGTAAAGTCTAAATACGAAAAATTAGCAACTAACACTTAGTTATTTATCAATCTATATCAAATTTAAATCCAAATGTTTAGACTAAACATAGGTTGAAACATAACCATATGTTAGTGATATGAAGAAATAATTAATGATTATGTGTTCAATATAATTGATATTTAATAGCATCGAATTATTTCTATTAATTCAGTATAGTTACCACATTACTATTCCATACTGTATAAATCCTAGGAAACTTGTATTTTGCACGAGCAAACAACCTAGTTACAATAATTTTTATTGAAAAATATTCAGTTCTTTACTAATCAGCAAATTCAAACGATATTTTTAGCACGTTGGACATGTTTTATCCGCCTTAGTTATTACAACCTTTTTGAATATATATATATATATATATATATATATATATATATTTTCTCTCTTTTCACCACCCTCACACTCTTTCTAATAGAATTAGGATTTTTTTTTTTTTTTTTTTTTGTACGCGGGAACGAGCAACATATGAATTTAAGAACGTAAGAAAAAAAAATTGATGAAGAGAAAACCTAAGATATTGTCTGTGAGAAGACCCCAACCTATGTATTATTTAAACTATTCATGCATAAATCAAATCCTGTCACATATTTTACATTATCTCTCATAAATTTTTCTAATTTTTTCTCTAGAATGATGCCCAATATTGAAGTTGACACTGTTACGACTCGTATTCAAAAAAAGATTTCCAAATTATGTCTTACAAAGCCCATTCCCTTCATATTCAAGGTGCACCCTGAATTACGGTCAGTTGACAGCAGTTCTTACGAACCTAAGATATTGTCAATTGGACCGTATCATAAGGGAAAACCTAATCTCCGTTTTATAGAACATAAAAAAATGTTCTATTTGCAAGAATTTTTAGAAAGAAGATCGTCAAGTCTGGAAACCTTAGTAAATAGCATGAGAGCTCACAAAGAAAGGGCGCAGAATTGTTATGCAGATTTGACGGCCACGAGCCTAACCACAGACGAGGACAACAATGACTTTCTCGAGACTATGATTATGGATGGAGTGTTCCTTCTTGAGCTTTTCTTAAAGAAAGAAGATAAGACACCAAAAGAAGACGCAGATGAGATTTTTAAATCAAGATGGATCTTACCGGTTATTGTGCGTGACGTTCTCTTAGTAGAGAATCAAATACCGTTCTTTGTTCTTCACAAACTGTTGGAGATGACCGAGGATCCTCCAGTTCCACACTCCAAACTGATTGGCTTGGTCAAAGATTTCTTCAACCTTAGCCAAACCACCGATATTGACTCGAAGACTGAGATCAACCATGTTCTTCATTTTTTGAGAAATCATCTGAGATCATCTAAAATTCAAACAATATCATTTACTAAAGAATTTAAATGATATTTTTGGCATGTTGGACAAGTTTTATCCACCTTAGTTATTACAAGCTTCTTGAAATTTTTTTTTTTTGTACGCTGGAACGAGCAACATATGAATTTAAGAACATAAGAAAAAAAAAAAAATTTTGATGAAGAGAATCATAATGTACTAAATATTTGTTGTTATAATTCTCATTATTGAATCTTGTACCCAGAAGTTTAGTAACACCCCAATTTAGGAAATGAACTTGGTAATATTCATTTTTAAATTATACTTACTCCAATAATATAAACTAATATGGTAAAGCTTAAATACTAAAATTAGCAACTAACTCTTAGTTATTTATCAATCTATATCAAATTTAAATCCAAATGTTTTGAATAATATAGGTTGAAACATAACCATATGTTAGTGATATAACGAAATAATTAATGATTATGTGATATATTTAAACATTTTTTCTTTTTTATTTTTACTATTATACGTAATAAATCCTAGAAACTTGTATTCACGAGCAAACAAACTAGTTACAACAAATTTTATTGAAAAACATTCAGTAAATCAACAAATTCAAAGAAAAGGTGGAAGAAAAATGAAAATAAGTATATATTTTCTTTTTGTTTTATAGATTTAATGTCAACTGCATTTTTGTACGTCTCTAATGAATTTGAATCAGTTGAGAAGTACGATATCTTGTTTACAAATATTGTAGCAATTATTTTTGGGGCATAAATTGGAGATATAGGCCAATGAGTATTGGGAAGAATAAAATCGATATTTAATAGCGTCGAATATATTTTATCAATTTTGGTCAATAGTTACCACATGTACATTCCATCATTGGATGTTAATAGTAGAAGAGATATATATAGCCGTAATTCTTATATTTAGCCTTAGCATCGGTCTAATAACCATGTTAATGCCAATCTACGTTTCAAAATTCAAACAAACAAATACAGCTTGTTCACTAAATAATTTAAATGACATTTTTGGCACGTTAGACATGTTTTATCCGCCTTAGTTATTACAAGCTTTTGGAATATATATATATATTTTTTTTGTATCTCTCTTTTCCGCACCCTCACACTCTTTCTAATAGAATTAGGAATTTTTTTTTTTTTTTTTTTTTTTGGTACGCTGGAACAACCAACATATGAATTGAAGAACTTAAGAAAAAAAAATTTTGATGAAGAGAATCATAATGTACTTAATATTTGTTGTTATAATTCTCATTATTGAATCTTGGTACCCATTAAGTTTTGTAACACCCCAATTTAGGAAATGAACTTGGTAATATTCATTTTTAACTTATACTTACTCCAATAATATAAACTAATATGGTAAAGCTTAAATACTAAAATTAGCAACTAACTCTTAGTTATTTATCAATCTATATCAAATTTAAATCCAAATGTTTTGAATAATATAGGCTGAAACATAACCTTATGTTAGTGATATAAAAAAATAATTAATGATTATGTGATATATTTAAACATTTTTCTTTTTTATTTTTACTATTATACGTAATAAATCCTAAAAACTTGTATTCACGAGCAAACAAACTAGTTACAATAGTTTTTATTGAAAAATATTCAGTAAATCAACAAATTCAAAGAAAAGGTGGACGAAAAATGATAATAAGTGAAGGGGATATTTGTCAACTTCTCCCAAATAAAGGATGAAGACCTTCCACTACTAGAAGACCATTCGCTCCCTCAGAAAGATCGACTCCCTTCTACTGCTCATGATGGTCTAGTCACCAGACTATGATCCGTCCTTATCTTCTACGGGAATCAAGTGAGACACCTCACCAGATCAACACCTCATCGTGCACAGGTGTCCTCCGCGAATCCTGGGAATGAAGCCCTCGCAGCGTCGCCCAGCACCATGCACAAGCTGGCCACTACCTGCCAGATGAAGGGTCATAAACCCTCCACGCGTCCCAAGATCTAACGGCCTCTGGAAGGCCACGTGGATGACCGAAAGGCATAAAACACCATTCTCCTTCCGTACTCAGGTATGAACAGTGCACTAAAAATACAAAATCATTCTCTGTGCATTTCTCTCCTGTGCATTCTGACTAACAAAAGCATCGGAGCCTCCTAGGCCGGCCCCAAACCGGTGCCACTCCGATCACCTCATTTCCTTTTGCAGGTCTTCCGCTCCACCGCTTGCCCTGACTGCCGTCCACTGATTTCCTTGAAACATCAGTTGGCGCCGTCTGTGGAAAACGTGCATATTTGCCTTTCATCGCACTGATACAAAAGGACTGCATGGTCAGGACGCGATCGATGGAAATACACGCTCAAACGCTCCCCTCCAGTAGCCAGTCTCTAGAGGTGGCTGCGATGGAGAAGCAAGTACAAGATCTCACTGCCAACCTTTAGGAACTTACCCGGAAAAACCAGGTCCTCAACTAGAAGCTCTTGCAACACGAGACTGAGAAGAGGAAAGAAAAGGACAAGGGAAAGAGTAAGGAAAGAGGCGATGCTGAGTCTCGGCAAGAGCGTCAACAAGAACAACAGCAAGAACAACAACAAGAGCAACGCCAAGAGTAAGAGGGTGAGATGAAGGGCGAGAATATGAGAATGACCGTTGAAGAGTCATCGGCTAAGTGGGAACAAGAACTGAAAGCAATGAGGATACAAATGGAAGAGATGAAGGACGAATTTAAAGGACGGACAGCCAAAAATCTTGATGATCTTGTCCATACAACGGATTCACCCTTCACGAAAACGGTAATCTCCTTTCCTCTGCCATCTAAGTTCAGAATGCCTTCCCTGGAAACCTTCGACGGATCAAAAGACCCCCTTGACCATCTAGAGTCCTTCAAGACTGTGATGTGTCTTCAAGGGGTCCTAGACGAAATTATGTGTCGTGCTTTCCCCACCACCCTTAAGGGACCCGCTAGAGTATGGTTTAAAAAGATAACACCCAGCTCAGTAGGATCCTTCGCTCAACTTAGTCGTTTGTTTTTCAACCATTTCATCGGTGGACAACGATACGGACGACCTACCACACACCTCTTGAATGTCAAGCAGAAGGAAGGGGAAACCTTGAGATCTTACCTCACCAGGTTCAATAAGGAAACACTGTTAGTTGACGGGACAGACGACAAAGTGGTATTGACGGCATTCATCTCTGGCCTCCAATCGGGAGATTTTCTATTCTCGGTCTATAAGGATCCCCCAAGCACCATGATAGAGATGATGTATGAGGCTCAACGGCATATGAATGGGGAGGAAGCCCTTCTAGCTCGAGATCAGACCATAAGTAAGAAGAGAAAATGGGAACATCCCGACCGTCTTGCGGAGTCCTATGAGACAAGGCCCAAAGCTCAGAGGAACAGAAACAGGAGACAAGAGGATAGGAGTGGAAGGGGATTCAATGAGAGATTCAACCACTTCACTCCCCTCAACGCTCCTGTAGACCATATTTTCATGCAAATAAGAAATGACCTAGCTTTGAAATGGCCGGGCAAGTTGTTGACGGACCCCAACAAAAGGCCGAGAGACAAGTATTGCCGTTTTCATAGAGACCACGGCCACAACACAGAGGATTGTTACGACCTGAAAAGGCAGATCGAGGAGCTGATTAAACAGGGAAAATTACAGAGATTCGTTGAAAGGGGTCAGAGAGAAGGTCGTCCTCAAGGGGCCCGTCAGCAACGACATCCAGTAGAAGTACTTCCGAGACCCCCCCCACTGGGAGAAATTCATGTGATAACCGGAGGAATGGCAACAGGGGGAACCTCACGTTCCTCACGAAAAGCTTATGCTCGTCAAATACACAACGTGCTGGTAACATAGAAGACGGACAATAAGCTAAAACTGGAAGACCTTCCTATTACTTTCGCAGAGGAAGATGCTCGCAAGGTCTTCCACCCTCATGACGACGCGTTGGTCGTCACATTGGAGATTGCAGGCTATTCCACAAGACGTGTCCTGATTGACAATGGCAGCTCTGCGGACATCATATACTTGACGGCCTTCCAGCAAATGAAAATTGGTAAGGATCAGCTACAACCCATCGAAACCCCATTAGTCGGTTTTGCAGGAACCAGTGTCTATCCACTTGGTATCATCACCCTTCAAATCATAGTAGGTACCTATCCGAAACAAGCTACCAAGAAGGTCAATTTCTTAGTGGTAGGTTGCCCTTCTGCCTATAATGTGATAATCGGACGCCCTACTCTAAATCACTTTCGAGCTGTCACTTCAACATACCACCTCCTGGTTCGTTTTCCAACAGAAAATGGGATAGGGGAGATGAGGGGAGATCAAGCAATGGCCCGAGAATGTTACATAACCTCCACAAGCACAGAGCCAGTCCATTAAACATTGATCGTGGAAGAACGGCAAAACATTACTGAGCCAACCGAAGAGCTGGAAGAGATCGTATTAATAGAAGGTAATGAAAAGAAGACGACACAGATAGGGACCTCTATAACGGGAGGAGTACGAGATTCGATAGTGCGATTCTTAAAAGAAAACGCCGATGTTTTTGCGTGGAGCCATGACGACATGCCAAGCATCAGCACCGAAGTAATAGCCCATAAGCTGAATGTCAACCCTTCCATCTCTCCCGTCAAGCAGAAAAGGCGGGTCTTCGCCCCTAAGAGGAATGCAGCTGTAATGGAAGAAGTGGACAAGCTACTGATGGCAGGCTTCATAAGGGAAGTTTACTACCCGGAATGGCTTGCCAACGTGGTGATGGTAAAAAAATCCACGGGAAAATGGCGAATGTGTGTCGATTTCACGGATTTAAACAAGGCTTGCCCCAAGGATAGCTATCCCCTTCCAAGAATAGATCAACTAGTGGACTCTACGGCTGGACACAAGTTACTTAGCTTTATGAATGCCTTTTCGGGCTACAATCAAATTCAAATGGCAGAAGAAGACCAAGAGAAGACGGCCTTCATCACAAGCAGGGGTCTTTTCTGTTACAAGGCAATGCCTTTTGGCCTAAAAAATGCTGGAGCTACCTACCAGAGGCTAGTAAACAAGATGTTTCACGACCAGATAGTAAGAAATGTGGAAATATATGTGGACGACATGCTAGTAAAAAGCAAGAAGGATGACGATCACCTTGCTGATTTAAAAGAGACCTTCCAAGCACTAAGAAGGTACAACATGAAGCTAAACCCTGCTAAGTGTGTCTTTGGAGTCTCTTCCGGCAAGTTTCTCAGCTTCATGGTGTCTCAGCACGGGATAGAAGCCAACTTGGATAAAATTAGGGCCATCTTAGAAATGAGTCCTCCTAAAACCATCAAAGAAGTTCAGAGCTTGACAGGGAAGGCAGCTGCCCTAAACAGATTCGTTTCCAGATCCACGGACAAGTGTCTCCCCTTCTTCAAAACCCTAAGGAAGGCCTTCTAGTGGACGGAAGAGTGTCAACAAGCTTTTGAAGAACTGAAGGTCTACTTGACTTCCCCACCATTGCTCAGCCCTTCCTAGACAAGAGAAGAATTGTATTTGTACTTGGCTGTATCCGCTTCTGCAGTTAGTTCCGCTTTGATCCGCGAAAAAGAACGCGTTCAAAAGCCCATCTAGTACACCAGTAAGGCCATAAGAGGTGCCGAAGAAAGATACACCAACATGGAAAAATTGGCCTTTGCTTTACTGATTGCGTCAAGAAAACTTAGGCCATACTTCCAAGCCCACTCAATTATAGTTATGACTGACTATCTCATCAGGAAGGCCATGAACAAGCCAGATGCGGCTGGGAGATTAGTGCAGTGGTCCATAGAAATGAGTGAATTCGATATAGACTACCGGCCACGCACCGTAATAAAGGCCCAAGCCTTGGCCGATTTCATTGCGGAATTCACACACCCGTTGAAGGAAGATGAGCAATCCGAAGAAGGTGAGGCCTGGACGGTGAACATAGATGGATCATCCACCAAGGAAATGAGTGGGGCCAGGGTCATCCTTGTTTCCCCTGAAAAGGACAAATTTGAGTATGCCCTTCAGCTTCGCTTCCGTGCCATCAACAACGAAGCGGAATATGAAGCCCTTCTAGCCGGGCTAAATTATCCAAGAGTATAGGAATCAAGGCCCTGACCGTCAAAAGCGATTCTAAATTAATTGTAGGGCAAGTGAAGAGTGAGTATGAAGCTAAGGAGGATAGAATGAAGAAGTACTTGACAGTCGTCAAGGATCTATTGACACATTTTGAGAAAGTAGAATTGCTTCAAATTCCAAGGGAAGACAATGTAGCCGCCGATCGTCTAGCCAGGTTGGCATCATCAGGAATAGAGATAGATGGCTTCATTGAGATCTAAAGAAGACCTTCCACGAAAGAAGAAATAGTAAACTCCATCACCGTCAACACAACGTGGATGTCACCCATAATCCGTTCTCTCAGGGAAGGGACACTTCTAACAGATAGGATAGAAGCACACAAGCTCAGAATAAGAGCTTCTCACTTCCGGTTGATGGGGGGCAACCTTTATAAGATTGGTTTTTCGCGACCCCACCTTAGATGTTTGTCACCCGAAGAAGCGAACTACGCCATCAGGGAGGTCCATGAAGGGATTTGCGGAAACCATTCAGGGGCAAGATCTTTGGCGCATAAGCTCACAAGAGCAGGCTATTACTGGCCGTCCCTCCTACATGACGCCACCCAATATGTGAAAACTTGCGACAAGTGCCAACGCTTCGCCAACGTTCCAAGAGTACCACCGGAGGAAATCACACCCATAACCTCATCTTGGCCCTTCGCGCAATGGGGACTAGACATTATGGGTCCATTTCCGGTTGGGACAAAACAAGCGAAATTTTTAGTGGTTGCAATTGATTACTTTACTAAATGGGTGGAGGCAGAACCCTTGGAAACAATTTCAGAAAAAAAATGTCAAGAGTTTCGTCTAGAAGGCCGACATTTGTCGATTCAGGATCCCGCGAGTCCTGATTTCTGACAATGGGAAGCAATTTGATAACAAGCCCTTCAGGGAAATGTGCAGTCAGCTGAACATAAAAAACCACTATTCCTCCCCCAGGCATCCACAAGCAAACGGTCAAGTCGAAGTTACAAACCGGACCTTACTCAAGCAGATTAAGACCCGGCTTGAAGGGGCAAAGAGTATGTGGGTGGAAGAGCTCCCAAGTGTCCTGTGGGCATACCGAACCACCGTCAGAACCCCAACAAAAGAAACTCCCTACAAGCTCACCTTCGGCACAGAGGCTGTGATCCCCGTCGAAATCAGGCTAACCACCTTGAGGACGACCTTCCACAAAGAAGAAGAAAATGAAGGGCAGCTTCGTTTGAACCTTGATCTCCTGGATGAAACAAGGGAAAAAGCGGTACAAAAAATCGCACTCTACCAAGGAAAAATGGCTAGGTACTATAACACCAAGGTAAAGCTCCGATGCTTTGAAGTCAGTGAGTGGGTCTTAAGGAAGGTCACCCAAGCAACTAAGGACTTGTCACAGGGAAAGCTAGGCCCTAATTGGGAAGGCCCTTACAAGGTCATCCAGTATTACCGAAGGGGCACCTATCATCTAGAAGACCGTCATGGAAAGAAGCTACCTCATCCTTGGAATGCTGAGCACCTCAAGAAATACTACCCTTGAGGTACGTACATCAGTTACCTTTTTATGATTAAGAAGTTTGTATACTCAAACAATATCTTTTATCTATGAATAGAAGACCGTCTTCACTTAAATAATTGTCTAAGTATGCTTGCTATTGCCCGAATATTATCAATCATTATCTTGACAGGCGTCTCCCTAACAAAAAAAGAAAAGAAAATCAGACACCCATGAGGTGCATTCATAGCAGACGACCGTCAAGAAGATTGCCCTTCCACACAAGTCAGACACCCACGAGGTGCGAGTTATACACCCATGAGGTGCACAAGTCAGACACCCATGAGGTGCACAAGTTAGACACCCACGAGGTGCACAAGTCAGACACCCACAAGGTGCACAAGTCAAACACCCAAGAGGTGCAAGTGTTAGACACCCACGAGGTGCACCTACAACAAAAGACCGTCAAGACCGTTCCTTTATTCATTATTATGTTAGACACCCAAGGGGTGCACTAACAGAAGAAGACCTTCAAGAAAGATCTTCTGCTTCTTATCATGTTAGACACCCAAGGGGTGCACTCATAGCAGAAGACCCTCAAGAAAGATCTTCTGCTCGTTATTACGTTAGACACCCAAGGGGTGCACTCACAGAAGAAGACCTTCAAGAAAGATCTTCTGCTTGTTATTACGTTAGACACCCAAGGGGTGCACTTACAGAAGAAGACCTTCAAGAAAGATCTTCTGCCTGTTATCGCGTTAGACACCCAAGGGGTGCACTCATAGAAGAAGACCTTCAAGAAAGTTCTTCTACATATTATCAAGGTAGACACCCCAGGGGTGCACTTATCAAAGAAGACCATCAAGAACGTTCTTCTGTATATTTTTAAGTTGCTCTCATGCGACACGCTCCCCGCTAGAAGGCCGTTAACACCACAGTGAACATTGCAATGTAAAAATCGACATTTTGTTTAACAAGAATAGAAAGGAATGAAGCGACAACTTCGGAAGAAATAACAGAAATAAATAGCATGTGAACATAGTTTGATTAAAAGTGCGGGCCACACCCCTTCTACAAGGAGTAAACATGACCCTGGTCAAAAGATTGTTCAAGCATGGGTCACACCCCTTCCACAAGGAGTAAACATGACCCTACCCAAAAGACTGTTTTAAGTACGGGTCACACCCCTTCCATCAGGAGTAAACATGACCTTTGTTAGAGCAACATTGTTTGTTTTTTCAAACGAGAAACCTCCTAGATAGGCTATACAAGGAAAAATAACATTAAGATGCTTCATTATCAGTTGAAGGAATGGTAGCTTCCTCATCCATGGAAGCAGCTTGACCATCCGTAGGACCTGAAGCCAGACCACCACCTTGGTCATTGATAGGAAGAGCAGAAGGGACATCAAGTGGAGTGGCTACCTGCTCCTTGGATTGAACATCATCCTTTTCCTCTTCTCCCTCGCTGTCCTCTTCCGCAACAGTAGTTTCTTCATCATCGATGATCTTCACCATGGCCCAATCCTGAGCATCTCCAAAAGCGAGAGCAACCCTCTTCCTGAAGTGCTCGAAGCCTGCTACATAGTAGCGGCGAGTGTCATCCTCGAACTCCTCAGAAGTTTTGAATTCATTGACGGCCGTCTCCTGTGCATTTAAAACCTGTTGTTGAAGGCCCACGGTTTTCCGCAACAACTCATCACGCTCCTTCTCCAGAGCAGACAGACGGTCGTCCTTGGCTTTGAGGTCGGTTTCCAACTTCTTTACTTGGCTCTTCAGAGTTCCCATTTCAGCGTTAAGGACCTCCGCGGTCTCTTGATGGGCGAGGGTTTGAGCCTTGGCCTTCTCGAGATCTGCCTTGAGCTTCACAGACTCGCGCTCTGATACACGAACCCGGTTGCTCAAGATGAACATTTGTCGTGCAGCCTGAACAAGAGGAAGAAGGTCAAAAGGAAAACTATGAAGGGTATATTTAAAGAACAAAAAGAGAAGAAGACGACCTTCAATGAGTCTTGGATTGATAAGCAAAGAAGATCCAAATTCTCAACATGATCGTACACTTTCAGATCGACCTTCTCGTACATCTCTTTCACCTTATCCATTGCCCTGGTTGAGCTGCGGTAAATGGTTGGTTGAATTTCGTCAGAGGCCACCCCCTTCCCCTTCGATACTCCAACAGGTGAAGGAGAGATCTCATGATACACGTGGACCTTCTCGGTAGCCTTACTTTTAGCAGCAGGAAGGGATTTTTCTTGACGACCTTCTTTCTTGGAACTGGTCCCCTTCTCCATGGGCACCTTCTTTTCAGACTTGGCTTTCTTGGAAAAAAGAACACTCGCATCAGGAAGGTCATCCACCTTCTGTGCCGCTTCCCTCAGGCGCTTACACTCAGCCCTGGTTGTCATGCCTGTAACAAAAAAAGAGAGTATTAAGAAAAGCTTGCACAAACCTTCATCTAAAAACCTAGGAAGAAAGTCACCCACTTCGGTTGTATGCCTGGATGGCCTTCTCGACCTCAGCGTTAGGTTCAGGGCCCAAAGACCACTGTGCTAAAGTAAAGGGAGATAGAAGGTCAAGTAATCCCACCACCCTTTCCTTCTGAAAGTCGGTGACCAATGAAAGACATTGTTTTAAACGCTTGGATAGGGAAGGACGGTGAAAAGCTGAAAAGGAAAAAGTTCACTGGGTAAATCCTCAGAAGGCCGTCAATTGCAATGTCAAAAACAAGCAACATAAAAAAAAGGGCGGTAAGTCCACCATTGGCATTGGGAATCCCCCAGGATCGACGAAGGCCATAAAGCTCGCCTGCTCCTCCCCAGGGGTAAACTCGAAATAACTGCCACACAGGAAGAAGAACTTCGGCTTCCAGCTCCTATTGGAATTTGGGAGACCCAAAATGAGCTTCGGTGACCCCTTATGATGTATAAAACCCCAAATCCCTGGTGTGGAAGGCATGTAGGTCAGTTTGTACAAGAAAAAGAACTCATCGACAGACAAGTCGTACTCCCCCTCAGTGGCCATCCTCCAAAGAACTTGAAGGCCTGTCATAATCCGCTAGGCGTTTGGGTTTAATTGACTGGGGCATATACCGAGGCGATGAAGGATCTCCCTCTCGAAGGGCTTGAAGGGCAACCTCAAACCACCGACTAGGCTATCCTCGTAGAGGGCAACATTTTCCTCGTTGGATGAGCACGCCCATTCGCCATCCTCAGGTAACCTAACTACTATATTCTCAGGAATTTGGTACCGGCTCCTCAACCTCCCAATATCCTTGTCAGTAAGCTTAGAAGGCACCTCTTCAGCTATGAAGGGCCTGTTTAGGTCTCGGACCGAAATGGGTATATGAGGTTCCTAGGACAGGGAGTTTGATGAAGATGACTCAGTGGTCTCGGAAGACCGTCCCTGGCTTCTGAGATCCTCAGATCTGGATATCGGCGCCAATGAATATCTCTCACCAGAAGACGACGACTCCGAAGAGTCATCCACGCCTAGAGCCATAAAGACTCGGAATGAGGGTCCTAAAAGCAATGCCGCACTCAACCTCGCCGCAAGAACCTACCGAAATGAAGAGACGAGGGTAAAGGCGAAACCTTTTGCTCCTTAACCACTCAAAATACAACTACGGTGCGGAGAATAAAGTAAAAAAGAAAAATGAAGTTGGCTTACCGGTGGACAAGAAGTGGCCATGAACAAGAGTCTCTGGAGGCGGTCGCCGGAGCAAGAACTTTCCCGAACTAGCAAACCCCAACCAAGTTGAAAAAGGGATAGTACAGAGAGCCAAAAAAATTTTTGAAAAAAGAAGAAAAACGCTGACATAAATGGAGCAGTTCCAACATTAAGAGAGACGGTTGAGCATTGGAGCGTGTACCCATCCCCCAGGCGACACATGTCCCAGCAAAATGGAAAACCGTCGCATCCCATTATGGCCACGAAGCTCAATGAAAAGAAAAAAAGGGAGCAGACGAAATTACTTGCGTGACCCCGACTCTTTGTGTTCCGAAGGCCGTCTGGGCAAAACGACCACGGAATAGGGGGGCAACTGAAGGGGATATTTGTCAACTTCTCCCAAATAAAGGATGAAGACCTTCCACTACTAGAAGAAGACCATCCGCTCCCTCAGAAAGATCGACTCCCTTCTACTGCTCATGATGGTCTAGTCACCAGACTATGATCCGTCCTTATCTTCTTCGGGAATCAAGTGAGACACCTCACCCGATCAACACCTCATCGTGCACAGGTGTCCTCCGCGAATCCTAGGAATGAAGCCCTCGTAGCATTGCCCAGCACCATGCACGAGCTGGCCACTACCTACCAGATGAAGGGTCACAGACCCTCCACGCGTCCCAAGATCCAATGGCCTCTGGAAGGCCACGTGGATGACCGAAATGTATAAAACACCATTCTCCTTCCGTACTCAGGTATGAACAATGCACTAAAAATACAAAATCATTCTCTGTGCATTTCTCTCCGATGCATTCTGACTAACAAAAGCATCGGAGCCTCCTAGGCCGGCCCCAAACCGGTGCCACTCCGATCACCTCATTTCCTTTTGCAGGTCTTCCGCTCCACCGCTCGCCTTGACTACCGTCCACTGATTTCCTTGAAACATCAATAAGTATATATTTTCTTTTTGTTTTATAGATTTAATGTCAACTGTATTTTTGTACGTCTATAATGAATTTGATTCAGTTCAGAAGTACGATATCTTGTTTACAAATATTGTAGCAATTATTTTTGGTGTATAAATTGGAGAATTCAAACAAACAAATACACCTTGTTTGCTAACCAATTTAAATGACATTTTTGGCTCGTTGGACATGTTTTATCCGCCTTAGTTATTACAAGCTTTTTGAAGATTTTTTTTGTCTTTCTTTTCCCCACCCTCACAGTCTTTCTAATAGAATTAGGATTTTTTTTTTTTGGACGCAAGAACGAGCAACATATGAATTTAAGAATGTGAGAAAAAAAAAAAATTAATGGACCAAGAGAATCATGATGTACTAAATATTTGTTATTATTCTCATTATTGAATCTTGTAGAGGGATTTTGCTTGATAACCTTTTTTTTTTAAACTATTTTGCAAAAAAACACTTTTTTTAAAACTATTTTACTAAATAGGCTTTTGTTGAACTCGTCTCTATGAGAAATGAGTTCCAAGGAAAACCATCTTGCATGACACTCTGACGTGGCTTTTTATATATTTACCGCGCGGTTGGAACTCGTCTCTAGTAAAGACGAGTTTCATTAAAATTACCTTACCGGTCAACATTTAATGAAAATTAAATTAAAGTGGAACTCGTCTCTAGTAGAGACAATTTCCATTAAAATTCATTAAAATTACCGCTGTCTTACCTGGAAGAATTTAATGAAAATTAAATTAAAGCGGAACTCATCTCTACTAAAGACGAGTTCCATTAAAATTGATTAAAATTACCGCTTGCTTACCCACTTACCGGTGAGAGAATTTAATGAAAATTAATTAAGCGGTACAAATTAAAGCAAAACTCATCTCTTGATGTTTTAAAATATAGCAAAGTGAATTTTTTTTAACTGTTTCGTCCGTTCCATTTCAGAAATTTCTGCTCTCACTCTCTCTTGAACTAAAACTCTCTAAGTTCTTATTTTTCTTCATCCTTCTTCACTTTCCCAATATCATTGATCTATAAAAGGTAAAACAATACAAATTTTGATTGTTATTTGATTTATATAACAATTATTTTCTTAGATCTATTTGATTTATATTGTGAAGAAATTTTACTATCATAACTTTGGTTCATATGTTGTTTAAAGTTATTATCATTTTATTTTTTTTTTTTTTTTGTGGGTGTTGAACATTTATTGTATTCCTTTGGTAAACATGAAGCATCTCTCTATTCCTTGCATAAAGTGAAGTATACTGTTATGTAAAACTTGGATATATATTATTAACATTATAATCTTATTATTAATTATGTAAAACTTGGATATAAATTATTACCATTATCATCATTTTTTTTTTTTAATCACTAACAAGTTGTAATCTATATATAAATTTAATAGGTTTGAACTAAATATTATCTAGATTAAGCCATTAATTTACGATTTTCTGCATTGAATCTTGGGTATTTGAGTTTTTTTTATTTCATCATATGAGCTATATTTTCTTGGTTTTTCTGTGTAAGGTACTTCATTGCGACAAATGCAACGTCAACCTTTCGTTCCTAGATTCTAGTTACCCCAGAGAGTTGGTTCTTGCCTCAATACAGGTTAGAATTACAAACCATTGCATCAGTAGGCCATTATTGTAAAATATAGTTACAAATTTGATGACGGTGGGTTACATAAAAAATAGTACAAATTATTTTAGGGGAATGAGAACTGAATTATCTAATTAAATTGGGTTCCTACCATTTGATTTTGTTTGATTAGAATTATGCATAGAATTAATAGAAAATGCCCCTCTAAAATTTTAGGAGGAATTTGCGGAAAAAAAATAAAAATTGGAGAACATGTGCTAGAAGACTTAGAACTTGACTCTCCATAAAAATTACTTCTTCTTTTTTTCCCTTCTCAAGTGATTAGTATTTTAATGTATTTATTTAAATAATCATTATATTTGTTTATTTAAATCAAGTGTAATTCTTGTATTTCTTGTGGAAAACTTGACAAGTCTTATTGGAAAGAGCAATGTGACAGAAAATTATTTAATTAGAGTCCCAAAGGCCTAGTTGTTGTTTTAATACTGATTTTCATTCATTTTCAAGTGATTGTTCCTATAAGTAGAATAGATATATACAACTTTGATAAACTATATCGTGCATCGCATGAGTTATCGACTAGTGTTAAAAATTTGAGAGTGATTATTCCTTAATTAAGTGTAATCTCATGTTCATCTTTATGAGCCATTCACAAGATTTTTATTTTTATTTTATTTTATTTTTATAATATGTTATGTAAAATTTGGATATGAAATATTACCATGATCATCTTATTACTTGATATTTTTTTATGTCACTAACTGGTTGTAAATTACATTTCAATTAAATAGGTTTGCGCATGATTGCAACTATATATAATGTCTATCTTCGCTTCAATGGAGAGATTATACATGGTCAAAATGGAGCTGAGTATCAAGGGTCGCAAATGAAGTTCATTCGGGTTCAATGTGGGATTAGTTTTGTCGAATTAGAAGTGAAGATATTCAATGCACTACAATTGGACAATTAATCTCACTATATAACAATTACATACCGTTGTCCTCATGAGGTGATTTCACCTCACATATTCTATATGACTCTATTGATAACAGGTGACGACAGTGTTAATCTTATGTTTGACATGTTAGATGTAACGTCTGAATTAAAAGGTATTGAGTTATATATAAATGTGGAGGATTGTGTTGGTGAAGGTGTTGAGCCTCTTATAGAAGATTGTGGTCAAGGATCACAAGTAGACAATTGTGTTGGTGAAGACTAATAGCATATGACTATGGATGATTATCATGGTTTTACCCAACCCTTTACAGTGGGAGTGTGAACACCACAATTACACGAGATACCAACATTGGTGGAGGATTGTGGTCCCAGCGCTTAACATGAATATGTTCCATTTGAGGTTAACCCTATGCATGGAGTGCATGATATGATGATGGTGGGATTCAATGATGATGATGAAGAGGACTCTAATTATGATCATGATACGTATTTTGATTCTAATAATTTTAATGTTGATGATGATGATGATGTTAATAATGATGAAGTTGATGATGTGGTTCCTAACCTCAAACCCAAATCCTCATCATTTACTAAAAGCACTTGGGATAATATCAATGACAATTCAAATAATGATAAGGTAATACCAGTCGATAGTTGGGATAAAAAGCAAGAGTGTCTCAAAGGGTTGATTTTCAAGAGTTAAATTGAGATTCAGTATGGATTGAAGGTTTACTCTTCAAGCTACAACTAGGAATATAAAGTAAAGGAGTCAAACAAAGCAAAATTTCATGCCTGTTGCAATAATGGGTGTTCATGGATAATACAAGCATGCATGTGTAGTACACATGGATTTTGGGAGATTACCAAATACAATGGTCCCCACATTTGTACTCACCCCAACATCAGTAACGATGGTAAGGTATTTGATTTGAATTTTATTAAAAGAGAAGTGAGGAGTTATGCAGCCAATGACCAATCTATTACAATAAAAACGTTACGCCATCACATGTTTAAACAATTTGGCCAACATATTTCTTACTACAAGGTGTGGGATGCCAAGCAGAAGGAAATTGCCAAAATATATGGGAATTGGGAGGAGTCTTATCAATTGTTACCGAAGTTTATGAAAGCGCTAATCGACTCGAATTTGTGTACAAAGGTGGTATGGGAGACATATAGGGGTAATGATGTAGGGAGTGTTATATTTCAGAGTGAATTTTGGGATTTTGGTCCTTCAATTCAAGGATTTGTGCATTGTAGACCAATTATCAGTATTGATGCAACACATTTGTATGGAAAATATGAAGACAAGTAGATGATTGCTATGGCAACTTATGCGAACAATGCAGTTTATCCACTTGCCTTTAATGTTGTGGAAAAAGAATCAAAGGATAGTTGGTTTTGGTTTTTAAAATGCCTTAAGAAACTTGTCACAAAAGATAGAGAGATTTGCATCATATCAGATAGACACTTGGGTATCCTTTCAGCAATGTCTTCAAAAAAATTGCTGCCTTTAAATGCACATCATCGATTTTGCCTCCAACATTTAGCCAACAACTTCAACAAGTGATTTCATGACAAACGGTTGAAGAACATGATTATGAGAGCAAATCAACACAACTAGCTAAGAAAATTCAATATAAAGATGGACTTTATAAGACAATATAATGAAGATCTAGCTAAAATACTTGAAAAGAGACAAAGATTGAAAAATGTTTGTTATTCGCTTTGATATTTACTGCATGAATGTTAAAGGTTTGGTTAGTAAAAATTATTTTCAAGTTAATCCAAGTAATACAAATGGAGGCCAACCGAAAGGTTGCGTGATTTTGGGTCCCTAACACCTTCCCAAAACCATACCTTAGCTCCGAACTCTAAATCCAAGGCTAGTACATTTATGTATGGATTCAATGTTGGTTCTTGGACCAAAACCAGGTGGCGACCCCTTCTTCTTCTTCCTAGTCCTTGAAGCTAGTGGCATACTCCCGAACCTATGTGTAGGATGGGCTCACACTAGGAAAACACGATCCCCTACTTCACTGTGGCGTCATACAATTTCGAAAGTATTAGCGGGGACCTCAAAAACTCCCGAGGGTCGCGGGTGCTCACAATGGTGACTCCACTGGGGATAGAGAGTTAGACTTCATATATTATCCGATTAATTTGTAATGATAATTTATTTTTCAAACAAAAAAGCACACACACACACATTTGTCAAACTACATACCCCAATGGGGACCTTCCTAAACATCCCAAGGTTCCATTCGCTCCTGGGGTGTAGTGAGTTTATGTCACTGACCTCACGACTTATGCATCAAGCCTATGATGGGTTTGATATTACAGTTACAGTTCAGTCCATGGGCCAATGTGTTTACATGTTGTGATGTACATACTTGTTGGAATGAGGGATCTTTGTGGAAACATAAGGATGGAACTTTAGAGTCAAAGCCACCCACATGTACATGCCTTTAGGTCTAGTAACCATAGCACGGTCCAAGTGCATGTGTTTGCAATTTGTTTGATCCATGAATGTATAAAAAGGAAACTAAAGATGGGAGGAAATTTTGAGGCCCCATAAGGCCAAATTCACTTCTAAACCTAAAGCTCAAAAGAAACACTTTATTTTTGTAAAAACAAGCTTAGGTCGTTAAAAAGTTTGCAAAAACCTTGAGCTTGTGTTACAAAGTGAACATTGGACCTTATGTGTATTTACACGTGTGATACCACTTCTTGAAAGCCCAAAAGTTTTTAAAGCCCAAAGGGTATAAGAAGCCGAAATCTCTTAAGAGAGGTGAGATTGAGCGCTTTGTACGGATTCTTAGCCCAAATAAAAGAAGAGAAAAGGAAAGCACAAAAACAAGACTAAAATCCAAACGAGGGAAGGTCAGTGAGACATGTAAAAGAGACTTGGTTCATGAAAACAAAGACCTTAGATATATCATCATAAATTAGGCCAAGAAAAATAGTAAAGATCATGGGCCCAACGTATGATGACATATAGGCTTCATCACTAAGTCTTTTATGAAGTCACACTCTAAGAGCATTTGGACAATGTTAACGAAGAGGTATTATTTGTCCGTAGAAAATAAGGCTCGATTGCACTGAAGAACTCTCATAAACACATCCCCAAGTCTGGTTGGATCCGCTCCCACACAACAAGTTGTTTAAGAAAAGTCAATACCACACAAGAACCGGACACCATGAGGGAAGGAAGTAACACAAATGAAACACTAGGTCGCATTGAGATCTTCATGAAGCATATAGGAGAGAGGTTGCAAAGGCTAGAAGAAATCCAAAAGAAGTCAAGTGGAGAAGAAAGGAATGAGAATGACGAATGTGAAGACGCTGATAGAGGTGATTATGAGAAGTTTTCCGAAGAAATCAAGGGTAAAATAGAATTGATGCACCAAACCTTGAGGAAGAATCAAGGATTTAATGACTACCTATTTTCAATGGGAGGAATTGCCTCCGAACAATGTGTTCAACTATCTCCAAAGTTCACCATCCCCGAGACTAACAAGTTCAATAGTAATGGTGATCCCAAACATCACCTTAGGCAATACCTAAGCTTTTTGAATTACATAAGAAGGATGCCCAAATCATTATATTCACACCAGATGGCATTACACCCTAGACATGGATAAGATCAAGGTATGGTCTGAGTTGATTAATCCCTTCTTGACTCAATTTTCCTTCAACACTATAATTGACATCATGCTAAGGGATTTGGAGACCACCAAGTAAAAGGAAGGAGAAACGTTTTCTAAATATTTGGTGAGGTGGAGATAGAAAGACTAAAAAATGGTTAATTGTCCAACTGAGAAGGACCAAGTGAACAACATGATGAAAGTTTTACAAATTTTATATTTCAATAGGATGCTCTCAGCTCCTATAATGAATTTTTAACAATTGTGCAATTGCGGTACAAGAATCGAAGATGCCATGGAAAATAGTAAAATTGGCAAGAATGAAGGAAAAACCACTGCCAAGAAGACATATGTCCAGACTAGCAACGAAGCTTGCATCCTACCCAATGTAGGTGCAGTCTACCAAGCACCTACCCTAAGCCTGAACCCTTACCAATATCTAATCCACCCAAGCAGATTCCCACACCCAAGCCCAAGAGACACTTCAACACTCTAGGAGCACCACTCTCCAAAGTATACGACCACCTTTTTAAGAGAGGTCAGCTCAAACCCCTTGACCTTACACTTATGCTAAACCCCATCCCTAGAAATTGGAACCTCAATCTATACTACCATTTTCACCAAAAGAATGGCCACTGTACGGACGAGTTCTTTCACCTAAAAAATGAAATCCAGGACCTCATTGATAGGGATGTGATCTCTAAGCCTAATCCACCTACTCAACCTAACATACACCAAAATCCATTACCTAACTACCAATGAGTCCCCAATCCTACCTAACTAAACCACATTGAAGATGAAGAGTCATTTTTGCCATAAATGAAGAGGTTTGGGTTGACTTTTACAAATCTCCCGAAGAAGGTGCTAGTGAGGGTGCATGCCACTTGACTACAACAAGGTGACATTACAAACCCTAACACTTAGAAGTAGAGCATCCAAAAGATAGGCCTTTGGAAAAGAGGTCCCTACTATGAAGGAAACCGATAAAATAGAGAAGAGGAAGAATGTCGCCAAAACAAATGAAGAAGATGACAAGGTGTTAGCCCAGCTGAAGAGAACCCAAGCAACCGTTTTCATATGGGGGCTATTGATGGCTTCCCAGAAACATAAGGAGTCCTTGTTAGCGACATTGGCCGGAAAAGAAATATCCATAGACACATCACCTGAAGAGGTCCTCTATATCATGGGAGTAGACAAGATATGGGTATTATAACCTTTACCGACAGAGATCTTCCACCTAATGGGGCTAGGCATAATCGAGCCCTATATATCACTGTCGAGTGCTGAGTATTAGTTAACAATGGGTCTACTTTGAATGTATGCCCACTCAAGACTGCCAATGCCTTGGGCATTCGTGAAGGTGAGTTCACCCCTTCCAACTTAACAATAATAACTAACAACAATAGCAATATAGGCGTCATGGGAACCTTCGAAGCTCCATGCAAGACTGGCCCAGTGAACGCAATGGTGGTGTTTCACATATTGGATATTCCCACCAACTACAACTTACTCATAGGAAGTGCTTAGATTCATCCTTTAGGAATAGTGCCCTCTACTCTCAACCAAAAGCTCAAACTCCATGGAATGATGAGATCTTTACTATCTTGGGGGATGGAAGCGCTGATGTGTGTGACTTGAACAAAGGTCCTAAATATGAGGAGTAACAAAGTTTCGAATTTGTGCAAACTTTGAAATGGGTTAAGAAGAAGAAGCTGAAACAATTTAAGAGTGCCAAGATCGAGACCGCCATGGTCATTGAGTCAAAAGTCACTTCGTTGATGGAGAAAATGGGCTATACTTCTGGAATGGGCCTAGGTAGATTCGGCTAAGGGATAACTCAACCCATCAAAGTGGATACCCCAAAGGCCACATGCAGGTTTGGCCTAGGATACAAAGAAGGCATAAAGATTATCCTAAGGAACAAGAAAATACTGAATGAGAATTTTGTCAAGGTTGGACAGTCCTTCCCTTACTGTGGTTTCCTTAAACCATGGCAAACGAATGGAGAGAAGTTGCTGGATTGGAGATCTTCTTCAGTTACAAGCTAATAGAAGCCCAAGGAAGATGCAAAGGCCGAAGCGAAAGATTGGGTGGGCTTCCTGGGCCTTGATGCCATGCAGCTATTTGATCAAGATAGTGATGTGTTATGACCAGCGCTAAGGAAGGTGCTAAAGAAGGACTTGCTGCCATGATCACTCATGCCATTGGAATCACAAGCGGTTGGAATTTTTTATCATGACTCTTAATGAAGCTGATTATCACCATATGATTGTTGTAGCTCCAGACGTGACGACCGTACACCTGCAAAACAAAAGGGCAAGGTCAAGCTAGAGGAGGACCTATGTGATGCCAACCAAGAACTCTCTGATGCCAAAGTAAGGTTTCTTTTTCTAGGTAATATGGCAGATATTTGGAGCTTAGGATTGCAAACATCAGCTCGGTAAAGTCCTTGAACATTTATAAAAGAGGTTCCCCCCCCCCCCCCCCCCCCCCCCCCCCCACTCCTATGTTGTAAAGGTGCTGATGAGCATTCATGTGAAAATAATGACATGTCAGATGCCCCCTGATGTTACAAGGAAATCAGTGGACTGCAGTCAGGCGAGCTGTGGAGTGGAAAACCTGCAAAAGCAAATAAGGTGATCGGATTGGCACCAGTTTGGGGCCGGCCTAGGAGGCTCCGATGCCTTTGTTAGTCGGAGGTTTTTATCAGGAAAAGTCAAATAGCAATGCTGTGTTCAAAAGTATTGTTCATGCCTAAGTACGGAGAGAGAATGGCATTTTATGCCTTCTGGTCGTCCACGTGGCCTTCCAGAGTTCGTTGGATCTCAGGACACGTGGAGGGTCCGTGGCCCTTCATCTAGCAAGTCGTAACCAACTTGGAGCATGGTGCTAGGCGACGCCGCGGGGGCTTCATTCCCAGAATTCGTGGAGGACACCTGTGCATGGTGAGGGATCGATCTGGTGAGGTGTCTCGCCTGATTCCCATAAAGGATAAGGACGAATCATGGTTTGGTGACTAAGCCATTGTGAGTAGTAGAAGGGAGTCAGTCTTTCTGAGGAAGCGGACGATCTTCATCTTTGAGTGGAAGGTCGTCATTCTTGACTTTGGAGAAGTTGATAAATATCCCCTTCAGTTGCCCCCCTATTCCGTGGTCGTCTACCCAAACGGTCTTCGGAATATAAAGAGTCAGGGTTATGAAAGTAATTTCGTTCGTTCCTTTTTTCTTTTCATTGAGCTTCGTGGCCATAATGGGATGCGACAGTTTTCCATTTTGCTGGGACACGTGTCGGTTGGGGGATAGGTGCACGCTTCAATGCTCAACTGTCTCTCTTAATATTGGAACTGCTCCATTTATTTCGCCATCTTTCTTCTTTTTTCAAAAATACTTTGGCTCTCTGTACTCTCCCTCTTTCAACTTGCTTGGGGTTTTGTCAATTCGGGAAAGTTTTTGCTCCGGCGACCGCTTTCAGCGGCTCTTGTTTCTAGCGACTTCCTATCCATCGGTAAGTCGACTTTCTTTTTCCTTTTTGTTTCATTTTCAGCATCTTGGCTATACTTCAAGTGGTTGGGGAGTAAAAAGGTCTTGCCTTTACCCTCTTTTCTTTATTTCGGTAGGTTTTTACGGCGAGGTTGAGTGCGGCATTGCCTTTAGGACCCTCATTCCGAGTCTTTATGGCTTTAGGCGTGGATGACTCTTCGGAGTCGTCGTCTTTTGGTGAGAGATATTCACTGGCGTCGATATCCGGATTTGAGGATTCCAAAAGCCAGGGACGGTCTTCCTAGACCACTGAGTCATCCTCATCAGACTCCTTGTCCCAGGAGCCCAGTATACCCATTCCGGTCCGGGATCTAAATAGGCCCTTCATAGCTGAAGAGGTACCTTCTAAACTTATTGATAAGGATATTGGGAGGTTGAGGAGCCAGTACCAAATTTCTGAGAATATAGTGATTAGGTTACCTGAGGACGGCGAATGGGCGTGCTCGTCCAATGGGGAAGACGTTGCCCTCTACGAAGAGAGCTTAGTCGCTGGCTTAAGGTTACCTTTTAGGCCCTTTAAGAGGGGGCTCCTTCATCGCCTTGGTATAGCTCCCAGTCAATTAAATCCAAACGCCTGGCGGATTGTGACAGGCCTTCAAGTCCTTTGGAGGATGGCCAGTGAGGGGGAGTATGACTTGACTATCGACGAGTTTTTCTTTTTATACAAGTTGACCTACATGCCCTCTACACTAGGGATTTGGGGTTTTATGCGCCATAAGGGGTCACCGAGTCTTATTTTGGGTCTCCCAAATTCCAATAGGAGTTGGAAGCCGAAGTTTTTCTTCCTATGTGGAGACAATTTTGAGATTACCCCCGGGGAGGCAGTAGGCGAAGATCCTTGTGGCCTTCGTCGATCCTGGGGGATTCCTACCACCAATGGTGCATTTACTTTATATTGTCATTTCGTTTTTTTTTTTTTGATTTTTTTTTTTTTTTTTTTTTTTTTTTTTTTGACATTGACATTGACGGCCTTCCAAGGATTTACCCTATAAGCTTTTTCCTTTTCAGCTTTTCATCGTCCTTCTTTACCCAAGGGTTCAAAACAACGCCTTTCATTAGTCACTGACTTCCAGAAGGAAAGGGCGGTGAGATTAGTTGACCTTCTATCCCCATTCACTTTAACACAATGGTCTTTGGGTCCTGAACCCAACGCTGAGGTTAAGAAGGCCATCAAAGCATATAACCAAAGTGAGTGACTTTCCTCTCGAATTTTCAAATTAGGCTTTTCACAAACTTTTCTTGACACTTCTCTTTGTCATAGGTATGACGACCAGGGCAGAGCGCAAGCGCTTAAGGGAAGCGGCACAGAAGGTGGACGACCTTCCTGATGCAAGTCCGAAAAGAAAGTGTCTATGGAAAAGGGGGCCAGTTCCATGAAGGGAGGTCGTCAAGAAAACCCCTTTCCTGCTACTAAAGGTAAGGCTCCCGAGAAGGTCCACGTGTACCATGAGGTTCCTCCTTCACTTGTTGGTCGTCGAAGGGGAAAGGGGTGGCTTCTGGCGAGGTTCAACCAACTATTTACAATAGCTCATCCAGGGCAATGGATAAGGTGAATGAGATGTACAAGAAGGTTGATCTGGAAGTGTATGATCATATTGAAAATTTGGACCTTCTCCGTTTATCAATTCAAGACTCGTTGAAGGTCGACTTCTTCCCTTTTTGTTCTTTGAATATACTTTTTATAGTTTTTCTTTTGACCTTCTTCCTATTGTTCAGGCTGCAGGACAGATGTTCATCGTGGGCAACTGGATTCGTTCATCAGAACGCGAGTCTGTGAAACTCAAGGCAGAGCTCGAGAAGGCCAAGGCTCAAACCCTTGCCCACCAAGAGACCGCAGAGGTCCTTAATGCTGAAAGGGGAACTTTGAAAAGCCAAGTAAAGAAGCTGGAAACCAACCTTAAAACAAAGTACGACCGTCTATCTGTTCTGGAGAAGGAGCGTGATGAGCTGTTGCGGAAAACCGTGGGTCTCCAACAATAGGTTTTAAACGCACGGGAGATGGCTGTCAATGAATTCAAGACTTCTGAGGATTTGAGGATGACACTCGTCACTACTATATAGCGGGCTTCAAGCACTTCAGGAAGAGGGTTGCTCTCGCCTTTGGAGATGCTTAAGACTGGTCAATGGTGAAAGTACTTGATTATGAAGAGACTACAGCTGTGGAAGAAGACAACGGGGAGGAGGAGGAAGGGGATGATGTTCAGTCAAAGGAGCGTGTAGCCACTCCACCTGACATAGCCACTTCCATGGATGAACAAGCTTCCCTTCCTCCAACTGATAATGAAGCACCTTAGTTTTCTGTTTTCTTGTACCGTTTAGCTAGGAGTTTTCTTTGAACAAACAATGTTGCTCTAACAAGGGTCATGTTTACTCCTGGTGGAAGGGGTGTGACCCATACTTAAACAATCTTTTGGCTAGGGTCATGTTCACTCCTTGTGGAAGGGGTGTGACCCATACTCGAACAACCTTTTGACTAGGGTCATGTTTACTCCTTGTGGAAGGGGTGTAACCCGTACTTTTAATCAAACTATGTTCATATGCTAGTTGTCTCTGCTATCTCTTCCGAAGTTGTCACTTTATTTCTTCTCATTCGCGTTAAGCAAACGTTGATTTTCACCTTGTAATGGTGTTCATTGTGGTGTTAATGGCCTTCTGGCGAGGAATGTGCCGCATGGACGTAACTCGATAACCTTATAAGGGATTCACAATTGACGATCTTCTCCTGTGGGTATGCCCTGTGAGCGTCTAACTTGATAATATATAAAAGATGAACGTACTTGACGGTCTTCTTCTATAAGTGCACCCCTTGGGTGTCTAACTTGATAGTAAAGGAGGAACGTTCTTGACGGTCTTCTTCTATAAGTGCACCTCTAGGGTGTCTAACTTGATAACAGATAGAGGAGAAACGTTCTTGACGGTCTTCTTCTATAAGTGCACCCCTTAGGTGTAATTTTTGGTTGATGGGTAGAAGAGCAGTCTTCTTGACGGTCTTCTATCGTGGATGCACCTCGTGGGTGTTTAATTTATGCACCTCGTGGGTGTCTAATTTTTGCACCTCATGGGTGTCTAACTTGTGCACCTCGTGGGTGTCTAATTTTTGCACCTCGTGGGTGTCTAACTTGTGCACCTCGTGGGTGTCTAATTTTTTTACCTCGTGGGTGTCTAACTTGTGCACCTCGTGGGTGTCTAATTTTTGCACCTTGTGGGTGTCTAACTTGTGCACCTCGTGGGTGTCTAACTTGTGCACCTCGTGGGTGTCTAATTTTTGTAGAAGAGCGATCTTTGTGATGATCTTCCACTATGAATGCACCTCATGGGTGTCTAATTTTTTAGAAACGCCTCTCAAGATAATGATTGATAATATTTGGGCGACAGCAAGCATATTTAGACAATTATTTAAGTGAAGACGGTCTTCCATTCATAGATAAAAGATATTGTTTGAGTATACAAACTTCTTTAGCATAAAAAGGTAGCCAATGTGCATACCTCAAGGATAGTATTTCTTAAGGTGCTCAGCATTCCATGGATGAGGCAGCTTCTTTGCTTGACGGTCTTCTAGATGATAGATACCCCTTCGGTAATACTAGATGATCTTGTAAAGACCTTCCTAATTGGGGCCTAGCTTTCCGTGTGACTCCTTAGTTGCTTGGGTGACCTTCCTTAAGACCCAGTCACCGATTTCAAAGCGTCGGAGCTTCACCTTGGTGTTATAGTATCTGGCCATTTTTCCTTGGTAAAGTGTGATTCTCAATGCTGCTTTTTCCCTTGTTTCATCCAGGAGATCAAGGTTCAGACGAAGCTGCCCTTCATTTTCTTCTTCTTTGTGAAAGGTCGTCCTTAGGGTGGTTAGCCTAATTTCAACGGGGATAACAGCCTTTGTGTCGAAGGTGAGCTTGAAGGGAGTTTCTTTTGTTGGAGTTCTGACGGTGGTTCAGTATGCCCACAACACACTTGGAAGCTCTTCCACCCACATACTTTGCCCCTTCAAGCCGGGTCTTAATCTGTTTGAGTAAGGTCCGGTTTGTAACTTCGACTTGACCATTTGCTTGTGGATGCCTGGGAGACGAATAGTGGTTTTTTATGTTCAATTAACTACACAATTCCCTGAAGGGGCCATTATCAAATTGCTTCCCATTGTCGGAAATCAGGACTCGCGGGATCCCAAATCGACAAATGACGCCCTTCCAAATGAAACTCTTGACATTCTTTTCTGAGATTGTCGCTAAGGGTTCTGCCTCCACCCATTTAGTAAAGTAGTCAATTGCAACCACTAAAAATTTTGCTTGTTTTGTCCCAACCGGAAATGGACCCATGATGTCTAGTCCCCATTGCATGAAGGGCCAAGGTGAGGTTATGGGTGTGATTTCTTCCGGTGGTACCCTTGGGACATTGGTGAAACGTTGGCACTTGTCGCAAGTTTTCACATATTGGGTGGCGTCATGCAGAAGGGACAGCCAGTAATAGCCTACTCTTATGAGCTTGTGTGCCAAAGCTCTTACCCCTGAATGATTTCCGCAAACTCCTTCATGGACCTCCCTGATGACGTAATTCGCTTCTTCTGGCGACAAACATCTAAGGTGGGGTCATGAAAAACCCATCTTATAAATGATGCCCCCTAGTAGCCGAAAATGGGAAGCTCTTATTCTGAGCTTGTGTGCTTCTGTCCTATTTGCGGGCAGTGTCCCCTCTCTGAGATAGCGGATTATGGGTGACATCCACGTCATGTTGTCCGTGATGGAGTTCACTATTCCTTCTTCTGTGGACAACCTTCATTGGATTTCAATGAAGCCATCTGTTTCTACCCCTAATGACACCAACCTGGCTAGACGATCGGCAGCTACATTTTCTTCCTTGGAATTTGAAGCAATTCTACTTTCTTGAAATGCGTCAGTAGATCCTTTACGACCATCAAGTATTTCTTCATCCTATCCTCTTTAGCTTCATACTCACCCTTGACTTGTCCTACGATTAACTGAAAATCACTTTTGAGGGTCAGGCTCTTGACTCCTATACTCTTGAATAATTTTAATCTGGCTAGAAGGGCTTCATACTCCGCTTCGTTGTTTGTGGCACCGAAGCGTAACTGAAGAGCATACTCGAATTTGTCTTTCTCAGGGGAGACGAGGATGACTCCGACCCCACTAATTTCCTTAGTGGATGATCCGTCTATATTCACCGTCCAGGCCTCATCTTTTTCTGATCGCTCATCTTCTTTCCACGGATGTGTGAATTCCGCAATGAAATTGGCTAAGGCTTGGGCCTTTATCACGGTGCGTGGCCGGTAGTCGATATCAAATTCACTCATTTCTATGGACCACTGTACCAATCTTCCAGTCGCATCTGGCGTATTCATGGCCTTCCTAAGGGGATAGTCAGTCAGAACTATGATTGAGTGGGCTTGGAAGTATGGCTTGAGCTTTCTTGACGTGATCAGTAAAGCGAAAGCCAATTTTTCCATGTTGGAGTATCTTTCATCGGCTCCTTTTAAGGCCCTACTAGTGTAGTAGACGGGCTAATGCGTTCTTCTTCGCGGATCAGCGCCGAACTAACTGCGGAAGCGGATATTGTCAAGTACAGATACAATTCCTCTTCTGTCTGGGAAGGGCTGAGTAATGGCGGGGAAGTCAAGTAGACCTTCAGTTCTTCAAAAGCTCGCTGGCACTCTTCCGTCCACTGGAAGGCCTTCCTTAGGGTTTTAAAGAAGGGGAGGCACTTGTCCGTGGATCTGGAAACGAACCTGTTTAGAGCGGCTGCCTTCCCCGTCAAGCTCTGAACTTCTTTGACGATCTTCGGAGGATTCATTTCTAGGATGGCCTTAATTTTGTCCGGGTTGGCTTCTATCCCACGCTGAGACACCATGAAGCCGAGAAACTTGTCGGAGGAGACTCCGAAGACACACTTGGCAGGGTTTAGCTTCATGTTGTACCTTCTTAGCGCTTGGAAGGTCTTCTTTAAGTCAGCGAGATGGTCTTCATCCTTCTTACTCTTGACTAGCATGTCGTCCACATACACTTCCACGTTTCTCCCTATTTGGTCGTGGAACATCTTGTTCACTAGCCTCTGGTAGGTGACCCCAGCATTTTTTAGACCAAAAGGCATTGTCTTGTAACAGAAAAGGCCCCTACTTGTGATGAAGGCCATCTTCTCTTGGTCCTCTTCTGTCATTTGAATCTGATTGTAGCTCGAGAAGGCATCCATAAAGCTAAGTAACTTGTGTCCAGTCGTAGAGTCCACTAGTTGATCTATTCTTGGAAGGGCATAGCTGTCCTAGGGGCAAGCCTTGTTTAAATCCTTGAACTTGACACACATTCGCCATTTTCCCGTGGATTTTTTGACCATCACCACGTTGGCAAGCCATTCCGGGTAGTAAACCTCCCTTATGAAGCCTGCCGTCAATAACTTGTCTACCTCTTCCATTACAACTGCGTTTCTGTCAGGGGCTAAAACCCGTCTCTTCTGCTTGACAGGGGACATGGAAGGATTGACATTTAGCTTATGGGCTATTACTTCGGTGCTAATGCCTAGCATGTCGTCATGACTCCACGCGAAGACATCGGCGTTTTCCCTTAAGAATCGCACTATCGAATCTTGTATCTCTTTTGTCATAGAGGTCCCTATCCGTGTCGTCTTCTTTTCATTGTCTTCTATCAGTACGATCTCTTCCAGCTCTTCAGTTGGTTCAGCAATATTTTGCCGCTCTTCCACGATCAACGTTTGATGGACCTGCTCTGTGCTTATAGAGGTCAAGTAACATTCTCTGACCATTGCTTGATCTCCCCTCATCTCCCCTATGCCATTCTCTGTTGGAAAACGAACTAGGAAGTGGTATGTTGAGGTGACGGCTCGAAGGCGGTTTAGAGTAGGGCGTCCGATTATCACGTTGTAGGCAGAAGGGCAATCTACTACTAAGAAGTCGACCTTCTTGGTTGCTTGTTTCGGGTAGGTACTTGCGGTGATTTGAAGGGAAATCACTCCAAGTGGATAGACACTGGTTCCTGCAAAACCGACTAATGGGGTTTCGATGGGTCGCAGCTGATCCTTGCCAATCTTCATTTGCTGGAAGGCCGTTAAGTAAATGATGTTCGCAGAGCTGCCATTGTCAATCAACACACGTCTTGTGGAATAGCCGGCAATCTCTAATGTGACGACCAATGCATCGTCATGAGAGTGGAAGACTTTGCGGGCATCTTCCTCTATAAAAGTAATAGGAAGGTCTTCCAACCTCGGCTTCTTGTCAGTCTTCTGTGTCACCAGTACATTATGTATTTGGCGAGCATAGACTTTTTGTGAGGAATGGGAGGTTCCTCCTGCTGCCATACCTCCGGTTATCACATGAATTTCTCTCAGCGGGGGTTCTTGGAAGTGCTTCCACTGGAGGTCGTTGTTGACGGGCCCCTTGGGGACGATCTTCTCTTTGACCCCTTTCAACAAATCTCTATAATTTTCCTTGCTTAATCAACTCCTCGATCTGTCTCTTCAAGTCGTAACAATCCTCTGTGTTGTGGCCATGGTCCCTATGAAAACGGCAGTACTTGTCTCTCGGCCTTTTGTCGGGGTTCATCAACAACTTGTCCGGCCATTTCAAAGCTGGGTCGTCTTTTATTTGCATGAAAATGTGATCTACAAGAGCGTTTAGAGGGGTAAAGTGGTTGAATCTCTCATTAAATCCCCTTCCACTCCTATCCTTTTGTCTCCTGTTTCGGTTCTTCTGGGCTTTGGGCCTTGTCTCATGGGACTCCGTCGGACGGTCGGCATATTCCCATTTTCTCTTCTTTCCTGAGGTTTGGTCTCGGGCTTCAAGGGCTTCCTCTCCATTCATATGTCGTTGAGCCTCATACATCATCTCCGTCATGGTGTTCGGGGGATCTTTATAGACCGAGAATAGAAAATCTCCCAGTTGGAGGCCAGAAATGAATGCTGTCAATACCACTTTGTCGTCTGCCCTGTCAACCAGCAACAGTTCTTTATTGAACCTGGTGAGGTAAGATCTCAAGGTCTCGCCTTCCTTTTGCTTGACATTCAGAAGGTGTGTGGTAGGTCATCCATACCTTTGTCCACCAATGAAATGGTTAAAAAACAAACGGCTAAGTTGAGCGAAGGATCCTACCGAGTTGGGCGTTAATTTTTTAAACCATATTCTAGCGGGTCCCTTGAGGGTGGTTGGGAAGGCACGACACATAATTTCATCCGAGACCCCTTGAAGGCACATCATAGTCTTGAAGGACTCCAGGTGGTCGAGGGGGTCTTTTGATCCATCAAAGGTTTCCAAAGAAGGCATTCGAAACTTAGATGGTAGGAGAAAGGAGGTTACCGCTTTCGTGAAGGGTGAATCTGTTCTATGGACAAGATTGTCTAGATTTTTGGCCACCCGTCCTTTAAATTCGTCTTTCATCTCCCCCATTTGTGCCCTCATCGCCTTCATTTCTTGTTCCCACTTAACCGTTGACTCTCTAACGGTCATTCTCGTATTCTCGCCCTTCGTCTCGCCTTCTTACTCTTGGCATTGCTCTTGTTGTTGCTCCTACTGTTGCTCTTGTTGACATTCTTGTCGAGACTCAGCATCGCCTCTTTCCTTACTCTTTCCCTTGTCCTTTTCATTCCCCCTTTCAATCTCGCGCTGCAGGAGCTTCTGGTTGAGGACCTGGTTCTTCTGAGTAAGTTCCTGAAGGTTGGCGGTGAGATCTCGCACTTCTTTGGCTACTAGAGGGGAGCATTTGAGCGTGGATTTCCATCGATCGCGTCCTGACCATACAGTCCTTTTGTATCAGTGCAGTGAAAGGCAAAGATACGCGTTCCCACAGACGGCGCCAACTGATATTACAAGGAAATCAGTAGACTGTAGTCAAGCGAGCTGTGGAGTGGAAGACCTGCAAAAGCAAATGAGGTGATCGGATTGGCACCGATTTGGGGCCGGCCTAGGAGGCTCCGATGCCTTTGTTAGTCGGAGGTTTTTATTGGGAAAAGTCAAATAGCAATGCTGTGTTCAAAAGTACTATTCATACCTGAGTACGGAGAGAGAATGGCATTTTATGCCTTCTGGTCGTCCATGTGGCCTTCCAGAGTCCGTTGGATCTCGAGACGCGTGGAGGGTCCGTGGCCCTTCATCTGGCAAGTCGTAACCAACTTGGAGCATGGTGCTGGGTGACACCGCGGGGGTTTCATTCCCAGAATTCGCGGAGGGCACCTGTGCATGGTGAGGGATCGATCTGGTGAGGTGTCTCGCCTGATTCCCGTAAAGGATAAGGACGAATCATGGTTTGGTGACTAAACCATTGTGAGTAGTAGAAGGGAGTCAGTCTTTCTGAGGAAGCGGACGATCTTCATCTTTGAGTGGAAGGTCGTCATTCTTGACTTTGGAGAAGTTGATAAATATCCCCTTCACCCCCCATTCCTCAAGTGCAGAGTCGTCATGAATGTACTCGAGGAATAATGAATGTCGTCATGTTGATAGGTCTCCATAAGTGTGCACATTAGGAAGGCACGAGTCTAGCTTGTTGATTGGATCGTTGCCCATTCTGCATGCTCCGTTAATGTCTTTAAAATAATTAGGTATGTTTTTAGGCTTAGTTAATGTCAATGATGTCTCAAGTTTTGAACAGACCATCACCAGTTAGATATTCTAACAGCTATTACGTTAATTAATCACAATATATTCCAAAGGGTTAGTTAAATTTGAGCTTATAAAACAATAAGTTAGTTATTTTTCAGAACCTCGAGGGAGGTTGTCGTACTTTGCCTTAATTTTAATTATTAATTATATTAAAAACCATAGAGAAGAATCAAGGATGCAAATAACTTGGTTTTGGAAGTTGAGGGAATAAACTGGCATAATTAATAGTTAAAGGATTAAATTTAATTTTGCTCAAAGAGGACCAAATCAGTAATTTAACCTATCAATAAATTAAAAATAGTAAGTTGATATCTTATGAACTTATTTATAAACTTTCACAAACACATTAATATGTTTGAATTTGTCTTGTTTAATTGTCAAATCATGTTTGAGCTTAACTCGTTGACTAAATAAATGGACATAAACAAGTTTTCTCCTAAGTTGAGCTGGAACTATTTATAAACAATTTGATTCATATACAACTCTAAACTTGAGATCTCGATCCGGCTTGAGTCAATTTAAGCATGTTTAATTTGAGTCATCAGTGTACCAAATTCGTAGTGCTTTCTCATGTTCCTAATTGACTTTCTGGTTAGTTGCTCCAACATTGAAAGAAACAGACAAATGGCTTTTTTAGTTTAAAATGACATTATTAAAAATAATAAATTAGTCATTATTGAGTGATAAAATTGAGATGAACAAGTCAATTTTGTCATTTTCAATAGTTTAAGAATCTATAAACATAAAATTGAGAGTATACAAGAACCCCTAAAGGCCTGTTTACATTTTTTCCTAAAATTAATGGTATGATGTGTGTTTAATTTACATGGTGGCACTTTGCCAGGATCAGACCCAAGATTTGGGTTGCCTAAACTTATTCCAATTTTGATTGCTCACTTATTATTAAATATTAAGAAAATAACATAAAAGTCCAAAAAAAAAAAAAAAAAAGTATCTGAAATCCCTGGTCCCAATGATGATACTACTTCAGTCTATCAAGAGCAACTTTGTGAAATGATCCTAAGAGGAGACCTTAAATAAGCCCAAGTTCAAATGAAAGCCCAAACCACACCAAATGAGCATATGCCTCCCTCTTAGAGGCATACGTATCCCTTCTATAGGCGTACTTCTACATTACACGTTCAATAGTCAGCGCACCTCAAATAGGCGTATGCTACTCCTAAGTAGGCGTACGCCATTACCCAACAGACACTCAAAATCACTCAATTTTCCATACCAGTCTTAGTTGACCATATTGTAGAGCTAACAATGGTCAGCTAGGGTTTCATAATTCTGGGCACACCAACCCCCACACTCCATTTCCTATATAAACATCCCCATTCCACCATTTCTAAGACACAAAAAGCCCCCCAAAAACCCTAGGCAAAACTATAATCAAATAGTTAGAGAAAGAGTGATAAAAAGGCTTTTTGAGGATTTGACTATTTTCTTAGGTTCTTTAACTAGGAAGACGAGCCTCCTTCTCAAAAGGCTAATAACTCACTCATTTTGTTTCAATCATCTTCTTTCATCACAATCAAAGTTATGATAGACAATAATCGAGGGACCGGTGAAGAAAACAATTTCTACCTTAAGGTAGGTTCTTAGGTGAGAGATGGATCTTATCCATGATCCATTCTCTCCACTTTAATTGTTTAAATTGATGATATTATTTTCTTTCCCTTTTTATGTACTGTATTATTGTTTATTTGTTACAATTTAATGCTCATTGTAATTATTTGTTTGTTTTCTTTTATTTAAATAAATTATTCCCGCCCATCTTCTTTTCTAGTTTCTATTTTAGACAAGGGTAGGCATACGCCTATATGCCCATAAACAATTTTCTTCCTTTCTTTTCTTTTATTTCTTGTTTCTTTCCATTTATTCGGGTCCCTATGAAACTTGTAATGAATTGAAAACTCTCAAGCTCTTGAAAACCTACTGTATCACAATGAGTTGGTGTGGTAGACTCGATGATTAAATTGAGTGGCCTCATTTTTATTGTTTATTGTTCATTATGCATTCATAAGGTCCAATGAAGAGCCTTTGATTCAAATATTCATCTAAAGCCCTTGGGTTTTATGTAAGGATAATAGAATGAACTCTAGGACCACATAATTGTTCATACATCTTTCTTCAATGTACAGCATGAGATCCAATGATAAGCCTTGTGTTCAAACATCCATCCAAAATCCTTGGGTTTCGTGCAAGGGCGATAAAAGGGGCTTTAGGGTCACATAAACCGTCCATGCATCTTTCTCTCTTTACATTTTCACTTAATGGTAAGTCATCATTCAAACATCCATCCGAAACCCTTAGCTTTTATGTAAGGATGATAGAATGGACTTTAGAATTATACGAATCATATATTCTTTCTTTTCCTCCACCCTTTTTAATCTGAAAATGAACCTCGTTTCTCCAAAAGACTTCAAACGTTGATGAGGGGATTAATGAGAAAGGTTCTAAGGTTGTAACCCTCCCCATCTCATGTTCATTACGTTTGTATATCCTTTCATATGCCATGTTCCATGCTTTTATTCTCATATATTATGTCCCATTGTATGTTATTTGCTTTGATATATATTGCATGCATGGTTAAGGGTTTAATTAAGAAAAGTCATTGTCAAGTTAATCCAAGTAGTAAAAATGAAGGCCAACCGAAAGGTTTGGCGATTTTGGGTGCCTGACCTTCCTAAAACCATACTTTAGCTCCAGACTCAAACTCCCAAGCTTGTACCTCTATGCATGGATTCAATGTTGTTTCCTAGACTAAACCATGTGGCAACTCCTTCTCCGCCCTAATCCTTAAGGCTAAAGGTGTACTCCTTAGCTCATGTGTAGGATGGGCTTACACCGGACAAACACAATCCCCCACTTCACAAGTGGTGTCATGTGATTCAAAAAGGCATGAGTGGGGCCTTCAAAAAGCCCTAAGGGTCACGGGTGCTCACAGTTACATTATGTTTTTAGCTTGAATTACATAAAAATAAATAGGATAAATTACGCTACTCTCTCTTGAGGTACTTTGGAATGAAAATAAACCACAAACTTAAGTCGAAATAATAGTCTCACCCTTTAGGTTTGACATAAAATTATCATGGGTTTTTCCATTAATAATCTTAATGAAATATTTCGTTTTTTGTTTAAAAAAAAAAAAAAATTCAAAAGACTTACTCTCTCCTCTAGATAGGCTCTAGATAGAGGTTTGGTAAAAGAAATCTTTTAAAAAATGGAATATTCTATTAAGAATAGTAATGGAAAGACTCATGACAATTTTATGTCAAACCCGAAGAGTGAGAATGCTATTTCGGCTCAATTTTGGGGTTTATTGTCATTCTGCAATACCTCGAGGGAGGTTAGTGTAATTTACCTAAATAAATAAAAGAGTAAATTACAGTGACACCTTTTGTCACGACCCAAATCCGTAGTATGATCCAGAGTCGGACCGGCATGCTAATACCGAGCTTGTGCCTGATATTAACACGAACCAACTAAAAGGAGTATAAAAATTTTTCTTCTTTCTTTTCTTTCTCTTCTCTCATCCTGACTCTTTAACTTTTTCTTGGGTTGAGAACTCCCATAATATAATAATATACTCCTTTGCAAAACAACTGAATATAGTAGTCCACCTAAAGGAAGTGATAGTAGTCAGAGCATCTATAACTGTTTATACAAATACATCAATATGTGGACATAATAACTCTAATACAGCGGAAGACTATTTAAACATATACATCACTTTTGCTTTATATACACCAAAAACTCAAATCGTCTAGGACTAATTCTAAATACAACAAAATTACTCCTCCATGCTGAGACTCTTGGCTGCACCATAGGATGTTCCTGCAATCTGAGCAACCCACTTTGCTCAGGAAGGGAATTGTGACATGAAGATTTAACAGTATGCATGAATGCATGATAAACAGAAATATCTTTGTGGATATGACTTGCGTATAAACAGTTCATGCTAAAATGATTTCATGAGTTTCTTGCACATATATGTTTCATACTGATGAACATAATATCTGATAACTTGTAAGGCATAATATATTTATTGAAATCTAAACATATAGCATGATTCTTTTATATGTAAACTAAACATGTTCCCTTAAACTGTTCTGAAGAGAAAACTTATCTCATACTCTTGCATAATATAGCAAAACTATATGGAACATGTAACTGTACTTTATCTTTAAGACTATGCCCCTCGTGACCTTACTGGTGCCATGTCTACAGGGTATGAAACCCCTCGTGGCCTTCTTGCCAGTCTACAAAGATCCGAAGATCCCCTCGTGGCCTGGGTTGCCATATCTTCAGGGAATACAACCCCTCGTGGCCTTACTTGTTGCCGGTCTACAAGGAATAAAACCCCTCGAGGCCTGCTGCCATGTCTTTAGGGCATACGATCCCCTCGTGGCCTTGGGTTGTCAGTCTACAGGGCATCACACTCAAAACTGTTTTTGGTGTTCTTAAAACATATCATGCTTGTTTATTTTTCAATCTCTCTCTTGCCTTACTAAGCCAAAATCATAGCATATCCACAACTTGTTTCTAAAATCTGTCTTAACTGTACTAACTCAAAACAGTTTCTAAATCAATGCACATTTTCTCTATAAACAAATATCAAACTGAGTTTACTGAAAGCATTGATAAAACATATATAGATATATTCTTAAAACATGGACTATTAAATTTTCATGACACATTCCCTTACCTCGATCCAGCAGCTGGATTCCAAGAGTCTCAAGCAGATCGCTTCACCTATCCTCCCTTGATTATCCTAAATCAAGTATAGGAGCTAAGTTAACTTTAACTTAATCTTAGTTTCAATTTAATGTCAACTTTAGCTCATAATAGGCTAATCAACACTTATGACCTTAACTCACTTAATTTAACTTAACAAATCTTTACTAAACCCTTACTAAACCCCAAACAACACGTTGAAGGCATCCAAGGCTAACCAACCTCATAACTATAACATCAAATGCAACATACTTCAAGCAATCACACATTGTTTCTAAGGCACTAATACAGAAACCATAGTTACATGGCTCATAACTTTCTTTATAACATCAAAACTAGTTCTATTTACTGCCTAAAACAGAAACCGTATTGCTGGACTCAAAGTATTTCTTTTCTGTACTAGATGGTATAATTAGGACATATAAAAATTCACCCATTTAGTAATCACATTATTTATCATGCATACCAAATTTTAGCTCAATTCACTTGTCCAATTGCAAGAATAAATTCTTCAAAAATCCGTGATTTACAAGTTGCTGCAACATATCCCCTGCTATACAGCCCACTTCTAAGCCTTATATGACCAACCAAAAGGTGTCATAAACTCATGAAATTTTATACGAGAATACCTATATATGTGTAGCATGTGACCCTAAATTTTCAGCTCAATTTGAGCTTTATACAAAATTATAAAATTCAACCAAGACAGAAAACTCAAATCTGTCAGTTCAGTTTTTAAAGTGACTTTAAATCAGTACCCACAATTCATTATATACTAAAATGGCATGGGGCTAATTCCATCAATAACATATACATCCTAGGGTTCCAGAAAATTATCCCAATCGCTTAAATTCCAAATATTGGATTTATTGTGCAATTTCAAACCGACAAACACAGAATCTGTCAAATGGACAGATTTGCACAGTTTTCTTGTAAAATCACAAATAATTATCAAAACTCAATATTTTTCTATGAAATTTCATATACATAACCTAGACATATGATAGATTACCCTAGAGAAAACCGTTTCCTCATATCTATTTCCAATAAAAACAGAATTTCCACGAAATTTCACTGTTCACGCAGATCTGACAGAGCAGTAAAATTTCCAGCAACTACCGCTTCAAATCCATCTCTAATGGCACATTCAAGCATAGATTAATACTCAAATCACAATATGAAATCCGTAAATTAAAATAGAACACCAAACTCACATAGCAACATAAAATTCCAGCAACTTCCATCAACAAATCTCAAATATTAAACCTCAAAATCCAAGTATTTGATAGTTAAAAATCCTTACCTAGCTTAGGGTTCTTGGAGGATGATGCTAGGCTCACTCTAGCATGAATTGTGGAAGGAGACTTGAGGAAACAAATGGGGTTTTTCCCCTTGAAAGATGCTGGACCCGTGGGTCTACCAAGAAGAGAAGAGAGCTGGAGCTTTTCTCTCTTTGTTTGCTATTAGAGAAAGTGAGAAAGTCAATGGTGGGGGCCGGCCATTTAAAGGGAAAAATGGGCTGATTATGTGGTTTTAGTTTTAGTGGATTACA
>OU015761.1:48755649-48852467 GCA_907173295.1 Fagus sylvatica
GGTTTTAGTAATTATGTTTTGGGGTCTCTGGATAGAACTTGAAATGTTTAGCATTTGATTGATCTTGAATTTCCATAGGTTTTGTCCTTTGAGGCTTTGATACTGATAAAAGGGGCTTGAAATAGATTATGTTGATTTTTACTTCTTCTATTTCTTATGATATATTTTATTCTCATAGTGTCTATACTTACTGTAGACACCCAATTTGTAAAAGTAAACATATGTCTCTTTAAAGTAGACATATGTTTGTTCAAAATAGACATAAAATAGACATGTATGTTTTTGGTAAAATAGACGTATGTCTGTTTTAAGTAGACGTATGTCTATTTTTATAGACGTACATCTACAGACGTACTCCTCTAAAAGTGGACGTATGCCTATGCCATCAAAAACCCTGATTTTTAAAGAGCCTAGCTATAGTTAGGGCTGCTTCCTGTAGCCCTAATCAACTAAAGAGGTCTTTACCTCACATTCAACACACACTGGGGAGCCCCAAAAAATACAACGAAGGGTAGAAAACCCAGTATCACATCAAAAATACCAAGAAATATTGGTATAGTAGAGTTTAGAAGTAGTGAAGCTCTAGGAAATTAGAGAGCTTAGGAGTAATAATTCTAGAGAGGCGAAGCCCTACTAAGGTAGAAAGAAGAAGGTTATTCGCTAGTTTTTCATACTAGAAGGTTAACATTTCTTCCCACAAGTTCCAACCTAGGCATCCAAGCCTTTTCCTTTGGTGTTCAACACACAACCTTGTCAAAGAGATCAATTTGAGAAACCGATGATAATCTGCTAGCTTGTTACAAGCTCCCTAGAGGTTAGGTATGGATCTTTTCAATAGTCCATATCAACCTTCATGATTTATTTATTGTTGTTGCATGTTTAATTTAGTTTAATTAATGTTTTGATTTTTATTTCAATTTATATTCATTAAATTAGTGTATTCATGCTTACTTTTATTTTAATTCATGAGTTTCAATATTTCTTTCAAGTATATTTTAATTATATCATTATTTTCATGTTAGGTTTGCCATCTAGGAGTTCATAAACCTTCTTTGATAAAATTGATTATATTTGTCTTCAAGATAACCGTCTTTAATGAATTATACCATGATTTTCGCTTTCAAAGCATGTCTTTTGATTTTTAATGAAGTTTACCATGGTTCTTGCTTCCAAAACATGTATTTTTGTTCTTCAATGAATTATATCATGATTATTAATTTGTTGAAGCATGCTTTATGATTTACTACATATCTTTCATTAAAATTGTGTTATTAATTTGATTATTCTGGGGATTATTCCCTACAATTTGGTAATACGCTTAGATTCAGAACTCCTTCTTTTTACTTCATATGTAAGAACTCCTTCTTTTTACTTCATATGAATATTATGCCCTAATTTCCATACCTTGATTGCTCCTTGACTGTTATAGTTTTAGGTTTAATTGTTTTTTGTCTGTTTAGAGATTATCTAATAAACTCTCTTCAAGATTATCAAGTAATATAGAGGAAGGCCAGCCATTGGTCTGGGTGTTCTTGCCTAACACCAAGACGTACCTTCTAGACTTAGTAAGAACTAGTCTTTTTGTGCATGAAGTCATATTTATGGATTTGGACCTCTAAACCAGGTGGCGACTTTTTATTCCTCTGCTTTCAAACCCTAAATAGCATGAATGACCCCCTGAGATGCTTCGACGGTATCTCACACTTATTGTCAAATGAATTTATCTTAGATGATTTTTCATAGCTTGAATCACTACTATTCCTTTTTTTGGACATACGGCCACAATATTTCATTATTTCAAATAGCAGAAGATACAAGTGTTCTTATTCTTTCTGTTATGTTAGACATCAAGTTGGATGGTTATTGTATTTGATTGAATTATCTCTTTTGAGCAGTAATCCTAATCTTTACATGTATGTTTTTTAGATATGTCATTCTAGATTGAATTTTCTCTTTTGAGTTTTAAGTTGGTTAGTGATAACTGTGATATGAAACAATAATCATATTTTTCATAGATGGATAGAAAAGAGATTGAAAGGAGATGTACATTCTAGATTTGGGAATGGAGACGCCGAATGGCAGTTGCTTATATTATTTGTCTTGTAGCCTATTGGTTAGTACTTCGCTGGAGTACGAGATGAACTCATGAGACAAATAATTGGAAATGAAGAGTGTCATAAGATTATGCGAATGGGGCCTAAAGCTTTTTTTTATTTGTGTGACATTTTACATGAAGAAGGTGGCTCCAACCAACACAAAGAGCAACAATTGAAAAACAAGTTGCAAAATTTCTTTACATATTAACACACAGTGTAAAGAATCAGGTAATTTCGTTTTTTTTTTCGTTACTTTGGTGAGACTATAAGTCGCAATTTCCACCAAGTCTTAAGATCTGTGATAGAACTAGAAGAGAAATTTCTTAAACAACCTGATGGATCACAAACTCAAACAGAAATACTCAACAGTTCTAGGTTCTTCCCATATTTTAATGTAAAAAAATTTGCAGCTTATTATACTCTAATAGCATAGTCGTGATATATATATATATATATATATATAGATTTTAATATGACAGTTTAATATCAGGATTGCATTGGGGCAATTGATGGAATGCATATTCGAGTAAAAGTTCCTATTTCTCATGCACCAAGATATCGTGGTAGAAAGGATTACCCAACACTAAATGTGTTAGCAGCATGTACATTTGATTTAAAATTTACATATGTTATGCCTGGATGGGAAAGAACTGCGTCTGACTCAAGAATTATAAAAAATACATTAAGAAGATCCGATAACCTAAAATTCCCCCAAGGTAATTTTCTTAGAAAAAAATATGTTTCTTTGGTCATTAGTATAGAATATAATATGCATGTCATTGCTAGAGGAAAAATATTATCTTGGTGATGCTGGATACATGTTGAGGAGCAGACTTCTTGTACCCTATAAAGGAGTTCGTGATCACTTAAAAAAGTATTCAAAGAATCCACCACGTACTCCTAAAGAGTTATCAACTTTCGTCATGCATCGTTACATAATGCGATTGAAAAAGCATTTGGAGTCTTGAAGAAAAGGTTTCTTATCATAGGAACAACTGAGCCTACTTATGGAGTTGGAACCCCAAAAAAAATCATTTTAGCAGGTTTCATTTTGCACAACTACTTGATGGGTGTAGATCCACATGATAGGCTTCTTAAAGAGGTGGACAAATAAATTTTAAACAATCCTGACCCCATGACAAGCGTGGTGCTCAAACAGATAGAGATAATGCAGATTTTGCTCGAGGAGAGATTATAAGAAACTCAATAGCAAATGCGATGTGGAAGGACTTGATAAGTCATGAAATATGACTTATTTACATTTGTTTTGAAGAAAATCTATTGGGATTGTGTTGCATTATATGTCGAATTACACTTAAATTGATACATGTTGTTTATTATATTGAATCACATGATTTATCCATTTGTGTGTATTAAATTAATCTCATAGATGTTAATTTGGGCTATGTTTGATTGTAGGTACAAGCTGAAACATGTTGGATCAAGTTGGAGCAAGTTAGTGCAAGCTGGAAGGAGCAAAAGAGAAGAAATATAAGTGTTGGACATGGTCTAGGTGTCTATATCACTTCCAGTCGTCTAATATCTCGAGCAGGAACTCCAGTTTTGATATTTTGAGGAATCCATGTGACTATATTGTGATCCAGGCGTCTAGATTAATTCAAGCAGAGACTCAGAATGAATTTTTAACGAGAATCCAAGTGCCTAAACCCAATTCAAGTGCCTGGATTCGTGCGATTCCTGTTTTCCAAGAGGTCCATTTGTGTTTTAAAGTCCTCCCAACTCCAAGGCCCATTGGACCTGAAATTCTGAGGGTTTGAAGTGCGAATTAAAGAGATTTAATTAGGGCTTTAATAGAGTTTAGACTGGAACAGTTTAAACTTGACAGACTTAGATTATCTCTCTCTCCCCAAGTTTTAGGTTTTCACTTCCATGACCGCCTAAGCTTCTTGCTAGGGCTATGGTCTATGTTTCATTTGTAATGGTATGAATCCTTTGTAATCCCTTTTGGTTTCTATTGATTAAATACATTTGATTGTTGATTATTGATTTCTATAGATGTATGTTTTATTCCAAATTCCAAACATTTTATAAGATTAATCATGTTTTTCTTATTATTAATGGGAATCATTCATGGTTTCAATTAGGAATCTTGTTTTACAATTGAAAGGTTTTTCTACATATTATTCTAACCATTTTATCTTTTCCGATTATAAAGTGTTCTTAAATTTTTTTAGTTCAACTAGGTCAAAAAGGTCTTTAAAATAAAACAGTTAAATGTATGTTTTTATTTAGAACAAGGTTTTTACAGGGATTACAAATGAGTCATATTAGTATAAAGAAACATCCCAAAACCCTAGTGTGTTTTACTCATTCAATTTCTATAAATCATTCTACCTTACTTTCATAAGCATTTATTTATATTGTCCCTTAAAAACACAAACTCCCTGAGGTTAGGTAACCCTTTTTCATTGTACTGCAAAGTACCACTTATCCTTGAGCGACAAATTAGGACTTATACTTGATCGACATTAGGACTATACAACTTGATATTGTCAATTGATATTGTCAATAAATTGTAGACAAAATGCTTCTACTATCTGCAGCAGAAGCAGATTGGGCTGTTAGGAGAAGGAAATGAATCTTTGGTCATCATTATCATTGATGATGAAATTGTTTTATGAGTTTTTTTTTTTAAAGTATATCAAGACCATTTTGCCCCTTTATAAATGAAAATACTTTCATTTTAGTATCTTATTGTGCTCCCAAAAAAAAAAAAATTACTTTCAAGAACTTTCATCTGGTGCTTCATGACTCATTAGCCTCTTCCCCTACTGCATTGTGTGAAGGTATATTTTCTTATGTGTAACCTTATCATAACATATTTGCTTATGTGTGGTTTGACAAGCTTTTTAAATCATTAATCGGTACTCTACTAGCTGCTTTAACTTTTTTTAATGTTATAAATAATTATTTTATTGATTGTTCATTTTGTACAATTTTAGTATGTTTGCATACCAGAGTTCCCTTGTTCTCAAATGATAGTTTTGGTGATGTGTTCTACCTTTTCTTTTATCATGTTTTGATTCTCATATTTTTATTAGATTTTTTTTAAATATTTTTTTTAAGATTTTTTTTAAATATTTTAATTAGGGCAATTATACTGACACCCCATTTTTTTTTTTTTGGGAAAACTAGATTCTCTACACTCTATTTTGGACATCTATTATGGATGATGTGCTTATTGATGCATTCTTGCATCAACACCGTGTAGGGAATAGAGCTAGTGGAACCTTCACCACACAAGCATATGATAATATTTTGGCGGAGTTACGTGAAAAATTTGAAAAACCAATAGACAAGGTAAAGGTGAAAAATCACATAAAAACCATCAAAAGTAATTTTGCATCATGCTATGACTTGTTTACGAATGGATTGAGTGGTTTTGCTTGGAGTTCAGCCACCAAAATGTGGGATGCTAAGCCTGAAGTTTGGGAAAGTCTAATCCAGGTTTGTCCAATTTGCCACTAAATCTATCATTTGTTTTAAATAAATTGTATTGTGACAATGTTGCTTCTTTTCTTGCCATGTAGTATTTTCTTTTCAATGTCACAATTTAATTTCCATAACTGCAAGTCTTGTTTTGTTATCCTTTTTTAATAAGCCAAACCTGAAGCAAAGGTTTGGATGAATAAACCAATGCAAAATTATGACAAAGTAGTTGAGATTATGGAAATGATAGAGCAACTGGAGAGCATGCTGAAATTGCATTAGAGATGAGGAAGCGATGGGCTAATTCAACTGGGGAGGGCTCCATGGAAAACATTGAAGATATTGACCACTAAGTTAATTTGGAGAGCTTTGATACCATGGATGATGCTAATGCTCAATCACATTCTTGAGCTCCCCCTCAAAGTGAAACCTCCTCAAAAGCCAAAAAGAGAAAAACGTTGGATGAGAAGGACATGGAGCAAATTATGGTGGCAATTCAGGATATGGCTACAACAATGAGAGAAGAGAAATTAACTTTTGAAAGGAGCTTCGCACGCCTTCCAATTCCCGAGAAACAAGTTTTTTGTCTTATAGATGACATAGGAATTGAACCTAGATTGCAAACACCAACTTATCTCTATTTGGTTAGGAACCCAGGAAAAAAAAGTAATAGTAAATATTGTGATTGAGCACTAGCATTTCAAGTAATAATGTGATAACTTATTAATAATGTGTCATAGGAACCTAGATTGCAAGTAATAGTAAATAATAATGTAGATGACATAGGAATTATGTGTAAATATAAAGACACATAAAGACACATTATTACCCTTGTAGATGACTTAGGAATTGATGTTTGTAAATATAAAGACACATTGTCACGTTCCAAGTAATTGTAAATAAGTTATCAAATTGATAACTTATTTACTAAAACGTGTAATAATGTGTCTTAGGAACCTAGATTGCAAACATCAATTCCTCTCACATATCTCTATTTGGTTAGGTACTTTTTTTTTAATTACTTGAAATGATGTTGGATCCTTCAATTCCTCCCACAATTTGATAACTTATTCACAATTTGGACTTCTATGCTAGCTTTGGAACTTTACTTTTTCTTTTCCTTTTTTGCATTTTGATATTTGTCATTGGTACTTTGGATGTTATGGATTTTTCTTTAATGGTGGAATATAATCGATATTGTTTCTTTATTTGTGCAACAACTTGTAGTATCCAATTGATATATTTCCTATAGCATTGATGAATGTTATTTGAAAGTACTTTTATGCATCTATCATCAATGGTTAGCAATGGTACCGTCATTGTCATAAAATATTTGCAAATGCTTGGGTAGAGATAACACTTGTGACCCAAGGGAGCCAGTTGTCTAAGATTTGATTTTATAGATGTATGAATACTTGCATACATTGTTGTTTCTTTGTTTATCTTGTCTTTTGCTATTTGGTCTAAATAGGTGGGGAAAAAATGTTTGTGGTGTAGACTATGGACAACATGTGTGCTAGGCATTTAATAAAAATGTTTGTAGCAATTTTTCTAAAAATATGTTACAACCTTTTATAAAACAAATTGTTAAAAAAACTTACCAAAAAAAAAACTTTACACGTACGTTAGAAAAAAAAAAAAAAAAAATAAAGAAGACGAAATTTAACACCAATAAACTACATGTTAGAAAAAAAAAAATGTTAGAAGAAAAAAAAAATCTACAACACGTTTTAGAAAAAAAAGTTGTTTAGATATGTGACAATGTGTCTTTATATTTACAAAGTATTAATGTATTATATTAACAAAACAAAGAGTTTTCTTTTTTTTAATTGAAAATTATAAGGGTATAATTGTCAATTTAAATGATATCTTATCATCCCTTCTCCTTCTATTTTAATTTTTAAAACATCCAAATAAGGGGAATGGATAATCATTCCCCCTCTCTTTCCTCTCCTCCTTCCCCTCTATTCTGCTCTCCCTCCAAACTTCCAAACATAGCATTAGGGAAGACTGTTTGATAATATACTATGTTATGTAACTCATTTCTGGCCAGCATCTATGTTCTCATTTCTGGCCAAGCGTCTATGTTATAATGTTTTTGCAACATAAGACACGAGTACTCACTTATTTGAGGTAAAATACTAGTCATCATGAGGGAGTAAGAGTGCTTATTCTGGTGTAGTCAAACTGTCTAGGGTATAATTGAGATGCTCTTGAATAATGCACTTTTATTGGTCAAGAGATGACTTGATAATTGTTGCTCTTAAGGCTATACGTTATTCTCGTGAGGTCGCACGAACTATTTTACAGTATGAGGAGATTATTGTAAAAGATTGAGAGATTGCTTCACCCTATGTGAGTGGATGCCTCACCCTGTATGGGCGACTGGGAGCTGTTACAATTTAATGGGCTAGGATGGACCCGAGTCCATGATCCGCCCACTACGGGTTACGAGTCTCATTTAGTTATCTGATAAGGATAACTACCCATGATTTGAATTGGAAAAAATCATAAAATAGTGGGTTATCACATCCTTAAAAAGGAGGGATGTGCTTTTATCTTATAAATATATTCTTTGTAAATATATGAATATATTTATGAGTTGAGAAGACTAAAATTATTTTTACAGAATATATAGTAAAACAAACATACATTGAAAAGCTCTCTTTCTCACTAAGTGTGAGACTCTTTCTAAAAATTTGTAGGATTTAGTTTCATGGATATTATAGGACACCTCTAGTAGTCAACCTAAGACCATGAGAACAAGGACAAACACAAGGGCTAAGGGACATATGTCACTAATAAGTACATATATCTTGCTCGCCTTCCAAGCGTCCAAGATATAAATTTCTTAATTCGCTATCTTAGCACCTAAAGGCATAAATTTCTGTGAGAACCACCACCCGAGAGTCAAATGGGCCTTTAAATGTGACCCAACTGGCAATGGATCAACCCTCTCAATTTGAAGGTTGATGAATTGCCACTTATTTTAATTATTTGGACAAAATAAGAAATTCCACACTAAAAATAATTCTTCTTTATTCATATTTGAATTTGTACAATTGCCAATGATTTTGTAAAAAGAAAGAATTACATGTAAATGAGTTTCCTAGTTACAGTCTAGTAAAAGGAAAAACAATTTGTTTGTAAGGCACTTTGTAATACAAACCTCAAGATTTGGAGGCTTGGTTATAAAATGGGAAGGTATTAGGGACCACATTTTACCCAACTTAAGTCGGTCTTCTAGAATAAAGCTTGGCCAAAAATCATATCATGTCAATGCATCAAAATTCATGTTTCCATCAAAACCAAATTTTAGAGTTCAAGTGGTTGTTAAGTTCATTGCATGTGAAACTCATGTTAAAGCCATTTAAGCATGGTATTCAATGGAAACAAAACATCCAAATACAAGTAAATAAAATTCAGTTTAGAATTTATACATATATGCTTGTATGGCTTGAAAGGATCACCTCAGGATTTTTTGTATGTTGTGCTTGTATAGCTTGAAAGGAACTGCTTGTATAGCATGTATCTGCTTTCCTTGTTGTGTCTGCTATTCTTGTTCATCCCCAATGTTATTCTCTCCCTTTTTTTCGATGTGTTGTTGTTGTTGTATGCTCCTTATTGGCCATGGTTGTGTGCTCATGAAAGGAAACAATAGAGAATAATGTTAGTATCATCAATTAAAGTAAATCATGAGAATGAAAATGAAAGAAACAATACATTGATTACCCCTGTTAACCTTACCTCTGTTGCCTCTCCAAGATGCTTGTATGGCTACCATAGCTTTTGTTTGAGAAAGTATTTGCAAAAGGATCTGGAATTCCTCTCTCAAAATCAATTTTGGGACCCTGGTAATTGACCTCTTCTTTGATTTTTATAGCCCAACAAACGATAAGATATCTTCTGGCAATTTGTATTTTTTATTTTCAAATAACTTCTATTCCCTATCCTCTACCAGCTGTGAACTGACTTGGATGTGTGAGAATTCAAAATTCAAGTTTAGGGATAATTTGGAATAAAAAAACGTGCTCCAAGTTTGAAGTTCCAGAATGGTGGTTCAATGTGCCAGCCGGCACTTCAATGTGTGCTTGAAGTACCAGATTGGAGCTTAAAGTGCCAGCCAGCACTTTAAATCCCAATCAAAGTGCCAACCAACAGTTTGAGTTTAAACAATTGTTTTTTTAGGTTGATTTTTGTAATTATCTGTTTGTTTAACATTAACCAGTTGTTCTATGATCAACATCAGATATTATAGTAATCTTCTTAACCTTTTAAAATATTTGAATTGATTTCTTTCAATTAATCCATATATTTTAATTAATTAAACATACCATTTATCCAATTTAAACCAATTTTATCTAACGTAGTAGAGTCCATAATTATTTATAACTAGTCGGAAACCCGGGCATTTACACAAGAAACCTAATGAAAATGAGATCTAAAGAATGCATTTCTTCACACTAACCCAAATTTTAATATGATTGTTATTGCAATAAAAAATTAATGGTTTCTTATAAATAAATTGTGCATATAAAAATTAACATACATTATTATTAACATCCATTACATAAAATCCCAAAAATAAAGAATTTTGGGCTAATCCAAAAATATTTATTTTTGACTTCTATTGTCTTTCAGTGACTAAAAGATGATTCAGGCTATTCATTTCACAATTCATATACTGTATTTTGTTATATCCATATTCAGTGAAACAAAATTATGTTATACCTATACCTAGCAAAAAAAAAAAAAGACCTTGATTGATAAAGGCCTAAGTTCAAAAATCCTTGAAGGTGGAATCTCATTGACAAACCCTCCTCTATGTCAAAAAAAAAAAAAAAAAAAAAAAAAACATAGTTATTGAACCCTTTTGCTGTTGTGTCATAAGCATCAATCCACTTCAAAAGACCTATCTCTTCATCACAAAATTTAAATTCCAAATTTTAGTCTTCACAACAATCACTTTCAGAATGAATACTCTCACCTTTTTGTTGATTTCAATGATAAGCTTTGCAAGTTAAGAACATATAGTGACCTACAAAGTATATATATATATATATATATATATATATATATATATATATATATATATATATATATATGATTAGAGAAAAATCACAATCACTTATCATGTAAAATTGAGTGATAAGAGATGGAAAATTAAGACACTTGCATAACTTTCCCATGTAAGGACTACGGATATGACTTCTATTATCATGTAAAACAATGACATTTGCTTTTAAAGAAAATTCTCAACACAAATCCAGTTCCAGTCCCACAATGAAAAGTAGTACATTTTAAACAAAAAGTTTCATATAGGATTAATAATTGTTTAGTAACTTACAGCATACTTCCTGTCATCATAGTGTGTGTAATTCACAATTTCCTATCATGCCTACAAAGGGGACCAGATAATTGAAAATGAAAACTTTTCCAATGCAAGGGAAGAACTCCATATCCAAATGAAGACAAATGAAGGAGATAAACTCTCTTTTTTCATCAATATGCCACGGTACTCAGCCATTACCACTACAGATTCAGCCCATTACGGACACTGCTATTATCTGATAGACATCCAGAACTCTAAAATAAAAAAGGTACTATAAAATTTATCTTAACAAATAAAATTTAGCATGGATATAAAGCAATGAATGTGAAATAATTACTGAAGCTACCCAGTTTGCCAGATAAATTTCCAAGTTAGTGCAGTGCTCACAGAATGATTATGGTCCAGAAGGAATATCTGGTCTCTTTTTTCAGCTAGAACCTCTAAATCTTCGCTATGCTGAGAATAAACCAATCACAAATTGCTAAAGCATAAAATAGTTTTTTAATGCCCAGTTTTTGTATTTTTGTTTGTTCATACTATTTATAAATGGGGAAAAGAAAGGGACAAAAGAGTTGATCAAACTTTTTTTTTTTTTTTGATCATTAAATAGAAATTTTATTAAAAAATAGTACACGGGAAGTGTACAAAAACAAGAAGGAACAAATTAAGCATTACAGGATTCTAAAAAATCCAAAATAGAAGAGAAAACCAGAACTCCAGATGCCTTAGACCACTGCATAAGAGTTCTAAGGACCAAACCCTTTAGCTCTAGCACATTCCTCTCCATCCCCTCAAAACATCTAGTGTTTCTCTCCCACCAAAGACACCAAAAAATACAAAGAGGGACCATATCCCAAACCTTCCTAATCCTAGTATTTCGGCACCCACTACCTCAGCAAGATAGAAGATCCACAATCCCATATGGCATAACCCAAGAAATCCTAAAAATGTTGATGAAAAAATTCCAGATCTCCGTAAAAAACGAACAATGCAAGAGGAGATGTGAAATAGATTCACCATTTCTTTTGCACAGCTAACAATAATCCAGCACAATCACCTGACGCCGCCGCAAATTATCGGTAGTTAGAATGCTCCCCAATGCAGCTGTCCACACGAAAAAGGCCACTCTAGGAGGAGCTTTAGATTTCCAAATACTCTTCCAAGGCAAAGTAAAACCACTTTGAGGCAGAATAGCTCTATAATAAGCCTTCACCTGAAACCCATCTTTAAAGCCTCCCCTCCAACATATGCTATCCTCCCCATGACCTTTGGCAGAACTCGAATATAACACCTCCAAGAGCGAATTGACAGATTCAAGCTCTCAATCCTGCACATGACAAATAAAGTCAAGCAACCAAGTTACACCCCCATTTTGAAATTGGAGAAGATCCCTTACGACTGCATCCTTATGCCTGGCTATACGATAGAGATCAGGGAAAGCATTCCTTAGACTACAAGACCCACACCAAACATCATCCCAAAACTTGGTCTTAGAACCATCCCCCACTTCAAAGTGTAAATGGCGAGCAAAACTTCCCCAACCTTTTCTAATGTGCTTCCAAAGGCCACTCCCCTACGGCCCATTAACCTCTCTAGTAGTCCATCCACCAAAAGAGCTACCATACTTAGCGGAAATAAGGTGTCTCCAAAAAGCATTTTCCTCATTCCCAAATCGCCAAAGCCACTTCCCCAACAACGCTTGGTTAAATAAATGTAAATTCCGAACCCCTAAACCACCCAATCTTAAGAGGTTGACACACCTAGCTCCAGTTAACTAAATGAAACTTCTTCCCTTCTCCCATTCCTCCCCAAAGAAAGTCCCTCTGAATTTTATCAAATTGAAAGAGCCATTGAAACAGGAATGGGAAACAGAGACATGAAATAAGTCGGGAGACTAGAGAGAGTGCTCTTAATCAAAGTAATCCTACCTCCCTTAGAAAGGTACATACGTTGCCAACCAGACAATTTACGCTCCATCTTCTCCAAAATAGGATCCCAAATTGATTTGGACTTGAAATTAGCACCTAATGGAAGCCCCAAATATGTCATAGGAAGCTAAATAATTTTGCAACCCATTATACCAGCCAAATCCTCTAGATCGGGCACGCTTCCAGCTAGAACCATTTCAGACTTGTTAAAATTAATCTTCAGCCCCGAACTAGCCTCAAACCAAGTGAATAGTAGGCGCAAATTAAATATATGATCTGGTTTAGCATTTGAAAAAATCAGAATATCATCCGCGAATAAGAGATGAAACACTCGCACCAAATGACTATCCATAGAATCCACCTGGAAACCCGAGAGAATGCCACACTCAACAGCTTTGGACATCATTCTACTAAGCGCTTCCATAAAAATCACAAATAAGAGTGGTGATAAAGAATCTCCTTGACGAATACCTCTAGAACTCCCAAAGAATCCTTCCGGCCCTCCATTAATAAGAACTGAAAAACGAACAGTAGAGATATAGAAGGCAATCCACCTTCTCCACTTCAGCGAAAAACCACATTTGTTCAGTAAATAGAGTAAAAAACTCAAATTCACATGATCATATGCCTTTTCCACATCCAATTTACACATCACCCCAGGGATACCTTCCTTTATTCTGCTATCAAGACATTCATTCGCTACTAACACCGAATCTGTCATCTGACGACCATGAACAAAAGCATTTTGTGATGGAGAAATAATAGTATCTAAAACCCCACTCAACCAGTTGGCTAAAACTTTTGCCAAAATTTTATAAACACTACTTACCAGACTTATGGGACGAAAGTCCCTTATCTCAACAGCATTAACCTTCTTAGGAATGAGAGTGAGGAAAGTAGCATTAAGACTTCTTTGAAAAGAGCCAAATTCATGGAATTCCGAAAAGACAGCCAGGAGATCAACCCTCAAAATAGGCTAGCAAGCATGGAAGAATGACATAGGGAAACCATCTAGACCGGGAGCTTTGTCGCCATTCATATTACTCATGGCTTAAAAAATCTCTTCCTCTCAAACGGTCTTTCTAATCAACACGCCTCATCCGAAGTAATTGAGGAGAAATGTAAACCATCCAGCAAAGGTCTTCGCCCTACATCTTCTGTGTATAGAGTTTTGTAAAACTCAATAATTTGAGCCTTGATATCCACCAAATCCGAAGACAATTCGCCATTAATGGACAAATGCCAAATGGAATTGTGCCAACGATAGGAGTTAGCAATCTTGTGAAAATACTTGGTATTCTTATCCCCCTCCTTTAACCAAAGCACCCGAGACTTTTGACAACAACAAATCTCCTCCAACAAAGTATTCTTCTCAAGCTCACTAATCAACCAATTCCTCTCATAAACCTCCCCTTCAGATAAATCCCGCATTTCATTAGTAGTCTCAAACTCATGTAATGATAGTAACAACTTTTGTGGTTTGAAATGGATATTACCAAACTCATTGGAATTCCACTGCTTTAAATTCATCTTTAGAGCTTTCAACTTACTAGCAAAAATGTGACTGGGAGAACTAGGAAAGACATAAGAGCCCCACCACCCCCAAACCCGATCAACAAAGCCATCGACCTTCAACCACATATTCTCATGTTACCCAAATATCAACCTAATTGTTACCCAAATATCAACCTAAGAGGGGGGGTGATTTAGGTTGAGGCAAACTTTTTCGATTTAAATGCGGAATTAAAAACTATTTTCAATTAGCAAAAACAAATTTAAGAACACAATTCAATTGCAATAAGATATGATAGAAAATCAAACACAAGCATATATAAGCAATTGAATAAGTAAGAGATAGAGATAGAGAAAATCAAACACAGTGATTGTTATCGAGGTTCGGCTTCCCCGCCTACGTCCCCGCCTCAAGATCACTTCTCGAGGATTCCCAAATTCACTAATTTGACAATCTTCTTTCGGGTGAAGATCAAAACCGTTACAAATCTTCTTTACACGGTGAAGAGTAACCACCGAGTGAAAAATCCTTTTCACTCTTAGGATTTATACCAAGACCCACAAATCTTCCTTACAAGGTGAAGAGTAACCACCCAGTGAAAAATCCTTTTCACTACTTAGGATTTATACCAAAACCCTAACAAAAACACTCAATGGTTTCAACAAAGTATTTGTTGTACAAGATAAGGCTCTCTCAAAGAGTAATTGTACACAATATGCTCACTCTAATAGTATATCAAGGATTTGATCAATATGGCTCAAAAAGTGTTTAGAGAAATTTTCAATCAAGGATTTTGAATGATATGAAAATATAAGCTTGAGAAGGATGGATTGATGTATAAGATGTTATCTTTTCTATCTTTGATTTCTCTTGTATGCTTGATGTTTAGAAATGAAGAAAGGGTAGTATTTATAGCCATCATGTTGTCTTGCATTCTTCTTGATTTTCAATCAATCAATTTGCTTTCTTTGAAAACTTTTCTTCTTAAGATTTTTCAACCATAATTGATATGGTTGTCTTGCATGTGAATTTCAATCAATTAAGTTTGTCTTTGAAGACTTTAAGAGATTTTTCAATTGATATTGTTGTCTTATATTTGAATTTCAACCAATCAAGTTGTCTTTGAAGACTTTAAGAGATTTTTCAATTGATATGGTTGTCTTATATTTGAATTTCAACCAATCAAATTTGTCTTTGAAAACTTTAAGAGATTTTTCAATTGATATGGTTGTCTTATATTTGAATTTCAACCAATCAAGTTGTCTTTGAAAACTTTAAGAGATTTTTCAATTGATATGGTTGTCTTATATTTGAATTTCAACCAATCAAGTTTGTCTTTGAAAACTTTAAGAGATTTTTCAATTGATATGGTTGTCTTATATTTGAATTTCAACCAATCAAGTTGTCTTTGAAAACTTTAAGAGATTTTTCAATTGATATGGTTGTCTTATATTTGAATTTCAACCAATCAAGTTTGTCTTTGAAAACTTTAAGAGATTTTTCAATTGATATGGTTGTCTTATATTTGAATTTCAACCAATCAAGTTGTCTTTGAAAACTTTAAAAGATTTTTCAATTGATATGGTTGTCTTACATTTGAATTTCAACCAATCAAGTTTGTCTTTTGAAAACTTTAAGAGATTTTTCAATTGAAGTTTGTTTTAAAGTTGAGCCTTAAAGATCAAATCTTAATAAACTTTACAAAACCTAACTCTTACTTCTCATATGTCTCGGATCATTGTCTTTGAGCTTGATTTCTTTGTCTTGAGTCTTGATGACTTTGATCTTCAATGTGTTTGCAACTTATCAACTTTGCATTTGCTTGATATTTGAATTGGCCATCTTGGTCCAATTAAATCAATAGTCAAAATTAAGCTTTAAAACATAAATCATTAGTTCATATGAAAATATCATTAATGAACAACTTAAAATCATGGTTATCATCAAAACTACATGAATGTCCTTGGATTAATTAGCCAATTAATAATTATTGAAACCTTGAGGCTAACAATCTCCCCCTTTTTGATGATGACACATATGATATGATATTTTTATACGATTTATGATTTTGAAGCTTTTCTTGAAAAGCTCCCCCTAAAATAATGCATATCTTTATATTAGAGATTTTTAAATCTCCCCCTATCTTTATGCATAGATCAATTTGTCTTTGATTTTTCAAACATAGTATTTCTTATCAAGCAATCAATATATTAGGGTTCGGTTGAAGATGCTTCAGGAAAGGATATGATTCCCTTGCCATATGCCTAAAATGCTGATGATTAAGCAATCTGGAAAGGACATGGGAAGCCCATATATTATACTCTCTCTCTTCTGTCATACAAAAGGTGTTCAACAGTTGTATGAACGGGATGATTCAATAAAGATCTTCCCATCAACCTGGTGTATGAGAGAGGTATTCAACCGAGAAGCATGATCAATAATATCTTGCTTCGTGGAAACTTGATCAATAAAATTTTGCTTCTATCTGAGAAGATCAAGTATTTGATTTTATGAATCTTAAATTTGCACTCTTAATTATAAAGAATGAGAGAAAATATTATCAAGATATGATGAAGCGAATTCATCTTCAGATTTTGCTAGATATGAATGGTTCAATTTTCACGTGTCATAAGTGTGAATGAATGGTTCAGATTTTGATGTCAAAAATGTCATATTTTTCTCCCCCTTGGCATCATCAAAAATAAATATTATATTCAATATCTCCAAACATCATTCAACATTTTAAACAACAAAAATTTAATTTCTCCTTTGATTTAGTTCAAACATAGAATAATTAACTAATATAACATATTTCTCCTACAAATTGGGTACAAGGAGAACAAAAGGCTGAAGGCGCTCGTGGATTCTTACGATGATTTGGTAATCCGGTCCACAGAGCAGAGCAAGACCACATTCATATTGAGGTGAAGGAATTGATTCTTCTATCCTAGTTGGTCTCAAGTTTGTTTAAATGATGAGTTTTATTTCTTATTTTATGCATGAACATATACGCAAATATACATAGAACTGGGCATATAATTTAATGTTCAAACAATATAACTAGGAAGATATAAAATGAACAATTTTATGAACATGATATGCATAAAATCATTTTATATTCAATTCTTAAGGTATATATAGATTTAACATAGTTGAATCAAAGAGAAGGATAATAAATTTAAGCTTATTTGATATCAACGTATCTAGCCATACCTATTTCACGTCGAATTGTGCAAAATCGTTCTTCAATGAGAGGTTTCGTGAGAATATCCGCCCATTGACTATCGGTGCTCACAAATTCAAGTTCAATGTCCCCTTTTTGCACATGATCTCTTATAAAATGGTATCTAATTTCAATGTGCTTTGTGCGAGAGTGTTGGATAGGATTTTTACTTAAACTTATGGCACTTGTGTTATCACACCTTATGGGAATATGATCAAAAAGAATTTTAAAATCCTCTAGTTGTTGTTTTATGTAGAGAGATTGAGCACAACAACTACCGGCCGCTACATATTCGGCTTCCGCCGTTGATAAGGCCACAGAATTTTGCTTTTTACTAAACCATGATACTAGTGAGTGTCCTAGAAAGTGACAAGTACCACTAGTGCTTTTGCGATCAATTTTGCAACCAGCAAAATCCGCATCCGTGTAGCTTATTAAGTCAAATGAATTTGACTTAGGGTACCATAATCCTAAATCAATGGTTCCAAGCAAATATCGAAATATTCGTTTGACTGCAATTAAGTGTGATTCTTTAGGACAAGGATTGAAATCGGAGCGCAAAGACATACACTAAACATTATATCGGGTCTACTTGCGGTTAAATAAAGTAAACTACCAATCATACCTCGATATAGCTTAACGTCCACCGGTTTACCTTTCTCATCTTTGTCAAGCTTTGTTGAAGGACTCATGGGAGTTCCATATGCTTTAGCATTTGTCAATCCAAATCTTTTTAGTAAGTCTATGACATATTTGGATTGATTTAAGAATATCCCATCTTCGGTTTGCTTTATTTGAAGTCCGAGAAAGAATTTTAGCTCACCCATCATACTCATTTCGAATTCATCCTGCATAGTCTTAGAGAATTCTTTGCACAAGTTTTCATTAGTAGAACCAAATATAATATCATCAACATAGATTTGCACAATAAGCATGTCTTTTCCATCAAACATTAGAAATAATGTTGTGTCAAGTTTTCCACGTGTAAAACCCTTTTCAATAAGGAAACCACTTAGTCGTTCATACCAAGCTCTTGGAGCTTGTTTTAAACCATATAAAGCTTTTGATAATTTAAAAACGTGGTTTGGAAATTCATGATTTTCAAATCCAGGAGGTTGTTCTACATAAACTTCTTCGGCAATAAAACCATTTAAAAAGGCACTTTTGACATCCATTTGAAATAATTTAAAATTTTTAAAACATGCAAAAGCAAGTAACATGCGTATAGCTTCTAATCTAGCAACTGGAGCATAAGTCTCTCCATAATCAATACCTTCCTCTTGATTATAACCTTGAGCGACTAACCTTGCTTTGTTCCTTACTATTATACCTTCTTCATCCTTTTTGTTTCGGAATACCCATTTTGTACCAATGACGGAGTGGTCCTTGGGTCTAGGTGCAAGAGTCCATACCTTGTTTCTTTCAAATTGGTTTAGCTCTTCTTGCATTGCCAAGATCCATGATTCATCTTCAATAGCTTCATTTATGTTCTTTGGTTCAATTTGTGAGAGAAACGCCATGTTGTTGCAGATGTTCCTTGAGCTTTGATCTTGTGCTTACTCCATGTTCAACTTCACCAATGATCAATTCTTTAGGATGACTATGGACTACGTTCCAACTTTTTGGTAATTCTTCATTGTTGGTTGGAGGAAGCGCTTTTTCTTCATCTTTTGGTTCATCTACTTGATCTTTGACTTTTTCACTTAAATCAACTTGGTTAGATGAACTAGCTTTATTTTCAAGAGAAATTGGCTCATCATCACAATTATTTTTTATATGGAATGGATTAGTTTCATCAAAAACAACATGCATAGATTCATCAACAACCATAGTTCGTTTATTGAACACTCTATATGCTTTACTATTTGTAGAATAACCAAGGAATATACCTTCATCGGATTTAGCATCGAATTTACCAAGATTATCTCTATCATTCAATACAAAGCACTTACATCCAAAAACTTTGAAATATCCAATGTTAGGTTTTCGATTATTCCATAGTTCATAAGGAGTTTTATTTAAAGTGTTTCTAATGATGGTTCTATTTATAACATAGCAAGCGGTGTTAACAGCTTCAGCCCAAAAGTATTGAGGTAAATTATGTTCATTAAGCATAGTTCTAGACATTTCTTGAAGTGATCTATTTTTACGTTCTACTACTCCATTTTGTTGAGGAGTACGAGGTGCCGAGAAATTGTGTCCAAAACCATTTTGATCACAATATAGTTCAATATCTTGATTATCAAATTCTCTACCTCTATCACTTCTAACATTGTTAATTGTATAACCTTTTTCATTTTGAATTCTTCTACAATGTTTAACAAATGCTTTATGAGCTTCATTTTTGTGAGCAAGAAATAATACCCATGTATAGCGAGAGTAATCATCAACAATTACAAATGCATACAATTTACCACTTAAGCTAGCGGTTCTAATAGGACCAAATAAATCCATATGCAAGAGTTCTAGAGGTCTTGAAGTAGAAATAACTTTCTTTTTCTTAAAAGATGATTTAGTTTGTTTACCTAGTTGACATGCATCACATATTTTATCTTTAACAAATTTAGTAACCGGCAAGCCTTTTACTAAATCAAGTTTAGACAATTTTGAGAGTAATTCCATATTGGCATGTCCTAATCTTCTATGCCACAACCAACTATTTTCATTTATGGCAGCAAGGCAAATTGATTCTTTTGAAGTCATATTATCAAAATCAATAGTGTAGACATTTTCATTTCTAAATGCCACAAATAAAACTTGATTATCAATTTCATTTACTATAATGCACATGATTGATTTAAATATTACATTATAGCCTTTATCACACAATTGGCTAATACTTAGCAAGTTATGTTTCAAACCATCAACCAAGAGAACATCTTCAATAACAAGAGAATGTGTTTTACCAATATTACCTATACCGATGATCTTTCCTTTTGAGTTATCACCGAATTTGACATTTCCTCCATCTTTTAGAGTAAGAGAAGTGAACTTGTTTTTGTCACCTGTCATATGCCTTGAACATCCACTGTCAAGAAACCACTTATCCTTGGTAGATTTGGATATCAAGCATACCTACAAAACAACTTCAAATAACCTTCTTTGGTACCCAAATTTTCTTGGGTCCACTAGGGTTAGCTTTTGGAGGAGTAGTTCCTTTGACTACCCAAATCATATTTTTCATGGGACATGTATGAATATTATGCCCTAATTTTCCACAATGTTTACATATGGGAGATTTCAAGAAGTTTTCATTAATGAAAAATTTTTGATAGTGTTTTTCTTTTATTTTCGGGTTATATCCAATACCCGCTTTGTCAAAAACACATCTTTGACTACCTAACAAATTATCCAAATTTTTCTTTCCATTTGTAAAGTTAGTCAAAATTTTGTTTAAGTTTTCAACTTTGAGTTTTAATTCTTTATTTTCATTTACTAAAGAGATTTGAATCATAAGCTATTTGTGATGATGTTTCCACATCTTTTGCTTTCATTTTCTCAATGAAGCTTTGTGATTCAATTTTCAACTTAATTATTTCTTTTTCTAAAGATAGATTTTTATCATTTAAAGAAATAATTTGTTTTTCTAAAATTTCATTTTTGCTTTTGAAATCATCTAATTCGTTTGAAAGAGATGTGACTTTCTTTTTAAAAACTTTATTTTTCAAAACATTCTTCTCAAATTCTTCAACCAATTCTTCAAAAGCATTTTGTAATTCATCATAGCTATAAGATTCATCTTCTAAAGAATTAAGTTTAGAAGTTACCTCATCTTCATATGCCATTAAGCAAAAAGCTTCGGTAGAATCTTCTTCATCGTTGGATGTTTGAGGGCTAATGCTTGTACATTCATCTTTCTCTATTTGAGGCAATTTGTGATCATGAACAAGCATGCTCATCTTTGATTCTTGACTTGCTTCTTCATATGTAGCTTCAAGTCTTTCCCAAATTTCTTTAGCTGAATTACAACTTGAAATTTCATCAAATTCCTTTGAGTCAAACGCACAATATAAACAATTCATAGCTTTATAATTTAATTCAATGAGTTTGACATCATTTTCATCCCATTCAGTTTCTTGTTTGGGTATTTCTTGTTCTTCTACTATTTTAGTAGGAACATGAGGACCATTTACAATGATTTTCCATATGAGATAATCTTGACCTTTAATGTACGTAGTCATTCTAGTTTTCCAATAACTATAATCACTACTATTGAACAAGGGTGGTCTATTTGTAGATTGACCTTCAACCATTTGAGGTCTAAATGTGTTTGCCATGATCTTAACTCTAAGATTGTTAAATCTATATGTAGAGCCTTGGCTCTGATACCAATTGTTACCCAAATATCAACCTAAGAGGGGGGGTGATTTAGGTTGAGGCAAACTTTTTCGATTTAAATGCGGAATTAAAAACTATTTTCAATTAGCAAAAACAAATTTAAGAACACAATTCAATTGCAATAAGATATGATAGAAAATCAAACACAAGCATATATAAGCAATTGAATAAGTAAGAGATAGAGATAGAGAAAATCAAACACAGTGATTGTTATCGAGGTTCGGCTTCCCCGCCTACGTCCCCGCCTCAAGATCACTTCTCGAGGATTCCCAAATTCACTAATTTGACAATCTTCTTTCGGGTGAAGATCAAAACCGTTACAAATCTTCTTTACACGGTGAAGAGTAACCACCGAGTGAAAAATCCTTTTCACTCTTAGGATTTATACCAAGACCCACAAATCTTCCTTACAAGGTGAAGAGTAACCACCCAGTGAAAAATCCTTTTCACTACTTAGGATTTATACCAAAACCCTAACAAAAACACTCAATGGTTTCAACAAAGTATTTGTTGTACAAGATAAGGCTCTCTCAAAGAGTAATTGTACACAATATGCTCACTCTAATAGTATATCAAGGATTTGATCAATATGGCTCAAAAAGTGTTTAGAGAAATTTTCAATCAAGGATTTTGAATGATATGAAAATATAAGCTTGAGAAGGATGGATTGATGTATAAGATGTTATCTTTTCTATCTTTGATTTCTCTTGTATGCTTGATGTTTAGAAATGAAGAAAGGGTAGTATTTATAGCCATCATGTTGTCTTGCATTCTTCTTGATTTTCAATCAATCAATTTGTTTTCTTTGAAAACTTTTCTTCTTAAGATTTTTCAACCATAATTGATATGGTTGTCTTGCATGTGAATTTCAATCAATTAAGTTTGTCTTTGAAGACTTTAAGAGATTTTTCAATTGATATGGTTGTCTTATATTTGAATTTCAACCAATCAAGTTGTCTTTGAAGACTTTAAGAGATTTTTCAATTGATATGGTTGTCTTATATTTGAATTTCAACCAATCAAATTTGTCTTTGAAAACTTTAAGAGATTTTTCAATTGATATGGTTGTCTTATATTTGAATTTCAACCAATCAAGTTGTCTTTGAAAACTTTAAGAGATTTTTCAATTGATATGGTTGTCTTATATTTGAATTTCAACCAATCAAGTTTGTCTTTGAAAACTTTAAGAGATTTTTCAATTGATATGGTTGTCTTATATTTGAATTTCAACCAATCAAGTTGTCTTTGAAAACTTTAAGAGATTTTTCAATTGATATGGTTGTCTTATATTTGAATTTCAACCAATCAAGTTTGTCTTTGAAAACTTTAAGAGATTTTTCAATTGATATGGTTGTCTTATATTTGAATTTCAACCAATCAAGTTGTCTTTGAAAACTTTAAAAGATTTTTCAATTGATATGGTTGTCTTACATTTGAATTTCAACCAATCAAGTTTGTCTTTGAAAACTTTAAGAGATTTTTCAATTGAAGTTGGTTTTAAAGTTGAGCCTTAAAGATCAAATCTTAATAAACTTTACAAAACCTAACTCTTACTTCTCATATGTCTCGGATCATTGTCTTTGAGCTTGATTTCTTTGTCTTGAGTCTTGATGACTTTGATCTTCAATGAATTTGCAACTTATCAACTTTGCATTTGCTTGATATTTGAATTGGCCATCTTGGTCCAATTAAATCAATAGTCAAAATTAAGCTTTAAAACATAAATCATTAGTTCATATGAAAATATCATTAATGAACAACTTAAAATCATGGTTATCATCAAAACTACATGAATGTCCTTGGATTAATTAGCCAATTAATAATTATTGAAACCTTGAGGCTAACAATCTCCCCCTTTTTGATGATGACACATATGATATGATATTTTTATACGATTTATGATTTTGAAGCTTTTCTTGAAAAGCTCCCCCTAAAATAATGCATATCTTTATATTAGAGATTTTTAAATCTCCCCCTATCTTTATGCATAGATCAATTTGTCATTTAAGTATTATCAAGCAATCAATATATATACGTATTTTTACCAATTATTGGAAAGGCAAGCCCATATATTATATGTCATACAAAGCTTCAGGTGTTCAACAGTTGTATGAACGGGATGATTCAATAGATCTTCCCATATGATGAGAGAATTCACATGATCAATAATATCTTGCTTCGTGGATTCAAAAATGAGAAGATCAAGTATTTGATTTTATATTTTTACCAATTATTGAAAATATTATCAAGATATGATAATTCACCAATAGATATGATAATTCACCATAAGTGTGAATGAATGGTTATTTTGATTCAAAAATGTCATATTTTTCTCCCCCTTGGCATCATCAAAAATAAATATTATATTCAATATCTGAGGTTTATTTCCAAACATCATTCAACATTTTAAACAACAAAAATTTATTTCTCCTTTGATTTAGTTCAAACATAGAATAATTAACTAATATAACATATTTCTCCTATTGGGTACAAAGAAGTAAAACAAATACATTCATATTGGTAAGATTCTTCATCCTAGTTGTCTCAAGTTTGTTTAAATGATGAGTTTTATTTCTTATTTTATGCATGAACATATACGCAAATATACATAGAACTGGGCATATAATTTAATGTTCAAACAATATAACTAGGAAGATATAAAATGAACAATTTTATGAACATGATATGCATAAAATCATTTTATATTCAATTCTTAAGGTATATATAGATTTAACATAGTTGAATCAAAGAGAAGGATAATAAAGTTTAAGCTTATTTGATATCAACGTATCTAGCCATACCTATTTCACGTCGAATTGTGCAAAATCGTTCTTCAATGAGAGGTTTCGTGAGAATATCCGCCCATTGACTATCGGTGCTCACAAATTCAAGTTCAATGTCCCCTTTTTGCACATGATCTCTTATAAAATGGTATCTAATTTCAATGTGCTTTGTGCGAGAGTGTTGGATAGGATTTTTACTTAAACTTATGGCACTTGTGTTATCACACCTTATGGGAATATGATCAAAAAGAATTTTAAAATCCTCTAGTTGTTGTTTTATGTAGAGAGATTGAGCACAACAACTACCGGCCGCTACATATTCGGCTTCCGCCGTTGATAAGGCCACAGAATTTTGCTTTTTACTAAACCATGATACTAGTGAGTGTCCTAGAAAGTGACAAGTACCACTAGTGCTTTTGCGATCAATTTTGCAACCAGCAAAATCCGCATCCGTGTAGCTTATTAAGTCAAATGAATTTGACTTAGGGTACCATAATCCTAAATCAATGGTTCCAAGCAAATATCGAAATATTCGTTTGACTGCAATTAAGTGTGATTCTTTAGGACAGGATTGAAATCGGAGCGCAAAGACATACACTAAACATTATATCGGGTCTACTTGCGGTTAAATAAAGTAAACTACCAATCATACCTCGATATAGCTTAACGTCCACCGGTTTACCTTTCTCATCTTTGTCAAGCTTTGTTGAAGGACTCATGGGAGTTCCATATGCTTTAGCATTTGTCAATCCAAATCTTTTTAGTAAGTCTATGACATATTTGGATTGATTTAAGAATATCCCATCTTCGGTTTGCTTTATTTGAAGTCCGAGAAAGAATTTTAGCTCACCCATCATACTCATTTCGAATTCATCCTGCATAGTCTTAGAGAATTCTTTGCACAAGTTTTCATTAGTAGAACCAAATATAATATCATCAACATAGATTTGCACAATAAGCATGTCTTTTCCATCAAACATTAGAAATAATGTTGTGTCAAGTTTTCCACGTGTAAAACCCTTTTCAATAAGGAAACCACTTAGTCGTTCATACCAAGCTCTTGGAGCTTGTTTTAAACCATATAAAGCTTTTGATAATTTAAAAACGTGGTTTGGAAATTCATGATTTTCAAATCCAGGAGGTTGTTCTACATAAACTTCTTCGGCAATAAAACCATTTAAAAAGGCACTTTTGACATCCATTTGAAATAATTTAAAATTTTTAAAACATGCAAAAGCAAGTAACATGCGTATAGCTTCTAATCTAGCAACTGGAGCATAAGTCTCTCCATAATCAATACCTTCCTCTTGATTATAACCTTGAGCGACTAACCTTGCTTTGTTCCTTACTATTATACCTTCTTCATCCTTTTTGTTTCGGAATACCCATTTTGTACCAATGACGGAGTGGTCCTTGGGTCTAGGTGCAAGAGTCCATACCTTGTTTCTTTCAAATTGGTTTAGCTCTTCTTGCATTGCCAAGATCCATGATTCATCTTCAATAGCTTCATTTATGTTCTTTGGTTCAATTTGTGAGAGAAACGCCATGTTGTTGCAGATGTTCCTTGAGCTTTGATCTTGTGCTTACTCCATGTTCAATTTCACCAATGATTCAATTCTTTAGGATGACTATGGACTACGTTCCAACTTTTTGGTAATTCTTCATTTGTTGGTTGGAGGAAGCGCTTTTTCTTCATCTTTTGGTTCATCTACTTGATCTTTGACTTTTTCACTTAAATCAACTTGGTTAGATGAACTAGCTTTATTTTCAAGAGAAATTGGCTCATCATCACAATTATTTTTTATATGGAATGGATTAGTTTCATCAAAAACAACATGCATAGATTCATCAACAACCATAGTTCGTTTATTGAACACTCTATATGCTTTACTATTTGTAGAATAACCAAGGAATATACCTTCATCGGATTTAGCATCGAATTTACCAAGATTATCTCTATCATTCAATACAAAGCACTTACATCCAAAAACTTTGAAATATCCAATGTTAGGTTTTCGATTATTCCATAGTTCATAAGGAGTTTTATTTAAAGTGTTTCTAATGATGGTTCTATTTATAACATAGCAAGCGGTGTTAACAGCTTCAGCCCAAAAGTATTGAGGTAAATTATGTTCATTAAGCATAGTTCTAGACATTTCTTGAAGTGATCTATTTTTACGTTCTACTACTCCATTTTGTTGAGGAGTACGAGGTGCCGAGAAATTGTGTCCAAAACCATTTTGATCACAATATAGTTCAATATCTTGATTATCAAATTCTCTACCTCTATCACTTCTAACATTGTTAATTGTATAACCTTTTTCATTTTGAATTCTTCTACAATGTTTAACAAATGCTTTATGAGCTTCATTTTTGTGAGCAAGAAATAATACCCATGTATAGCGAGAGTAATCATCAACAATTACAAATGCATACAATTTGCCACTTAAGCTAGCGGTTCTAATAGGACCAAATAAATCCATATGCAATAGTTCTAGAGGTCTTGAAGTAGAAATAACTTTCTTTTTCTTAAAAGATGATTTAGTTTGTTTACCTAGTTGACATGCATCACATATTTTATCTTTAACAAATTTAGTAACCGGCAAGCCTTTTACTAAATCAAGTTTAGACAATTTTGAGAGTAATTCCATATTGGCATGTCCTAATCTTCTATGCCACAACCAACTATTTTCATTTATGGCAGCAAGGCAAATTGATTCTTTTGAAGTCATATTATCAAAATCAATAGTGTAGACATTTTCATTTCTAAATGCCACAAATAAAACTTGATTATCAATTTCATTTACTATAATGCACATGATTGATTTAAATATTACATTATAGCCTTTATCACACAATTGGCTAATACTTAGCAAGTTATGTTTCAAACCATCAACCAAGAGAACATCTTCAATAACAAGAGAATGTGTTTTACCAATATTACCTATACCGATGATCTTTCCTTTTGAGTTATCACCGAATTTGACATTTCCTCCATCTTTTAGAGTAAGAGAAGTGAACTTGTTTTTGTCACCTGTCATATGCCTTGAACATCCACTGTCATTGAGAAACCACTTATCTTTGGTAGATTTGGATATCAAGCATACCTACAAAACAACTTCAAATAACCTTCTTTGGTACCCAAATTTTCTTGGGTCCACTAGGGTTAGCTTTTGGAGGAGTAGTTCCTTTGACTACCCAAATCATATTTTTCATGGGACATGTATGAATATTATGCCCTAATTTTCCACAATGTTTACATATGGGAGATTTCAAGAAGGTTTTCATTAATGAAAAATTTTTGATAGTGTTTTTCTTTTATTTTCGGGTTATATCCAATACCCGCTTTGTCAAAAACACATCTTTGACTACCTAACAAATTATCCAAATTTTTCTTTCCATTTGTAAAGTTAGTCAAAATTTTAGTTTAAGTTTTCAACTTTGAGTTTTAAGTTCTTTATTTTCATTTAATCAAAGAGATTTGAATTGTGAAGCTATTTGTGATGATGTTTCCACATCATTTGCTTTCATTTTCTCAATGAAATTTTGTGACTTCAATTTTCCAACTTAATTATTTCTTTCTTCTAAAGATAGATTTTTATCATTTCAAAGAAATTAATTTGTTTTTCTAAGAATTTCATTTTTGCTTTTGAAATCATCTAATTCGTTTGAAAGAGATGTGACTTTCTTTTTAAAAACTTTATTTTTCAAAACATTCTTCTCAAATTCTTCAACCAATTCTTCAAAAGCATTTTGTAATTCATCATAGCTATAAGATTCATCTTCTAAAGAATTAAGTTTAGAAGTTACCTCATCTTCATATGCCATTAAGCAAAAAGCTTCGGTAGAATCTTCTTCATCGTTGGATGTTTGAGGGCTAATGCTTGTACATTCATCTTTCTCTATTTGAGGCAATTTGTGATCATGAACAAGCATGCTCATCTTTGATTCTTGACTTGCTTCTTCATATGTAGCTTCAAGTCTTTCCCAAATTTCTTTAGCTGAATTACAACTTGAAATTTCATCAAATTCCTTTGAGTCAAACGCACAATATAAACAATTCATAGCTTTATAATTTAATTCAATGAGTTTGACATCATTTTCATCCCATTCAGTTTCTTGTTTGGGTATTTCTTGTTCTTCTACTATTTTAGTAGGAACATGAGGACCATTTACAATGATTTTCCATATGAGATAATCTTGACCTTTAATGTACGTAGTCATTCTAGTTTTCCAATAACTATAATCACTACTATTGAACAAGGGTGGTCTATTTGTAGATTGACCTTCAACCATTTGAGGTCTAAATGTGTTTGCCATGATCTTAACTCTAAGATTGTTAAATCTATATGTAGAGCCTTGGCTCTGATACCAATTGTTACCCAAATATCAACCTAAGAGGGGGGGTGATTTAGGTTGAGGCAAACTTTTTCGATTTAAATGCGGAATTAAAAACTATTTTCAATTAGCAAAAACAAATTTAAGAACACAATTCAATTGCAATAAGATATGATAGAAAATCAAACACAAGCATATATAAGCAATTGAATAAGTAAGAGATAGAGATAGAGAAAATCAAACACAGTGATTGTTATCGAGGTTCGGCTTCCCCGCCTACGTCCCCGCCTCAAGATCACTTCTCGAGGATTCCCAAATTCACTAATTTGACAATCTTCTTTCGGGTGAAGATCAAAACCGTTACAAATCTTCTTTACACGGTGAAGAGTAACCACCGAGTGAAAAATCCTTTTCACTCTTAGGATTTATACCAAGACCCACAAATCTTCCTTACAAGGTGAAGAGTAACCACCCAGTGAAAAATCCTTTTCACTACTTAGGATTTATACCAAAACCCTAACAAAAACACTCAATGGTTTCAACAAAGTATTTGTTGTACAAGATAAGGCTCTCTCAAAGAGTAATTGTACACAATATGCTCACTCTAATAGTATATCAAGGATTTGATCAATATGGCTCAAAAAGTGTTTAGAGAAATTTTCAATCAAGGATTTTGAATGATATGAAAATATAAGCTTGAGAAGGATGGATTGATGTATAAGATGTTATCTTTTCTATCTTTGATTTCTCTTGTATGCTTGATGTTTAGAAATGAAGAAAGGGTAGTATTTATAGCCATCATGTTGTCTTGCATTCTTCTTGATTTTCAATCAATCAATTTGCTTTCTTTGAAAACTTTTCTTCTTAAGATTTTTCAACCATAATTGATATGGTTGTCTTGCATGTGAATTTCAATCAATTAAGTTTGTCTTTGAAAGACTTTAAGAGATTTTTCAATTGATATGGTTGTCTTATATTTGAATTTCAACCAATCAAGTTGTCTTTGAAGACTTTAAGAGATTTTTCAATTGATATGGTTGTCTTATATTTGAATTTCAACCAATCAAATTTGTCTTTGAAAACTTTAAGAGATTTTTCAATTGATATGGTTGTCTTATATTTGAATTTCAACCAATCAAGTTGTCTTTGAAAACTTTAAGAGATTTTTCAATTGATATGGTTGTCTTATATTTGAATTTCAACCAATCAAGTTTGTCTTTGAAAACTTTAAGAGATTTTTCAATTGATATGGTTGTCTTATATTTGAATTTCAACCAATCAAGTTGTCTTTGAAAACTTTAAAAGATTTTTCAATTGATATGGTTGTCTTATATTTGAATTTCAACCAATCAAGTTTGTCTTTGAAAACTTTAAGAGATTTTTCAATTGATATGGTTGTCTTATATTTGAATTTCAACCAATCAAGTTGTCTTTGAAAACTTTAAAAGATTTTTCAATTGATATGGTTGTCTTACATTTGAATTTCAACCAATCAAGTTTGTCTTTGAAAACTTTAAGAGATTTTTCAATTGAAGTTGGTTTTAAAGTTGAGCCTTAAAGATCAAATCTTAATAAACTTTACAAAACCTAACTCTTACTTCTCATATGTCTCGGATCATTGTCTTTGAGCTTGATTTCTTTGTCTTGAGTCTTGATGACTTTGATCTTCAATGTGTTTGCAACTTATCAACTTTGCATTTGCTTGATATTTGAATTGGCCATCTTGGTCCAATTAAATCAATAGTCAAAATTAAGCTTTAAAACATAAATCATTAGTTCATATGAAAATATCATTAATGAACAACTTAAAATCATGGTTATCATCAAAACTACATGAATGTCCTTGGATTAATTAGCCAATTAATAATTATTGAAACCTTGAGGCTAACATCTCAAACTTAAAGGACTTTTACCCCCAACTATCTGGCCACAATCCAAAAGAATAGGATAGTGGTCAAACAAAAGCCAAGGAAGTCTACGTTGATTCACTAGTTCGAAGTGATCAGCTCACTCTGAAGAAATTAAAAAACGATCAATCTTACCGCCATGGTCATGGAATATTTGAGAGAAAAGCACATCAACAGCTTGATGCATGTGATCCTAACAATTGAATGAAATATGTTAATAAAAAGACCCTAGAAAAAAGGAAAACGCACGAAAATTATTTTAGGAGAGAAACAAAATTAAAGAAAATCTTGGAAATACCTTCAAAGCATCTTCAATGCTATGAATGCTTTCATCATGAAACTTCTGTGAGCTAGGCAACTTCTCACCAAAAAAATAGTCTGAGTAAAAATCCAAACTTTCATCACAATCATCCAAAACAGGAAACCCAATTCGAAACTCACTCTAAGTCATTCACATTCCACAGACTTCAACACCTACGGAATTCAAATTCAAAATCCATATAAATTTTCCATTTTAACGCCACAAACCCACAATTCCAAATACCCAAAATCTATTTTACAATTTCAATTTGCAACATTCTCAAACCCTAATCATAACAATTAACTGATTTACTTAACAAAAATTGGGGGTTTTAAGAGAAGGATGAAGAAATTTACCATACATGGCGATTTTACCCTCATCAGACTGAGATATCCTAAGTTCCTAACTGTGGGTGAAGTAGTGGCGAGACGAAGGGCTTAAGGTGGCTGCCAACCGGGGAGAAGAAGAGAGCAATTCTCAATCTACAAAACCAAAAAGGTTGTATAAATTTCACATATCCAAAACCTCAAAGAAAAAGACAGAAGCAGTAAATAATACATGCCAATCTATCATTGATGTTGTATTCCCTAAAATGCACAATGACTTTCCAAAAAATAAGAATCTAAAACATCCGAAAAATTCCACAAATTAAAAAATAAAAAGAAAAAAAGAAAACTCCGTAAATTCATAATGGTCTGTAATAAGCGTAGATGTGACCCCTGATGGCCATATAGGCTTCAACAAAGAGAAGATCAAAAGTGTCAAACCTTGATGGCCTTTGCGCTGGTGGTCCTACGGAATTAATTGTGTATTGGGCTTTGATGGGAGTTGAGAGAGTAACAGTTGAAAAAGAAGATAAAGAGTTTAGGGAAAAATTTTCTAGGAATAGAAATCGAACAGGGCACTGAACAAGAGAAATAAGGAATATTTTTTATTTATTTATTATTATTCCACCTCTAAAACAACGTCATTTTGGAGTAATTCAAGGGACATCCTATTTAACCCGTATAATATCATACCAACAAAATATTTTTGGAAAAGTTTGTTTTTTTTTTTTTGAAAAAAAATAGTGGTTTAATAAATTAATAGATATTTTTTAATGAATGCAATATTTTTAGTTTTAGTACGTTACAAAGAAATCAATGACTTAAAAAATTTAATAGATTAGATTAGATTAACTCCCACTTATTTAGGTATAAAAATAAATGGAGCATTTTAAGGAGACATTTAAGGGCATATTTAGTATTTATGAATAAGTTTATGTTAGCCCTAATGTTTCAATGCACATATTTATTGGATAAATTGTCATTTCAACCTAAAGCATAAAAGAAATTTTGATTATTTGGGTACAGTTTCATTTATTAATTGACACATGGTAGCCACTTGGGTATTTCGGCCAAGTGGTAATCCCCCTCCCTAAAAAGTCTTATCCCTCTATGAGGGCGTGGGTTCAATCCCCGTGATCTTCAAAATATATGTGTGTATAGATTAGTTTATGGTAAATAAGTAGTTTGAAGCTGATATCAAATTAATTGTTGTCATGTGTTGTATATGTCCATGTCATTTAAAGTCAAAAAATTGACACATGGTAAATAAGTAGTTTGAAAAATTGCTGATATGTTGACAAGATCGATAAAGAGACTTTACGAATCAGATTTTGATCCTACTTTTTGTTTAAAAAAATAACTAAGAAAGTATTTACCATAGGATAATTAAAATTTAATATAATGTAATTTTTCTTTTGGCATAAGTTGAATATGTCATTTTTATAAAACACGATTCATGTCATATGGATCATGTTTCCATCCAAAAATAAAATAAATGATACATGATTATATGATCAAACCTAAATAATTTTCACATGTCAAGTTATAGAAACTTCAAACTTGACATTAATTATGATTGTGTTTTATATATGGAATAATATATTCTTATATTAAAGAAAAAATGTGTCAAAATTAATGGAATAAAATTTAAATTCAAAATGAGCTCGTGCTTGAGGTCAACCAAAAGTCAAAAAGTTTCTGTTTTACATTATAGTATAGATATAGATATAGATTGCGCGCCAATGGGACACTTACACCTCATTAATTAAAATCAATCCAATCAATGGACCAATAATAATTAGTTTAGATTAATCCTACGTACACAGAATTATTAAATCACTATGCACTCTATCCGTTAAATCTTCAATTGATCATAACATTTGCACTTACGGACTAAATTAGGCTTGTGACATATTGTCTTGATTATTTTGACATAGAGATTTGTTTAATCAATTCAATTTGTCAATCAAATTGTCAAAATTGTCTTTGATTTAAAACTTTATCTTAGAGAAGTTGTATGCTTCATTTTTCAGATTTATTTTGGAAAAGAATCATAATTTGTACGTTAGAGTTATGTAGGTAGCAAAACGAGGTGTTTACAATGTCTCATCTTCGTCACTATCTAAATACGACGGTGAATCACCCGTGTGAGAGGGTTGATTCTAACCTGGTGTCATATTACAAAGATGTGCTATCAACTAAAAATATCTTAAAATCTCTAGAAAATTATGATAGACGATCATAGACGTATTGTGAAAGCATCATATATTGATGTCATTCAAGACAAAGCCTTCATTATTTACCTTTCTATTATTATTTCTAGTCGCAAACCAGTGTGATACACGGGAAAGCTATTAAAAATAAAATCTAAAGATATCTTGATTTTTTTTTTTAGATGATATAAGTCGAAGATTGTTTCAACCATTAAATACCATAATCAAACTACGGACAAAAAATTTCAACTTAATATCTTATTTATAGCTTTCAACAAAGACACGTTCTCTCTCTCAATTCTCTCTCTCAATGATCCACAACACTATAGCATCACTCTTACAAAATTCTAAAGATTCGGTAAAATTCTAAAAGGAATACTTAAAATTGCTTATGTATCAATAAACCAACAAAGTGAAATTGCAACTGCTTTGATAATCAAGGATTATGGGAACATAGATCCTTCAAGAAGGCAACAATTTTTTAGGATTAGAAGTCCTCCAACTAAGTTATTCAAGTGAGTTTGAATCCATGGAAAACTAAATTCCACAAGATTTTCATCAAGATCAATAGCTATGTTGGGTGGAGATGTCTCTTTTTTCCTTTTAATTAGGCGCCACCAAAACCACACTGTAGACACAAATTTCGTACAGATAAATCACACGGTCACAAAATAGTGTAACAAATAATCAATTTGTATTTATGTGTATGAAAGCGGGTACAAATCTCTAAATGATCCTTTACAATAAAGAATACAATAAATTCCTTTGATTCTTCTCCGTGACGCTCCACGATCCAAGGGCTATGAAGCTTGATCTTGAATGGTGTCTGAATATTTCTGGGTTGAGTGTGTAGTTGGAATTTTTGGACTTGGAGTTGAGGGCCGTCGGCTTGATCTCGGTCTAAGTTGAATGAAGATTTGAGAGGCGTCTCCCACTTTGGATTTGAAGAAGTCGAAGTACGCCTTGCTCTTGGATGGACAAGAGTGCTCTTCTTGAATCTTGAGAGAACTCTTCTTTTTGGCAGAGTGTTGGCAGGGTTTTCTCCTTCTGACTCTGGATCCCCTTCTCTTCTCTAAGGAGTCTCTATTTATAGGCACTTTAAGACTTCTTCATTTGGAATTTCCTTCTCAGCATTTAATGGGATTTGATTTGATTTGATTTGAATTTTGAATTTGAATTTAGTCTTCCATTTAATTAAAACATTCCATATGCAGGATTCTCCATTTGATGTCGCCACATGGTTTCAAAGTTGTGACACGTGGCTTTGTCCTATTGGATGCAATTTGTTGACTTGTCCATTATTGACACGTCATCACTTGACAATTGATTTGATCAATAAAAATTAATCACGATTAATTGGACGGAATGTAAACACATCATAAAATTTTGACGTCTACAAATGCCCCCTTGAGACTTGGTCGCGTACACAAAAAAAAAGTTAATACTTTTTTTTTTTGGTGTGGTGAGCGAGCGAGTCTCGAAATTTCAAGTTTGATGCTTTTGTTTAAGGCTTATTTTTTTTTTTTTTTTTTTTTTTTTTTTGTAGTTCACGTGAAATGCAAAGAAATTTTTTTGGCAGTTCACATGGAAGGCAAAGGAAATTTTTTTTTTTTTTTTTTAGGGGATATTTGTTTATTAAGGCCACTCACACCAAGTTTGGGTGTGAGTTGATTTTTTTCTTCTCTTCTTACTAGGTTTAGGGTTAGCATTACCTATAAAAAGGAATCCTCAACCCCTTTTAATTTTCTGCCGCACATGTGAAGCAAGTCTTCACTGTTTCTTCATTTTCTGCCGCAGTGTGAAGCAAAGTCTTCACTGTTTCTTTTAATTTTCTGCCGCACAGTGTGAAGCAAGCTCTTCATTGTTTCAAAATTTTTTTTTTTTTTTTTTTCTTCAGTGTTCCTTACTGCCGCAACCAGCCACAGAATTCTTTTTTTTATTTTTTCTTCTCCTTAGCCGCAATTGTTGACCACCACTTGCAACATAGCAAGGCTTCCACGTGGGACCTCTGTTCTTATTGTTTAAATTTTTTTTTTTTTTTTGTTTTCTTCAGTATTCTTTTCAGCAGCAATTCTTTTGGTCTTCAAGCATGTTGTCCCAAACATAGTTAGGCGTGGGTCCCTTTGAAATATACATATATATATAAATATGTGAACAAAATCCTTTACTGTTCAATCATGGTTTTAAAAACCGGACCGGGGAAAGAACCGGAAATGGGAGTGGTTCCCGTACTAGTGGTCCGACCGGGGTCGGACCGGTGGTCGAACCGGTGACGTCATAAATAATTTAATTAATAATTTTAAAATTATATAAATAATTAAATAAATACAAAAAATTTTGTAACTAATAATATTGGGTTAACAAATAGATAGTAAATTTTAAAATATTTTATATGAGTTTCCACATTTTATATATAGCAAATTTGTAACTAATAATTGGTTATAAATAAATAAATTAGGATTATTGTCTAATTGAAAAATGAAAAGAAAAGAAAAAGTTGCATGCTTACGTGGAGGTATTGAGGCCACACATAGAAAAGGCAAAAAGAACAAAAAAAAAATACAAAACAAAAAAGAAGAAGTAAGAAAGGGCAAAGACAAACCCACGTGGGTGAAAGTGGCTGCCAGCCACTAAAAGGGAAAAAAAAATAAGTAAGAATAATGATGAAGAAAGAAGTGACAAATCACATACCTCGGTTTTAAAAAACGAGAGAGAAAAAGATGAAGAAAGAAGAAGAAAGAAAGAAGAAGAAGATGAAGAAGGAGAAGAAAAGAAAAACAACGAAGACAGAACAAAAAATACGTTATTTTTTATTCTATCCTTTTTCTTTTGCTTGTTTTTCTCCTATTTCTTTCATCATTTTCTTCTCTGTACTGCCTGCCATCTGCAATAGAGAACAAGACGGAGAGAAACTGAGGAAGAAATTTTCTTCACTTGCCAGAGAGCTCTGCTACATAAGGAAAAAAAGACCAAAACGGTACAGTTTTGTAATTAGTGGAACCGGACCAAAACCGGTTCAACCGCTCCGGTTCGCGGTTTTTATGGTCGAACCGGCGGTTTCCGGTTTTTAGTCTATTTTTCTAATTTTTCGGTTTTTTCAAAGAACCGGACCGGATTGGACACCGGTCCCCGGTTGAACCGGTTGAACCGGCCGGTCCGGTCCGGTTTTTAAAACCATGGTTTCAATCTTTTTTTTTTTTTTTTTGATATTCTTGAATTCTTGTGTGCAGGCTCTTCCAAAAATAACTTTGTTGCCGACGAGTGCAATACTTTGCTGTTTCTTCGCTTCGACACTTCACTACAACACTGCGTTGCTTCTTCACTACAACACCACATTGCTTCTTCGCTTCAACACTGCGTTGCTTCTTCGTGATTGCATGGCTTCTTCGCTTCGACATTTCGTCGCCTCTTCGTTTCGACACTTCGTCACTTCTTTGCTTCGACACCTCATCGCCTCTTCGCTTCGACACCTCGTTGCTTCTTCGCTTCGACACTACATTGCTTCTTCGCTTCAACACTTTGTCACCTTTTCACTTCGACACTGTGTTGCTTCTTCGCCTTGCAACCCTTATTTGTCTACAACTGCTTGGCTCACTTATCCGTCTATTGCAGTTCTACTTTGTGACCGTCACTTATTTTGGTCTTGCCCCCTTTGCTTTGCTCTTTTTTCATGAAAGTTCACTTTTTTTTTTTACTCTTTTTTTTTTTTTTTGTTCACTTTTCAGGTGTGCAACTAGTCTTCCTCTTCATCGTGGTTCTTCATCTCTTCACTCATAATAGTTGTTTTTGTCGACTCTTCGAAGACTCCCAAGAATCAATTCATCACCATACTGAGTCACGCGGACGAACCCATAGAGGAGAGGATAACTTTGGCAGTTCTTCCTTCTGCTAGTTTCATTTATTCTTCGTCCCCCATAGATGTCAGTCAAACTCCCCACTTATCTCAGTGGTGGTCTGAATCCTCCCGCGAGCTCTACGACCCATCCAAGAGGGATTCGCATCCTGTTCAGTCAAAGATTTTTACATTGCGCTCTTCCCTCCATTCTGGTGTTAATTATACAGGTTTATTCCCCCTACTTGCGCGTCGTATAAGCGTTGGTGAGGCACATTGGGCGACTTCCTCAAGAGCTCCTCCGCTCCAATATACAGGGGAGTTTTCTTACATCCCTAAGTACTGGAAGTGGTTAAAAGATATACTCAGCCGGAATAAGAAAACCCTCACTGATGCCAAGATTTATGGCGCGGTCCGTGCCTCTCTATTCACTTATGACCAAAATGTCCATGCCATACAAGCTTTCTTCGAGTATTGGTGTCCGGCCACAAATACATTGCATACATCCGTAGGAGAGATTTCTATTACTCTATGGGATCTATGTCGAATTGGAGGGCTCCCTTTGTTTGGATCTTTTTATGATGAAGTTGTTCCGAGCGCAAAAGAGATGTCATCCCTCCCTTCGAGTTGTGAGTATTTATTCGCTGCATTCCACCACTTGAGTCTCGAGCTTGGTGGCCGCGATTCGGTCACTTCTACTGAGTGGGTAGGGTTTTGGTTTCGTGGCTCCGTTAGGTATCCAAAACCTCCCAACAGACGGTCTTTGAGGAGATCGGTGAGGGGAAAGTCTTCCCATAATCTGCGCGGGATCATCACGACTTACCGTAATCAATGCCGTACCGAAGATGAGGAAGCTCCTTTCAGAATATTAAAAGTGTCGGAAAAGGCGAAAGAGGAGACCTGGCTAGCCGCTCTCTTGTCATGTTGGTTGGGGGAATTTGTATTTCCTGGTAAAGAGGCTAATTTGATTAGGCCTGGCATTTTCAAGGTCGCAAGCTCGATGGCTCGTGGTAAGAAGTACTGTCTCGCAGTCCCGGTCTTGGCAACTATCTACAAAGGCTTAAACGATATCACATCTTCCTCAGTCCCTAGTAAGTGTGACACCACATTCCCCGCACACTACTTGAACGCATGGTTGGCCGAATACTTTGCCACTCATTTCGACTTGCCTGAGGCTAGCCCACTTAATCCATGTATGGTTAGATTTTTTGGAGAGGGTGCAGCGAAGTATTTCGAGGAAGCTGAGGCACGAAAGCTCTTCCGTTCCATTACTAAGTTCAAGTTTCATCGTCTTGCGCTCTTCAAGGGACATCAAGAGATTTTGGAGGATAATGATCAGCTATCCAACTCCTATGTTGACTACTTTATTAGTCAATGCCCCAGCTATTTATCATCACGTCGCAACGACTTGAGCGTGCTCGAGCCTTATAGTCCTCACCGCTTTGGTCATCAATTTTGGTTCACTCAAGACATCCCTGGGGAGATAAAGGAAGATCTACGCACTGCCCCCTTAGAAAGAGTCATGCATCTTTGGCATCGATGCCTTTGTATCAACACAAAGTCGTAGTTTTTGGTCCCCTCTCGTCCCCCAAGTGATGCGGCCCCTTGTACGAAAGATTATATGAATTGGTGGGCCAAAAGATCCGATGGTTCCTTCTCTAACGACCCCAGTCAACCGAATGGGAACATTGGGCCAAGTAAGCTGAGAGTCAAGTTGAAGCGGCATCATGAAAGTGATGAACCTTTCAGAGAATCAAGAGGATAACAAGTTATCTTTAAGGATTTCGGAAGGCACTGACAAGACATCTGACATTGTTTCTACCTTTAGAGGGGCTGATAGAGCTATGGCGTCTCATGCCAAGAAGTTGAATGAAGAGGATGGGATCTCATGTTCCGATCATGGAAATGAGGTAAGTCAAAATGACTCGAATCGTCATTGGCGACGTAGGAAATATAAGGACAACGTCATTGATGGTGCAAACCACGAGATTGTTATGAAGACGACTGAGCCTTTTATTGATGTGGACACGCCATCTCCATTTTCTGGCGGTGATGAACAAGTGAGTCTTTCTTCCCTTTTTGATTCTGCTAACACGGAATCTGTTAGAGCCCTTTGTTGTCTTTTTAATGATCCCATGGTTGTTTCTGCCATCCAAGAACTTGTTGAGGATGAAAATCTTGACATTTCTTTGTCGCAGGTTGGTGTTGATTCTTTGAAAGAGGTAGACAAAAGGCAGTCACCAGTTGATGGTAGCCCTTCTATGAGTGAGTTTTCTATCCAAGGTCTGGAGACTTTTGATCTTGCCACTAAGGTGATTGAGAAGCCGCATCTTGAGAAATCTAATGCTTCTATTCCCCCTTCAGGTCCTATCTGTAACCCTACGAAGGATATGGTTAGCAAGGTGCGTAGTTCGAGTATCCCGACTGCCTCTACAGTCTCGACACTTAATGCAGAGGACGTCATCTCAAAGGCTAGTCGCCATTATGCATTCATGTTGAGGGAAGGCTTAATAGAAAATATCATCAAAACCCCTTTTGATTCTGTTGCTTCTCTTAAGGAAGAGGTAAGGAAGATTATCCATGCTATCAGACAAACAACAATTGTGGATGTAATGCTCTTACAGGATCAAGTTTGGAAGTTTATGGAGAATGCATCTCAATATTCTTCAATACGTTCTGCTTTTACGCAAAGGATTTCACTTGAAGTCAAGAATCAGAGACACGCATATGCTGAATGTCGCTATACTCTTGCACTCGAATCAGAAGCTATTGAGGCTAGGGATAGTGGTAGAGCTGAAGCTGAACTATCTAAAGTTTTGTCAAAGGAGACTGAGTTGAGGAAGGAGCTCGAGCTTTTGGCGACGCAGAGGGGAAAACTTGAGAATTCTATCTCCCTTCACGAAGAAAAGTTACCGCAATTGCAGGCCGCGGTTTCTAGAATTAAGGAAGAAATTTCAGAGATTGAGACTACTCCAACCTTAGAGACTTCAGACCATGCCAAACTTCAAGAGCTACGAGAGCTACTAGAGACCAGTCGAGAGGAGTTGAAGAACTTAGATTGGATAGGTCGATCGTCATTTATGTAATATCTATGATGTAATGACATTCATTATTTTATTAATAAAAGTTCCATTTTCTCTTCTTTTTCTTTTTTTCTTTTTTTTTTTTTTTTCATATGTGACTGTACTTAGTAAAGAATACCAAGTTGCCTACGTACCCAAAAGGGATCAAGTCATAACGTAGTTCAAAGGATTTTTTTTTTTTTAGCTCTAACTTTTGCCTAGGCCGCCTCTTTCAAGGTTTTCAACCTAGCGAGCATTTTTTTTTTTTTGGCACATTCAAGGGTAATGGGAAAACATCAAGTACCAATGAAGTGTTAAGGTGGGCAGTTTAGGCTCCTGCCGAGGAGGGACTTTGGAACTTCATGCATAGTACCGCTTCAGGAATCTTGCGTTGATAGGACCTACCCTTATCCCATCTTTGTCAACTATCTTGTAAGCGCCATTTGTGTAAACTTCCTGAACGACATATGGGCCATCCCATTTTGACGTGAACTTGTTTCCAATCTTATGCAAAGTGTTGATTGGCCTTCGGACTGCGAGTACCAAATCTCCTTGTTGGAATGATCGAGGCTTGACCTTCTTGTTAAAAGCTCGAGATAGTCGCGCTTGGTAGCATTTGAGGTGTTGTTGAGCTTCTAACCTCTTTTCATCAAGTGCCTCAAGCTCCTCCAGTCTCAGTCGGGCATTCTCCTCATTTGTTAGCCCTTCTTGTATAGCAATTCGAAGAGAAGGAATTTGTCGCTCCAAAGGAAGGACTGCTTCGACGCCGTACACCAACGAATATGGAGTAGCTTGCGTGGGTGTTCTATATGTTGTCTGGTACGCCCATAACGCTTCTCTGATTCTCTCGTGCCAATCTCTTTTTTAGCATTCCACCACTTTTTTCAACAAGTTACAAAGGGTCTTATTGAAAGCTTCAGCAAGACCGTTGGCTGGCGCATTATACATGGAAGATTTGTACTGCTTGAACCCGAACTTCTCGCATAATTGGTCCACCAAACTATTGTAGAAAGGCTTACCATTGTCCGTCATGATGTAATGAGGAACACCATATCGATAGATCAGATGGGTTTGGATGAAATTCATGACATTTTCTTTCTTTACTTCCTTTAGAGATATAACTTCTGCCCATTTAGAGAAGTAATCGGTTGCAACCAAGATGTATAAATGGCCAGCTGAAGACTTGGGCAATGGTCCTACGACGTCGAGTCCCCATGCATCAAAGGGCCAAGAGGCGACCGTAGGATGCAATGGTTCTGGTGGCTGATGAATGTAGTTTGCATGGAGTTGACATGCTTCACATATGTTTGCATAGTCCATGCAATCCTTCACTATTGTTGGCCAATAATACCCCATCCGCTTTATTCGATGGTAAAGTTTAGGACCAGATTGGTGGGCGCCGCATACTCCGGAGTGGGCCTCCTCCATGGCTTGATTAGTTTCTCCCTTTCCAAGGCATCGCAAAAACAATCCATCGAAGGATCGTCGATACAAGGTGTCTTTATAGTAGATGAAGCGAGGTGCCCTTCATCATACCTTGGTCCTGTGGCGAGAGTCGTTAGGTAGCTTACCATGTTCTAAGTAGTCAATCAAAGGTTGGCGCCAATCCTCGTCCTCTACAATAGATACTGATATGGCATTTGTCTCACTTGTATATTCCTCTGTGAGTGCCCAACGATTGCAAACCGGCACATTCACTCTTTCTTCTTCTGACAATGCCAGTGTAGTGGCCAAGTTGGCAAGAGCATCTGCTATCTTATTCTCACTTCTAGGAATGTGTTCTAAAGAGATCCCGTCGAACTCCTCAATTAATCGTGTGGCCAATCGGAAGTAAGGAACCAAACCTTCATTCCTGACTTCATAATGTGTTAAGAGTTGATTGATCACCAACTTAGAGTCCCCGTAAACCTCTAAGTATGAGATTTTCATGTCGAGAGCCATTTGGAGGCCAGCGATAAGGACTTGGTACTCGGCCACATTATTTGAACATGGTTCGTTAAGCCTGAAGGCAAATGGTAACATGTGTTTTTGTGGTGAAACAAAAACAACACCTGCTTCTGACTCTTCACGGCGTGCAGCCCCATCAAAGAACATCATCCAAGGTGGAAGGATCTCCGTGTATAACACACAACTTTTTGACCATCCCGACGTTAGCCAACCATTCGGGGTAGTAGATCTCCCTTATGAACCTTGCCGTTAATAACTTGTCTACCTCTTCCATTACAGCCGCATTTCTCTCAGGGGTGAAAACTCGTCTCTTCTGTTTGATAGGATGTATGGAAGGGTTTACATTCAGCTTATAGACCATCACTTCAGTGCTAATGCCGAGCATGTCTTCATGACTTCATGCGAAGACATTCGCGTTTTCTCTCAAGAATTCCACTATTGAATGTCGTATCTTCTTTGGCATTGCGGTCCCTATTTTGGTTATCTTTTTCTTGTCGCCTTCTATTAGTATGACCTCTTCCAATTTTTCTATTGGCTCTGCTAAATTTCTCCGCTCTTCCACGATCAAGGTCTGGTGGGTTTGCTCTGTACTTACAGAAGTCATATAACGCTCTCTCGCCATAGCTTGGCCCCCTTCATTTCTCCTACTCCGTTCTCTGTTGGAAAATGAACTAAGAGGTGGTACGTTGAAATGACAACTTGAAGGCTGTTTAGAGTAGGGCATTCGATTATTACATTATAGGCCGAGAAGCAGTCTACCACTACGAAGTTGACCTTTTTCGTTGCTTATCTTGGGTAAGTACCTGCTGTGATGTGAAGAGAGATCATTCCAAGTGGGTAAACACTGGTTCCCACAAAACCGACCAATAGGGTTTCAATGGGTTGTAACTCATCCTTGTCAATCTTCATTTGTTGGAAGGCTGTGAAGTAGATGACATCTGCTGAACTACCGTTATCGATCAAGACACGCCTGGTCGAATAGCCAACAATCTCTAGTGAGACAACCAATGCATCATCGTGAGGGTAGAAGACTTTGTGAGCAACTTCTTTTGTGAAGGTAATGAGAATGTCTTCTAGCCTAGGCATTTTGCCAGTCTTCTGAGTTACTAATACGTTGTGTATCTAGCGAACGTAGGTTTTTCACGAGGAACGTGAGGTCCCTCCTGCTGCCATTCCTCCAGTTATCATGTGAATTTCCCCCATTGGGGACTATGAGAACCATGACTCTTAACCAATAAAGGCCTAAACATAATTCTAAAAACTGAGGATTTTCACTGTTTTCCATCCTAATTTTTTGGGGAATTTACAATGGAGTTGCCACCTAACTTTTGTACAAAAAGCTAAGAAAAAAGTACAATATTTTATATATTGATAAAATAAATAATACAATGTTTTGGGGAATAAACAAATTACATGATTTTGCCTTAGATACAATCTAAGGAAAAATAAAATTACAAGGCTTTGTGTCCTAAATACGATCTAGAAAACAGAAGTAAAAGGATACATGGACTAATCTAACTTCCCCTAAGATTAGGGTTCGGGGGCTAGGGGATTGAGTGGGAAGGTATTAAGCACCCACATAACCTAACTTAAATCAGTCTCTTAAGAACCCTCAATCTATAGTTCACGACTCGATGCATACAAACCAGACTCCTATTGATTTGACACCATATATAGTACATGCAAAATAAGATGAATAATTGTGATTAACCACCTAGTAATTGAAAATATTCATGCAACGTTCTTAAACACATAAACATAACATGTTAAGATCAAGATCAATCAGAAACAAACATGTCAAAATCGATAAGAAAATAATTTTTATGCGAGACAACATAAATCCTCATAAAACCCAAATCGGTTCTTAGATACAACCAATCAGGCCTCTCCTAGTACTAATCGGTACTCAAGTTGGCCCATTCGGTACCTAGGTAAAAATTTGGACCCGATCGATGTCCAGGTAAAAACCTAAGACCCAATCGACTTTAATCCGAGGGTTTAGTTACTGAATCTCATGAAAATCAATTCCACCATTGTTTTTAGCATTTCAAAACTATATTTTTCATCCTAACATGCTCCTAAGTCATAAAACTTTAATCAAATAAATTCCATATAAACAAAAGAATTAGAAACAAAACTATCCTAAAAAATATACAACAAATTACACAATCATATTTTTTCAAATAGATAATCAAAACAACAAGCAAAAAGAGTACCTGCATGTGTTGGGGAGGGAGCTCCTTGATTTGATTCTATTGAATCCAACCTGAAAAATTGATTCTTGAGGGAAAACTGTTAAATTGATTAAAAGAGATTAAAAAAATGGAATTCAAAGATTGGAATCCAAATTACAAGAGGTGGTCTCTTATAATTTCTAGGGTTATAAGAATAGCTTCTATTCTTATTAAAACCCTAATCCCTCACAAATATTCTCTTGAATTTTGTTTGGGATTCTAAATGATGAAAATTCCAACCTCCTGTTAAAATGAGAATATTTTCTATTTATATGGCAGCCCTAAAATGAACCTACCCACATTCTGGAACTAGTGGGAGTGCATTAGGGTTTTGGAAATTGGATATACTTTATGAAAATCCTGAAATTCTGACTGATTTTTAAGCTCTGATTGTGAGCCCTTTTTGACCCTCTAACCATTCGAATTTGGAGATGGTCATTGAAACATATTTGTAGCCCATCATGTCAGCTTTCCAGCCCAATTTGAATCACCTCAATCGGATAATTGAGTCAAAAGTTATGGTTGAAATACCGACCAGTGTTCGGGCTGGAATCCAAATCCGAATTGGGCTTTGGATAATTCTGAGTTTTTTCACCTTTGGTCAACTTCTAGTAGATTTAGAAGTCCTTATTTGGATGAATTCAAGATTTCTTAATTCTAATCAATTTATTAATAATTAATATGATAATTATTGGTCAAAATAATTATCTCATTAGTTAAAAATAAATCAATTTAAGAATTATCCTTTGATGAATATCTTGTGCATGAATACTTACCATTTTAAGGTGTTCTAAACCAATAGGAATTATTTATTAATTGATTTTAATTTAATCCTTTAGAGGACCAATCAAATTAATTAACAAGGAATCCTATGCATGTGAGCTTATGGTAAATATCCTTTCAACCAATCAAATTTATTTCCATAATAAAATCTTGGTTTTTGATCCGATTTCCAATCCGAAAAATGCACTCTCATTCTTAATTCAATTTTGATAACTTAAAATATGATTTTAAATTTATGGACCAACTTTGAATTTTCAAGCTTATGAAATTACCATTTTACCCTTTATGTACTAAAGTGTAAAAAAGTAAAATTAATGGTTGCAAAATGAGGTGTCAACAGATGCCCCTCATTGGTGGAATTTATGCAATAAATAAACACCAATGCAAGTACAACATCTCATTTTGTGACCATTAATTTATTCATGTGGGGATATAATGTCCTCAGACATTTGTGGGAATGCAACTCCGCAAAGTTGTCCCAAAAGAGAAAGTGTGAGAATACAATTACGCAAAATTGCTTAAAAGGGGAAGGTTTTGAGAATACAATTTAGTAGAATTGCCTCAAAGGAAGTGTTTTGAGAATACACCTCTGCAAAGTTACCTCAAAAGAAATGTTTTTAGAATACGATTTACTGAAATTGCCTCAAAGGGAATATTTTGAGAATACAATTCTGCAGAATTGCCTCAAATGGAATATTTTGAGAATACAATTCCATAGAATTTCCTCAAAGGAAATTTTTAAGAATACAACTCCGCAGAGTTGCCTAAAAAGAGAGTGTGGGAATACAATTCTGGAAAGTTGCCTCAAATGAAATGTTTTGAGAATATAATTCTGCAGAATTGCCTCGAAGGGAAGTGTGGGAATACAACTCTGCAGAGTTGCCCTAAAGAAAATATTTTGAGAATACAATTCCGCAGAATTGCCTCAAATGAAACATTTTGAGAATACAATTCCATAAAATTGCTTCAAAGAAGTATTGTGGAAATAAACCTCCATAGAGTTTCTTTAAAACAAAATGTGGGGATACAACTCCAGAGAGTTGTCTTACAGTGAATATTTTGAGAATACAATTCCTCAGAATTGCCTCAAAGAGACTTTTGTATAATACGACTTCAAAAAGTTGTCTTGAAGGAAATATTTTGAGAATACAATTTCGTAGAATTGCTTCAAAGGAAATGTTTTGAGAATATAATTCCGTAGAATTGCCTCAAAGAGAAAGTGTTGGAAAACAACTTTGGAAAGTTGCCCCAAAAGAATGTCTGGTGAGAATGCAATTCCGCAGAATTGCCTCAAAGAGAATGTTGTTGGATGCAATATCTACAAAGTGCTTTAGGAAGAATGTTTTGATGACATTGACTTAGGGTCACAATTTTGATCTTGGATTTTTAACTCAGGGTCAGATTTGATTTTTGACTTGGGGTCGATTTTTTTTTTTTTTTTGAATTTGGATGATGACTCAAGGTTAAGTCTTGATTTTCGACTCAAGCTCAAATTTTGATTCTCTTAATGATGACTCAGGGTCAAGATTCATTTACATTTGGCTTTCAGTGGATGGCTCTAGGTCAAGAATTTCATCTTTTTTATTTATTTTTTTATACAATTTGAGGTCAAGGTTTAATCTTTGATTGGTGACTCAGGGTCAGGGATAAATTTTGATTGAGAGGTGGTTTGCTCATCTTTGAGGCTTAAATGATTGATTTTGGAGATTGTTTTTAATGTGATTATGAAGCTTTGTCCATGGGGAAGTTTGTTCATGAATATTTATTATTGAGGTGATTTGTGTAGATTCTCATTGTGAAGAATTTTTATTCTGAGAGATTTTTCGGGGAGTTTTTTTTTTTCTTTTTTCAATTTTTTCTTTGAGATTGTTCCATTGTGAAGATTTGTTTTAATTGCTCATCTTTGAGGCTTAAAAATTGTTTTAATTTGCTCGTATTAAGGCTTAAAATCTTTGTGTTAGTTATTTGATTCACAGTCATTGGCTCAGGGTCGGATTTCAAAATGGATGCTAACTCAAGGTAAGAGCTTGGAATTTTGATTGACTCAGGATCAGATTTGAAGTTTGAAATGATTTTTTTGACTTTGGTTGTTTATTTGGGTTGGCTCTTTGCACAATTGAGTTGATTTTGTTGTTTCTTGATGTGTCTCTGAAATTTTGAGTTTGGTTATTGCTTTGTGATCATGGGTATGATTGGGTTTGTTTGATTGAAATGAGTATGGCCAAATTGGATTGGTTTTGCTGAAATTTTGCAACTTTTGAGGCCAATGATCCATTTTTTTTTTTTTAAAGAACTTTGTTGTTTTGATTTTCTTGATTTTGGTTGATTAATTTTGAGATGGGTAGCTATTTTGGATTGGCTCCATTTAGTTGAGATTTGATGTTTTGTTAACTGGGTGTAGTGGTTTTGCTTTTGGATTAATGAATTAATTTAAGTTTGGATGCTAAGCTATGAGTTTGTTTTCTTTGAATTGGAATTGCTATTTGTGGTGATTTTTAACTTGGTTGGTCAATTTTAAATCTTGATTATGTTGAATTAGACTAGGTTAATTTTCTCATGATTGTATGATGGTGTTTGATTTGGTTCTTTATTTTAGTTTTGATGGCTTCTTTTGTTTATTTGTCAGGGTTGTTTGAGGAGATTAATCTTAGGAAGCGGAAGTTGGTTCAGTATGCTTTGGATGTCGAGAAGGTTGAGTTTGATTTGTCGTAAGACCGTGAGTGTCATGGGTTTTATTATGTGAATATTGGGGTAAGTTTGGAAAAACTTTTTTGTTTTGTCTTGCTTAAGGCATATGTGGTTAGAAACACGTACCTTCGCTTTTCAATGCTTACCTGACATCCTTCTCTTTTGATGATGACAGCTTATTCCTTGGAGGATTGGGTTTCATGCTTCCATTGGGGAATGGTATTTTGATGAAAATGTGGCAACTTTTTTGGAGTGGACTCTTGTGGATGGATGGTCCAATGGAATGACTTTGATAACCTGTAAGAGACAACAAACAAACTCTTCTTTTGATTGTCAGTTGGGGGCATGCCCCTAGTTTGAGCATATTTGGCAAAAGAAGATCATGTTGACAAACAAAACAAATGAACCAATGCCCATAATTTAGACATGTTGTAAAAACATTTTATGCAAGTGAATTATTTTCAAGTCAATCACTTTGAGTTCTTCACCAGACCTAAGATTTGGTCGTTTGGGTGCTTAGGACCGAGCCTTTGACAGACTACCTACATACCTTTTTTTAGAGGATCAAGTCAAGACGTAGTTCAAAAGTTGGACCTATCCGAAGGTCATTCAGATGATTGGGACCGAGTCTTTGATAGACTGCCTACGTACCTCTTTTGGGAGGATCAGGTCTAGACGTAGTTCAAAGAGATTGGACCTATAAAAGGTCATGCAGATGACTGGGACCGAGTCTTTGATAGACTGCCTACATACCTCTTTTTGGAGGATCAGGTCAAGACGTAGTTCAAAGATTTGACCTATCCGAAGGTCATGTGGATGATTGGTACCGAGTCTTTGATAGACTGCCTACGTACCCCTTTTGGGAGGATCAGGTCCAGACGTAGTTCAAGAAAATTGGAAGACATTTGGTCAACCAATGTGATGATTGAGACTTCTGATCAAGTCTGCATGGTGATTTCATGATGAGCTTATTCAAGAGAAAATTTGAAAATGATTTGAATTTTTCTTTTAAAACTTTGTGGTGTAGAAACCTTTCTTTGCAATGTGGTGTTCTTATCAATTTTGAGAAAAATCATCTTTTCCTTTTTCAAATGAGCTAAAGGTAGTCCATTCAAATAGGTCTTTTGGCTGATCTTGACATTTGATAGCCGAACCATTCTTTTTTATTAGGAAGGATCAATATCATTGAATTCAAGTAAACAACCTTGCTTTTTTACTTTGAGCATTATGAGATTGAATCCTTAAATGCAATCAAAGAATGTGCATGATAGTGCTTGAAGAATTGAGGGTATTCATTGAGAATAATCAAGGGGAATGCCTCTGATAGGAATTGTTTTTATTTGAGATTAAACAAGGGGAGTGTCCCTAGTTTGAGAATTTTTCCTATTGAAAGCAAACAAAGGGAGTGCCCCTAGTTTGAGAATTTTTATCTGAGGACAAATAAGGGGAGTGCCCTTAATTTGGGAAGTCATTTTTGTTTGATGACAAACAAGGGGAGTACCCTTAGCTTGAGAATCTTTGTCTGAGAGCGAAATAAGGGGAGAGCCCCTTATTTGAGAATTTTCATTTTAAAGATCTTTTGCCAATAGTGCTTGACTACCTGGAGCTTTCTTTCTTTTCAATCTAAGAGAAATTATCATAAGAGTTATGCCTAAAAACTATCAAGACTTCAAGGAGGTCTTTATTCATAGGTTGTAATGTAGGCTGAGTTTAGGTATTTGAAATGAAGGATATATAAAAGGCTCAAAATCCCTTTTTGGATATTTCCCTAAGTGTGCATTACTTAAAACTCACACATTGGAGGAGCTTTCTCCTTTTTTATCAGTGCTTGCTTTTGAATCAAATTCTTGAAAGTCTCTTCTCACTTGTCTCTATTTATTTCATTCAGGTTGTTCCTTTGTGTCAACCTATTTTTTTCAATTCCCTTATTTAGCTCTTCAGCTTTGATGGGCTCTCATTTTTATTTTAAGGGAATTTCATCTTCCTTTCTCTCTTCAAGCTTTCATCTCTCTTCTTTGAGTTTTTTTTTTTTTTTTTTTTTAATGAAACCCTAACTTTTACCTAGGTCGCCCTTTCGGGTTTTCAACCTACTGGGTTACCCTATTTTTTGCCTAGGTTACCCTGTCGGGTTTTCAACCTAGTGGGTCTCTCTTCTTCTTTTTTGAGCTTTTCTTTCACAATTATTTGCTTTTTCATACACTCATGTCGCTCCTTGTCGGATTTAGCTTGTTGGACTCTCATGTAATCTTAACATGAATCTCTCCTAGTTGGTGTGAATTAAGATTTCAGATTCGACATTTCTTCAAGGTGGGTCTTGAACATGTCCCTAATCACCACACTTTCTTTCCAAACTTTTGGTACTCTTGTACCTCCTTTGTTGGTTCTTTTGCAGACGAGCATTGGATTTGACTCCTCTTCAGAATGAGTTTTGAGTATGTGCACACTTGTTTTTTCCCACCCATGAGTTCTAGTTTTTATTATTGGTTCTTGAAGAAAATAAAAATAAAAATTATTTGAAGGGGTTTTTGTTAGTAGATTGATGACATGATAAAATTTGGACCTTTTATTTTATATATATAAAAAAAGAGAGACTAATTTGTTCATAAGACCAGAGAAGTAAATTTGGTGCGTATAAAAATTCCTTTTTTTTTTGAGAAAAAGATAGATTTTATAGAAAAACTAAGAAACAAAAGCTAAAACAGGAATAATGTCTTGAGGCAAACTATCAAGCCTCATGTTTGCAATAAGAAGGTCCTTTGCCTTACGGGCTAAAAAATGGGCAGCAGCATTCCCCTGGCGCTTAATGTGGACAAAGCTATAACTTTCAATGGCTTCAATTGCTTCAACCGAATGTGGTAAAGCAATTTTCTTTGACAAGGTTGCAATAGGGTCATCGGTATCACTGCGTACAATGACTCCAATACCCGCCGCATTCTCTTCTTTAAACATGGCTCCATCAAAATTAATTTTCATAACGCCCGTTGGAGGGGGATGCCAAGCGCAAGGAATATATGATTGGGCTAGGATGTTCTGGCTGACATGAGCATTTCGGAATTCTTGAAGTAGATCTAGCGCTCTGTGATAAACCTGGTCAGGAGATTCAGAGGTGACTTGGAATTTTAGAGAATTTCGTCTTTGCCATATCGCCCATGCAATAACTGCAAAAATTTCTATATCCATTGTAGTAGACACCTCCAAGATATACCAAACCAACTCTGTAACTGAATGAACTGTGAGTTGTCTTAGTTCCGCAAGTGATTTCTCCAAGCTCCACACTTGTTTAGCGAAAGGACACGTCCATAGTGCATGGGTGATGGTTTCAGAGGCCCCTAAACATTCGTCACAGGTTGCATCCAAGATTACTTTTCTATGAACCAGGTTGGTTTTCACCGGAAGAGCATTGTTGCAGACCCACCACAAAAACTGTTTTATCTTATTCGGAACTTTCTGGCTCCATAGTGCTGTCCATAGTTGTGACATATTGTTGGTGGAGCTGCTAGCCTGATCTTGATCCTCTTCGTTCTTTAACATATGAAAAGCACTACGAACAGTAAATTGGCCATGAGATATCTCTTTCCAGATAAAACGGTCTGGGACAACTCTATTGCTAAGTAGAATCCCTTTAATAACAGTAGCCTCATCTTGAAGAAATTTTGTATCAATGAGAGAATTATTCCAGCCACCAGTGATAGGATCCATCAAGCACGCAACCTTGGCCTCAACTGGAAGGTTTTTTTTGTGGGGATAGAATTTGTTGCCGAGATGGAGATGGAAGCCAATTAGTTCCCCAGATTGGTACCGTTTTCCCTTTTCCAATACGCCAGATTGCTCCTTTTTTGATAACGTCACGTGATTGTAGTATACTCTTCCAAGCATAGGAACCTGATGAATTGGGTCTTGCATCCATAATAGTCCCATGAGGGAAAATTTTGGCTTTGAATACCCTGTAAAATAGAGAATTCTCTTTCTGGTGGATCAAACGCCACACTTGTTTTTCCAACATAGCATCATAAACATGAAAAAAGTACTGCTAAAAGTAACTCTAAAGTCCTGCTATTGAAACAAATTGGTTCTATTATCTAAGGGCTAAAATTAATTCCCAGAGCTTCGCTTCTCTTCTTTTAGTGTACTACTTCTTTTGTGTATGCAGTTTCTTCAACGAATATTTGGCATTGACACCATGGTGAAACCTCTTCCACCTGCCATGGTCTACAATGTTTCCCACCACTTGAACTTCTTCACACAGTTCTCTTTTTCTAACAACCTGTTTCTTTCACAGAACCTAGAGTTCTGGTACTTCTGCATTATAATAAGTATTGCTTGTGAAGCTTCTGAACCTTTTTTAATTGCATTTGGGCCATCAAGACTTTAATTTCACTAGAATTAACATCTTCAATGGGCTTGACCCCCATAACTTTGTGAAGGATTGAAAAATATAAATCTAGAGAGATGGTTATATGAAAAACAAATAACTGAATAGGAATTAAAAATATAACTCATTCAGACAGATCCGAATGTCCAATTTGAGTACTTCCAACTCATAAAACTTTTAAGCTTGAGGTTGGTTGACATTACACCTGAACCTAAATCTAGGTTTTGATCATTTCAAATAATAGCTAATTAAGTATATACATTTTTTTTTTTTGGGTACATTGAGACAAAGGAACGAAAACAGCACAAGAAGAAAAGAGTACAAGACTAGATGTCTGCTTTCTGCTAACCAAGCTAATGTTCATATAGAGGCAATGGTTGCATCTTCAACAATCCTTCACAGATAGCCAAAAAAGCTGCTGTTATAGAAATAACAGCCCAGCTGAAACAACAAGCCACGAACATGCACCTATCTCAAACTTGCATAATTCAAGAGCAATGCTAAGGCCATTTAGCAATACTGACCATTCAATACTATCTATTATTTTTTGTATAACATAGCAATCATTTTGTGAATCATTGATCCAATATGGCAATCTAACAATCGTAATATGTATTTATTCACAACATTGTTTTGATGATAGATAAAGAGGTGAAGGGACAAAAGGGTGGGGGTACTGAAAGTAGAGGAAAGGGATAGGGGACATAAGGAACTAGAATGGAGAGATAATATGAGATTTGAGGTGACAAAGGAAGTTAATATGTAGTCATTCACAACAATTATGCTATTTTTCTACCATCCATCTCAAATCTCCCCTTGCTAGTTGCTGCATGGGACTAAATGCCTATAGCTTTAAAGATTGCTAGTTGCTAAATAGGACTAAATGGTTTTAGTTTTAAAGATTGTCTCTTTTGAAAGCATACTATTTCATTGATGATTGCACATCTATTAACACTAGTCACAGACCCACACAAAGCGCAGGGAAGTTACAATTCCTTGTAGGAAACTTTTCATTGAATTTCACAAGGGTACTTAGAGAACACTTCATTTACAACTCGTTGTGGGAAACTTTCCATTTAATCATTTTGAAATACCTGTCATGCAAACAAAATGACCATGTGCGCTTGTGGTCTTCAATTAGCGCAGCAAGTTGCCAAGGAACCTTCTTCTTTCCTAAACAAAGGTCCTTTACTCTTTGACTAAACAAAACAAGTCTGCAAAAACCAAGCTGTTGACTCTTAGTTTATGCTTCTTAATCTGTAAGCTGCCACTTGTTTGCATATGGCAGAACTGCAACAGCCAGCAAAAATTTCTTGCCAGTACATGATTTAGCTACTTAGGCAAGACGAGCCCATTTGCACCCTTTTCCAGTGCCCCTCAACCGTCAGCAACACTTGCCATCCCTCCACAACTAGAGACACTCGCCTTGGTACTCTACTGTAGTTACTCTGATCCACATGTTGTGCTTATAGGCTTGTGTTTACCTGCAAAACAAAGATTTACTGAGCAGTAGCACTTCATAAGCAGACTGTTTATCATCCTCAAACATCACTTTGTTAGGTTATACCACAAGCCTCACAGAGTTATGGTAAGACAATCTAGAGAACATCACATATTCCTGCTTATGAAATAGATCATCCATCCATTGAGTCAACCACTGCTTCAAAGAGCAAGGATAAATGAACTCAGTTCCAAGGATCTAATCTGACCCAAACCATACAGCCCATTCAAGATTGTACTTCAGGAATATTTGATCCAAGTTTTCCTCTTGGAAAATATTAAAGTTTTTACCAATTTTACTACAAAAACTTATAAACTGGTGTAACAATGAATATGATTGGTGCCACTTCAACAACAAAAACTTTTTTCTTTTTATTTTTGGTACATTGAGACAAAGGAACAAACAGCACAAGAAGAAATGAGTACAAGACTAGGAGTCTGCTGTCTGCTAACCAAGCTAATATTCATATAGAGCCAATGGTTGCTAGAGATCAAGGCTTTGCTGTCTCCTCCATTTCCATCTCCAACCCTTGAAGCTCTCCTCCAACAGGATTGTTGCCAGTAGGAACACTCTCTAAAGGTCTGCACTTGCATATTCTGCTTGCTTTTTAGTCTTTTCTTTGTTTCTGAACTGTTAGCTACCCTGCACATAGGAATCAAACTTTTACTATATATGACCACGCTAGTGGCAAAGAAAGACTCTCTTCATGGTTGCCTTGTTCCTAGAAGTCCATAGACCATAAAATAGAGACAAAAGACACTGAAAAGTACTTTAAGTTCTCTAAATTGCCCCTGATACCCTTAAGCCAGCTCTTGATCCATGACTGAATCGATTAAGGCTGAATGAAATCAATTTTAATGGAAAAATCGAACCAAATCAGTTTGCTCTAGATGACAAGAAAAAAATATATATATGGTATATGGTTTATATTTGACACAAAGGGCAGTCCTCTATTCGCCTTCTCAATTCTGCCCTCACAGGATGAGCATTCAATAAAATTCCCCAAAGAATGAAAATCATTTTAAAAGGTAAATGTAACCCACATAACTGGTTCCAAAGCTCAATGTATTCACTTAAGGTTATGTCAGTAAGATAGCCCAGCCAGCTTGGTTTCTATAATTCCTAGCATGCAACAGCTAGTATCCTTTTTGAACCAAATAAGCCCCAGATTTGGATTGAGGCCTTATAAGCTTGTCAAAAGAAAGAAAGTCATATGGTAAAAACTTGCATAATTAAAGAGCAATGCCATATATCAAATGAGTTTTAAACTGTTAATATTACAGATTGATGAGGTAATTCATGTGATAGCACCAATTCCATAGCAAAACTAGCAGTCATATGGTAAAAACTTGCATAATTAAAGAGAAATGCAAAGGCCATTTAGCAATACTGACTATTCAATACTATTTATTATTCTTTGCATAACATAGCTTACTGATCCAATATGACAATCTAACAATCGTGTAATATGTATGTATTCACAACATTGTTTAGGTGATCGATAAAAAGGTGAAGGGCCAGAAGGGTGGGGGTACTGAAATCAGAGGAAAGGGATAGGGGACATAAGGAACTCGAAGGGAGAGATAATATGAGATTTGAGGTGACAAGACTAGTTAATATGTAGTCGTTCACAACAATTATGCTCTTTTACTACCATCTATCTCAAATCTCCCCTTGCTAGTTGCTACATGGGACTAAATGCTTTTAGCTTTAAAGATTGCTAGTTGCTACATAGTGGTTTTAGTTTTAAAGATTGTCTCCTTTGAAAGCTTACTATTTAGTTGGTGATTGCACATCTATTAACCCTAGTCACAGACCCACACAAAGCAAAGAAAAGTTATAATTCCTTGTAGGAAACTTTTCATTGAGTTTCAGAAGGGTATTTAGAGAACAGTTCACTTACAACTCCTTGTGGGAAACTTTCCATATTTAACTTTTTGTCTTCAATCTAAATAATAAGTTCATGGTGCCAGTGTCTTGCAAATTCACCTAAGTATAGCCCTCATTAAGTAAATATTTATGTTGTTCATAGCATTAATGAGAAAAATAATTCAAGCAAACAACAAAGCATTGCAAAAAGAAGAAGAAAAACCATAATAATCCAAAGAATATATACAAAAACTATTTAATAAATATTCATGGCTTGTGAACTTTGACAGGTACAAGGAAACACAAAAAGTAAAAGAAACAACTTGTAGCCAATAGAAAACAAGGATGCCTTTTAATAGTTCCAAACAAATAAAACCCCTTTGCATAGTTTTAATTAAACCAAACCGAACCATTTAGGAAGGACAACAACAGGCAAAATATAAGAAATAGAATTCCAGTTTATTCATTTTGAACTACCTGTCATGCAAACAAAATGAGCATTCGCGCTTGTGGTATTCAATCAGCGCAGCAAGTTGCCAAGGAACCTTCTTCTTTCCCAAACAGAGGTCCTCTACTCTTCGACTAATCAAAACAAGTCTGCAAAGACAAAGTTGTTGACCCTTAGTTTATGCTTCTCAATTTGCAAGCTGCCACTCGTTTGCTTATGGCAGAACTGCAACAGCCAGCAAAAACTTTCCTGCCAGCACATGATTTAGCTACTTAGGCAAAACAAGCCCATTTGCACCCTCTGCCAGTGCCCCTCAACTGTCAGCAACACTTGCCATCCCTCCACAATTAGAGACACTCGCTTTGGTACTCTACTGTAGTTACTCTGTTCCACGCAAGTTATGCATATAGGCTTGTGCTCTTCTTACCTGCAAAACAAATATTTACTGAGCAGTAGCACTTCATAAGCAAATTGTTTATCACCCTCAAACATCACTTTGTTAGGTTATACCACAAGCCTCACAGAGTTATGGTAAGACAATCTAGAGAACATTACATATTCCTGCTTATGAAATGGATCATCCATCCACTGAGTCAACCACTACTTCAAAGTGCAAGGATAAATGAACTCAGTTTTAAGGGTCTAATTTGACCCAAACCATGCAGCCCATTCAAGATTGCACTTCAGGAATATTTGATCCAAGTTTTCCTCTTGAAAAATATTAAAGTTTCAACCAATTTTACTACAAAAAGCTTATAAACTGATGTGGCAATGAATGTGATTGGTGCCACTTCAACAACATAATAAATTAATATATGAATTACATTTTTATGATTGTAATGCATCAATTTGTAAGGTTCAAATAGTAAAATTTGTAGCATCCCTACCATCACTCTTTCCTCTTACTCATTGCATAAGACACTTAATTTCACTCACTATGATTATGTGTTGTATGAAGCCATATCAACTTATCAATAACTCCACACATTGAGCAGCCACTTCAGGATAGTATAGCTTTCTAACCAAGTCCTATTCTCAAGTCAAAGTGTATAGATAACTTTATATACCTATTAACAGATGCAACTCATTTCGACTTCCTTAAGGGATTCCTTAAATATACTTTTGTATTATTGAAAAAGATTGATACCCCACATACACACCACTTGAATGTCTATAAAAGTGTAGGATCTTATTCGTTCCACTATGAAATATAATACATCAGGCTAAAACAACAAAACCAAGGGGATAAATATGACAAAGCTTAAATTTTGGATGTAACACATCAAAAACATGATAACAACTAGAGCAGGGCTTACCAATCTAACTACTTGGGTCGGACTAATGTAACGAAAAATATGCACCAGAGGACTAGGTTAGTAATTCTTAGTATAGTTTAGTTGCTTTGACAGGGTAGCCAAACCAAGTTAACACATGGAGATAGGTCTTCTGGTTTGTTTTATTATTTGAAATGATCATGAACAGTTTTTCCTGGTCATGATCTGAAACGGGTAAGGACAAAGAAACACAGAAAATAAAAGAAATGACTTGTAGCCAATAGAAAAACTATATGGGAAGGACAACAAAAGGCTTTATATAAGAATTAGAATTCTAGTTTAATCATTTTGAACTACTATCATGCAAACAAAATGAGGTTGTGCTTATGGACTTCTAAAATAAGGACAACCCAGAAGCATAATTTTAAGTGGAAGAAAACAACATGAGTTAGAACAATAAATTAGTACCTTTGGCAGCAAAAGCGTTCCAGATTTGATGCTTACTTGCTTTCCAGCACATGATTTCTTCTGCTTTTAGAATACCACGGTGCTAGGAGTCTCATTGACAACTCTAATCAAACATATGGTGGGCAATCCATTAAATGTACACTAAGAACATCAAGATGTCACTACATGACTCTGTTTTTTAATTTATAATTTTAGTTTTTGGATTAAATGAGTAGCTTCAAGGAGAGAGATTAGTCTCAATCAATTCTTGCCATCATGACAATTCAATGATATGCGTACAACTTAGCTAGGAGTACTAGTTTGTGTAATAATTAATCAAGGAAAAAAGATAATGCAGCAAGAAACAAAACATAAATTATGAAGAAAGACAGTGACTTACAACCATTGCTCTGTTTTCCTTTCTCTTACTGCACATCACTTAGCTCCTCATCACAGTCCTTGTACTCACTTGACTCCTCAGAATCAGAGTTACCAAATTCTGTGGGCCTTTCAATCCTTTTTGGGTGTGGTACGTCATTAGAGCTTCCTTCTCCACTAGTTCCAGCTCCATCATACTCATCACGCCTTCGCTTGACTTTGTTACCTTCTGTTAACACTGTCCAATTGTTGAAATTATGATGAGGAACATCCAAGCGCTCATAAGGAGTAGTTGGGATGGGATCTTCTATGTCTTTCTTGTATAACAAGCGGACCCCGCATTTCTTCACCTCTTTGGTCGATCGAAATTTTCCCTCCCATACGTAGTACTTAATTTCAAATCTAATGCCAATTTGACAGAATCCATTTGCATCATATTCCACCAATGATTTTGAAAATTTATCTCCTTAGATATTTAGTAGAAATATAGGATAGCAAAATGTGATCCGATGCAATGTTAGTAATGTCCACTAAGGGTTCTTGACAAATAATTTTATTTCCATTGACTATAAAACTCCATATAAAATATATATAAAGGAGTAGCATCGGAACAAACCATAGCATCGGAACAAACCATAGCGCAAAGAGCGATTCCCATAAAGTCACTACATAAATGAGAATAATGTAGTTTTATATTTACTTCAGGCCCCATACTTTGATGGCTAAACCACTCCGGAATTTCACTTCCAGGGATAACAATTTCAGGAGTTTGATTCATGCCATAATCCCTGAAACATACAAAAACATGTTGTTTAGAAGTTAAAGAGAGAGAGAGAGAGAGAGAGAGAGAGAGAGAGAGAGAGAGAGAGACCTGATAGGTGCCTTTTTATAGATGCGATAAAGTTGTCAATGAAGCCTTGATTCTCAGACAATTTGAAGCAATTCTGAAGAGAGATCTTGACACATCATTTGGTCTTAATAGATCTGGAATCATTTCCAGTGACTTACAACCTTTTGCACGAAATGCACGAACACTTAATGGAAGCTTTGGCAATGATTTAAGATTTGTGCAGTTAGTTACATCTACGAACGACAACAATGGTAGTTGACCGATGCTTTCAGGAAGGCTAACAAAATCATTTTCACATAGATACAAGTACTCCAATCTAGTTAGTTGACCGATGCTTTCAGGAAGGCATTTTAAATTATTTTTACTTAGAAGCAAATCGTACAATCCAGATAGTTGACCGATGCTTTTAGGAAGGCTAACAAAATCATTTTCACATAGATCAAACTTCATCAATCGAGTTAGTTGACCGATGCTTTCAGGAAGGCATTTTAAATTATTTTTATGTAGATCCAAACCTGACAATCCAGATAGTTGACCGATGCTTTCAGGAAGGCATTTTAAATTATTTTTACATAGATCCAAACCTGACAATCCAGATAGTTGACCGATGCTTTCAGGAAGGCAAACAAGCTTATTTCCATTTAGAGATAAGCTTCTTAAAGAGAATAAGATACCAATATCATTGGGGATTGCCTTGAGATTGCAGTCACTTAGATTCAACCTGGTCAAAGAACACAAACCCAATAGAGGGGACAATCCCACGGGATCTGGACTTATCGGCTTTGAAAAAAAAGGGATGAGCTCATACCATGATTTATTAGACGATGATAACCCCTTACATCCCTTCAAAGATAAGCCTTTTAAGATTTTTCAAGCGACCAATGGAAGAAGGCACGTGTCTTATAGCAGTTTCACTCACATCAAGTTCCTCTACACTTTCTGCATTCCCCAGAATCTCTGGCAATCTCTCAAATTTTGAGCATCCAGAAATATCCACATCTTTAAGCAACTTCAAATTAAAAATGGTGCTTGGTACACACACTAGATTTTTGCAATCCTTTAATTTCAATGAAGCTAGGCCGGTCAAATTCTCAATTGATTCATGTAGTTTTGTAATAGCAGTACCATCCAAGTAAAGCTTGCATACACGTTCCATATTTCCCCCGAATTCTGGAATTGTTTTTACTTTTGAGCAACCAGAGAGAATAAGAATCTCAAGGGACTCCATTGCAAACTTGCTTGGAAGACTTTTGAGGTTCTTGCAACCTTTTAAACTAACAACTTTAAGCTTTTTATGAACTCTAATTGATGGGTGCACCCCAGGTAAATTTATACAATCTTCAAGAACCAATTTCTCAAGAACTGGGACTTTGGTGAAGTCGAGGGTTTCAACCAGTTTTGGAGACTTCCTCAATCGGATGGATTTCAACCTTTCAAAAGACTGTTAAAAACCAACAAAAAAAAAAAAATTATAAAACAATTAGCATCTACAAAACCTTACAGTTTAATGAAACTTAAAAATAAAGTTGTATAAGGGTACCTAATTACCTTTGATGGAATAGATTTTGAAGGGTACCCACTCCAATCAATAATTCTTAAGCTATTAGGAAGATGTTTGGGATCATGCGAAAGGTGAACACTATCAATTATGAGCAATTTAAGATGATGCAACTTTGAAAAGGATTCAGGTCTCCAATATGCCTCTTTCGGTTCACGCAACTTTAAGACCATGCCTTGAATTGCTTTTGTTCCCTAAAAATCATAAACAAAATGGATTAGTGAATTGCAAGATATATGATTATCAAATCTACTCTAAAGTGAACTCTTTTGAATATTATGATAAGGTATATGCTCAGGTATTCTAAATAACTTCTTACCGTATTTTTTGTTAGTACACTGTTAATGTCCTCAAATGACCACAGTCTGCTACGTTTTTCAGGCTCTTCAAGGCACTCTTGATGAACTATGTTCCTGCCCATTTCTTGTAGTAAATCATGCATCCATATTTTCAGTGTCATTCATTTTTACAAGAGATTTATCAACAAGAACCCTTAATCCAACATGAGGGTAAAGGTCAAGATAATCTAGCATTTGTACTACATCATTTTTCTCCTTATGATTAAAGAAACATGCAATATGTAGGAATATTTCCTTCTCTGTTTTGTGTAGTCCTTCAAAACCTATTTTAAGTACTTGGAGAATATCACTTTCAGGAAATTCTTTTAGCCTGTTTAACATACTTTTCCATTCGCTAATACTTCTACCAAACATATTGGAACCCAAAATTTCAATAGCTAAAGGAAGTCCTTTAACATAACGTACAACATCTTTGGACAACTCTAGATAATCTGTGGGAGGTTGGTCTTTTTTAAAAGCTTTCAAACTTAAAAGATGAAGAGCTTCATCATCATTCAATCCATCAACCTCATATATTCCATCTACTTCAAGTGTATGTAGCAAATGCTTATCCCTTGTTGTTATGATAACTCTACTACCTGAACCAAACCAATCACGCTTCCAAGCTAACCTTTTTAACTGGTCTAATTGATTTACATCATCAAGAATGAGAAGAATTCTTTTATAACGTAACCTATTCTTGATCATGAAAACTCCCTCATCAACATCATGTATACTCGCACTTTCTTTCAAAAGTTGAAGAATAATTCTTTTTTGCAATGGAACTAAACCATACTCTTCAGAATTTTTCCTAACATTGGTGAGAAAACAACAACCTTCAAACTCCTTAGAAACCATATGAAAAACAACTCTAGCAAGAGTTGTTTTACCTATCCCTCCCATCCCCCAAACCCCTATAATGCGAACATCATTTGACCTTGTAGCCAAACATGACTTTAAATTCTTTGCTCGAGAAATTATTCCTACAAGGTCATCAAGATCTTCTGAGGATGCGTAACTCAATTTATGCCATAGCTCTCCCACAATGTTTTGGATAAATTTTGACTCAGGCCTGCAATGAAGAGAGAATGATTTGTGGTGAGTTCAAACCACCAAGAAATAGGCCAAAAAAGAAGCAGAAATCCAGTGTTCTATTTTGTCGATTGAACAGAAAAATGTAAATTAATTGGCTCAAGACAAAATTTAAAGAACCTTGAACGGGTATGTAGGTTTGCTTAAGATTTAAAACAAGACTAATTATAAGAAGAGTAATTTTTAAAAATATTTAAAAGAAAGAAATATGTTAATTAAATTGGATTACCCATCCGGTAAATGACACCCTTTAAGATTGGACACTTCTCTCAAAGAAGTTCTCCAAGTTTGCATCTTCTTTATGTTGTCCTTAAGACATTATTCATGTTTAGCAAAGGCTTGGGCAAAAGTTTCTTCACCATTTAACTGCATCTATATATAAAAGACTTAACGATGCTGGCTTGTGTCTAGCAACCTTAATTTTCAGACGTGGACTTTGATAAGAGAAGTTTGCAGCTAAATTTGTTTGTCTTGTGGAAGACCAGCACAAGTTAATATATATATATATAATTTAAGGTCAAAATTCTTGAAAATACTTCAAACAAATGTAAAGCAGCCACAAAGTCCTAGTGCATCTCAAACTTTTGCTGCATATAATTAATATTTTTTTTATGAGAGATGCATATAATTAATATGTTCTATTTATATATACTAGTGGTATGCTATTGCACAAATTCATTAAAAATGCTATTATCTATTATATATATATATATATATATTAAAGCAGAAGACGTTACCATCTATCTGCCATTTGGCATGTATGACAACGTCTTCTACATGACACGTGGTAGCTTAGTTGGATAAATGCTGCCACGTATTTGCCATTTATCTATAATAAATGAAAAAAAAAAAAAAAGTAATGCCCAATATTAAATGTGAACTATTAATTCCACTAATTTCCTATATTCATACTTCAAAAATTATGTGGTTTCACCAAGGGAAAAAATAAAATAAAATAACTTATAAATAATGAAGCTTTAATAGTGTATATTATTGCTCCTTAATTGTCACGAGTTAATATGTGTCAATATCTATCTATATAATATATATGGCAATTAATTATTTGAAACATAAAAAATGTCCCTTCAAATTTCTTCTTCATATATATATATATATATATATATATATATATATATATATATATTAATTTTGAATTTCTCATTTGCAAATCAGTTTTCTAAATCATTCATATTCCATGACTTTGAAATTGCCAATAATGTCAAATGACCTTCTATGAGGGTGTGAGTTCAATTCCCGGGATCCACAAATTGTTTAGAATATAATTTTACGACGTATGTATATTTTACATTCGAAGTATTTTTGCTTGGTTAAGTTATACTCCTATATTTTCTGCAACAAAAAATGCCTTTTTTTTTTTTTACAATTTCTGATACTATCTGATTGCATATAAAATTTAGTTTGACTTGATCTTTTTATTTTTATACAATTGGATATGCTAAATTGCATGGTAAGCATATGTTTAATATATATTTTGGGGGGAAGTGTTAAGCATAAATTATATTTCATCACTTATATTAGAATTGATGAGGCAACATTCAAATTATTTTAGATTTAGGACATCAATGAACTATCATTTAGAGATAACCAAAAAATTCAATTGTAGATTTGTTTTAGGGGCAAAGGAATAACATCTTAACAGTTTTGTTCTCTGTGTTAAATTTTCCTAAGATACGTATTAGACTTAAGATGACATTGTCATTTTTATCTTCGTCGACCAATTTGTTATAGGATAGACTTCTAAGGTCACAAATATTGTTTCTAGATCTGTGATTATTAATAAGCAAGAAATTACCCAAAAAAAAAAGAGAAACAAAAAAAGTCAAAAAATGTATAGATGGGATAAATATGTGACAAATTGAAATAAGGAACCTCTGAATATTTGGAATCCCTGTATGTAACAATTAAGGTTCACCAAAGTGATTAAAATTCATAAAAGATGTGAAGTGAGTTTTTTTTTTTTTTTTCTAAGTGAATGTAACCCCGAGATATAAACCCCCATTGAAAGGAATTGATGCAACTAGGCTAAAAAGTTATTGGTAGTTATCTTTATAGCCTTAGTTTAATACATTTGATGAAATATAAGAAAAATCATTTCTATTTTTAAGCGCAAAAAAATATATATATATATTTACATTTTCTATTATACGCTTTTCTTTTCTTTCTTATTTTTTTTTCCTATTCATTATTGTTATTATTTCTTCCCTCTTCTTGGTTAAGTTGCTTTGTTAGGAACATATTTATAGAAAAACAATGAAAAAGAGCCGCGCATTGCGCGGGTTATAATCTAGCATTAGTATAAATTTAAGGATCCCAAGGATCGAACCCACAAACCTCATAGAGGAGTGAGACTTTTTGAGGAGGGGAATGACCATTCGCCCTAGTTATAATTTAAATGCATATTTGAAATAACTTATTATATATATTTCTTGCTAAAGTTTGTACACGTTAAAAAGTAGCATTTATTTGTATATTTAAGGTGTATTTAAAGGCATAACTTTATTTATTTATATTTAATATTGACACGTGGCAAATATTTTGATATGTGCAAATAAATTGTTGACATATGACTTAATAAATCAACATGTGCCTATAGATATGCCATGTGTCACGCAAAAGACATTGCCATATATGCCACATGATAGAAAAATGACAATGTCTTCTACTTTAAAAATATATATATATATATATATATATATATATATATATATCATTATATATATATATTTAATAGATAAACAATAAAATAAAAGTAACAATAATACCACAAGTTATATATTGGAAGCAAATTATGTAAGATTGGATCGATTTTTATCAAATCAGAAAATATTTTAAATTAATTGAAATAAATAATTACTTTAAACTTTCTAGACCTTTGATAATAAAGTGGCTCTTAAAACAAATTTTATGAATAATTTTATATATACTACTTATATATGGTGAGCAATATGAGGAAAACATATCGTGCATATATGTGATGCAAATACAATATGAAACTTTTCATTCTTAGAGTTTTTTTTTAGAAAAAAAAAATTGTTTAATTACACTTTTGGTCATCAACTTTTCTTTTTTCTTTTCTAAATTGGGTGTTCATATGAGGAATCCCCAAATGTTTCATGAGGCTTTTTTTTTAAAGGTCTACTAGCATCATGTCATCATTTTTTTCATTATTTTAATATTTCCGCCAATCACATCATATTTTTTCATCCATCACTTAACAATAAAAACTAAAATAAAACACTAATATAAGATTAACGACTAAAATAAAACATTTAAAATGTTGGAGAACATTTTGAAACATGGGACAAATGTTCAATTCCAAAAGTGTAATTAAGCCTAAAAAGACTATTTGTCTTATTATTATAACTATCGTGAAACTCCTCACCACTATGTTTGTAATTATCTATATGTATATAATATATTAAAGTGGAAGTTTAATAATGATCCAAGTTAGATTATAAGTAAACTCTAATTTGGTTTTAAGTATTTTTCTAATTAGATTTCAAGTGCTCCAATTTTGTGCAAGTGTCCCTCCAATTTAAATTACTTCTAGCCTATTTAAAATTATGTCAAGTCTAATTAAAACCACTTCCTACTCATTTTATACTAATCCAATTCTTCTTAATAAAACTCATTATTAACTCAAGTATAAACTTCGATGAAATTTTTTATTCTATTCTAAAAAATTGGATTGTTCGTTTTCAATATATTTTCATCATTAACTCAATTTTCATAACATTTTCATCATAATTCAATTTTCATAACTTATTTGAAAAATGTTAACATTGAATCAATTCATTATATTACAATATCAAAAGTTACGTTAAGGAGTGAAAATTAAGTATACAAATAGGAAAATTACCTATCGAATTTAATCTCTGTAAGGTATGTTCAAGAATTGACACTAATAATAGTTAAAATTAGGTACAAACATTTAGTATAATTTTTTTTTTTTTTGAAAGAAAACTTGGATATGATAAATATTGAAAATGAGATACATCATTAGCCAAAGTGGCTTTGAGAAATCAGGTGGGTCTTCTAACCATACACATTCAGAATCAAGTGTGGTGGCATTTAATATGAATTTAATTGTGTATGTAAATGAACTTTTGCGTATGTAGGGAGTTATAAGTTAGTAAATAGGTTAATTTGGAGCTCTTTTTCAATAAAATTTTATTTTCCTGATTTTGAATTGTCATTAACTCCTTCACTACTTTATATGTGATTATGGATAATTTGATTTTTATAGATAACAGCCCCATCACCACTCTTTGTTTTTCTCTGACTTTCCATCTTTTAAGATATTTTTTATGTCATTTTATTTTGACAATTTTAAGCTCATCATATTATATATGTACTTCGAATTCTGTAATTTTATTTTAACAATTTATTGAGAATTGTTTTTGTAAATTAAAAGTGAAACCACCAAATCCTATTCCCTTCCTAGTTGTATAAATGCGTAACCTATATAATGTGGAAATTTAAATATAGCATATATTATAGTCAAAATCATGTAGTTGTATTGTTGATAGTATAATTCATGCTATATGTATGAAGAGCTGTTGGAAACATATGAAAGAAGAAATATCTCAAATTAAATTACCTATCCTTTCAAGTCCCACCCGGAGAGATTGGCCACTTCTATCAAAGCATCTCTCCATGTCTGCACTATCTTCATGTTTTCCTTGAAACATTCTTCGTGTTCAACAAAAGCTTGTGCAAAAGTTCCTTTTTGTTTTCGTACATCAGATGGATCCACATTATAAAAGACAGGTAAAACTGTCATTCCCTTTACTTTCATGCATCTAACGATCTTTGCAAGTTCCTCTAAGCACCACGTTGAAGAGGCATAGTTTATTGAGAAAATGACAATAGCAAACTCTCGATTCTTCTATTGCCTTTTTCGAGCTCCGGTGAAATTCGATTTTCCTCTCTCAAGTTTTTCATCATCTTTAAAGGTGTGAAATGCCTTTTCGTTTCAAAGCATCAAATAGATGGTCTGTAAAATTATTGCGGGTGTCCTCGCCTCTAAAACTAAGGAATACATCGTATGTCCATCGAGGATGTATCAAAGGAAGATGGTGATGATGAGGACGACAATGAGGCCTCTTCAGTGCTCATGGATGCCATTGGGAAATATCCTAATAAATCATGAACCACAATTTGGATAAAAAAGTATATTCAATTAGAATTGAAGAAATAAATTAGAAGGAAAAACAATTTGTTGGGAATAAGAGATGGATGTGTTCAAGAAAATTTAGAACTTACAGATTTGGAGAATTGCAGCAATTGGTTGAAAAGCTCTAAAACCTCTTGAAACAACGTTTTTGGATACAGTTCTAATAGAGGAACTTCTTAATTAAATAGGGTATATATTTTTGTGCTTAGGCAATGCTCTCACCTTTGTATGAGGGAGGGTTGCTATGTATTTCTCCCACATTTCTAAGAAGTTTCCCCGAATATTCCAACCTTTAATTTCTTTTTGCCGTACTACCCCCGACTGGTTATACTTGATTAGCAATTAATTTACACGTTTTATTAATAATCTTAAACATAATCTTAAGATGATAACCAGCTATAAAATTTTGATTATACTTTATATTGCTTTTCGTAAAAAAAAAATTATTTGCTGAAACTTTTTAATTTTCTTGGGATAAATACTTTATTGAAAATTTGATAGAAAATACTCCTACACATTCTTCGTACCTTCCCTGATGGCCAGCTATTTAAGTCCTATTCATATTGCTTTTTGACCAGCTATAAAGTCATTTCATGAATAAAGGGAAAAGACTAAGCGATGCTCAGTGTTTCACGTGGTGCGTTTCAATCATGCATACAGAACTTTTTGACTTTGCCTTCCCTTATTTTGTTTTATTCAATTATTTGCAGAACAGCACAAGAATCTGGCACCTTTCATGCGTCTTCTTTACGCGGTTGATGATGATGTAACCACAAGTTTCTGCAATAATGAAAATTGAGTGTCGGGGTAATGCTGCCTATAGCTGTCTGCTTGCCTTGGTTATATTCCAGTTTATCAAAAAGGAAAAAGGAAAATTGAGTGTCGGTGTGTCAAAAGAGAGTTACACAGTGCTAATGCCTAATACTGTTATGCACTAGAAAAGTGATTGCATTTGATGCATGTATTTCTGCTGATAGTTTTGTTTAATTAATGAAAGTTTCTAGCATAATAGTAAATAAAAGTCTCCCCAATTCTATCTCTCTTTTTTATTTTTCATGAATGCGTCCCTTTTCTTAACTCTATGTGCAAGTCAATCAAGTCATTGATTCCCCACTTTTTTGAATGCGTCTCCTTTTCTACCAAGAAAACGAGTCTTTGAGTAATTTCGTGGTTGCCGTATGGGGTGGGGTATGTTGAAGAATTTAGGAAAGTTATAGGAAGTGTCCTCCCATTGTTTTTTTCTTTTATAGTAAAAAGTCTCCTCGTCTGCACAATTGAGGTATTTTTATTGCTCAAAAATATTCTTGGCTATCTGATATTGCAAATCTTCAACACCAGCATTTTTTACCCAAGTCATCCAAGCGATTTAAAATTATGATCGCCACTAATTGGATAATGCTACTGATCTACCAGGTGTTAGAATATTAAAGTTTTTTTTTTTTTTAAGTAAAACTAATTCAGGTTTTATTAAATACACAAAAAATGATTATGCCGGTCCATAAAATAAAGTAATAATAATAATAATAATAATAATAATAATAATAATAATGTTAACAGGTCATTCATAGCAGAGCAATCAACTGAAGGATTATTAGACAATCAAATGAAATACATATACAAGATTGTTTTGTATTTGGATTTTCTAAACAAGTATTTCACCATCACTATATATCTTGACATAAAAAGAGGTGAAGGATCCTTCATAATTGGTATAACAGATTTCCACCATGCTTTCAAACTATATAGCTTATAAGCACTAGAAATTATTTAGAGTGTGCTTCCACTGCTTGATTTTTTGGTTACTTATATTTTCCTAATCTATTTATCACAATCAGTTTTATATATGATTTCTTTCTTGAGAAAATTAATCGAATAATCATGGCTTTTGTATTTTCGTGAAAAAATTAATCCTTTCTCATATGTCAATTAATGGTTGCGTGTTGGATGTAGACATAAACTAATCCTGTCTCCTAAAGAAAATGTTGGTCTAATGATGTCGTGCATATAGATGTGAGAAAACTCACAAATTTCACACACCGTGTTTGATGAAATTGCTAAAAGAAATTGTGAACTTCTTTTTATGTGCTTCATGTGGCTCGCAATGCTTCCTCCCTCGTGCTAATGTCTAATAAATACATGATGATCAAATCATGCAATAATTTTAGGGGATTTTTTTTTTTTTTTTTTTTTTTTTTTTTTTTTTTTTTTTTTTTTTTTTTTTTTTTTTTTTTTAGTGTTTTACCTTCGCCCACTTTCAAGGAAAATTATCTCATGGGACAAAGAAAATCCTATCAACTTTCGGGGCTCTTTGATTTTAATGTTTAATAAATACATGATGATCAATACATGCAATAATTTTGGGAGATCTTTTTTATTTTAGTGTTTTACTTGGCCCACTTTCAAAGAAAATTATCTCATGAGACGAGGAAAAATCTATCAACTTTCGGCACTCTCTTTGATTTTAATGTTTAATCTTGATCCACTTTTGGGGGAATAAATTTTTTATTTATTTTTTATTTTTTGTTCATGTTTTGGTTCTCCAAAGATAAAATCCCAGTTCCATCACATAATTATTGAATAAATCATGAAATAAAAAACACATATGAATAGTTTTTAAATTGACATATTGTATTGGAAGAATTTTCCTTCAAATGAATTCAATGGAAAATTCTACTACATTTGGCCATGATTATAGACGTTCAGCCTAGCCCATTTTCCTGGTTGTTCTAGAAAAAAGTACAGTAGGATATAGCTAAAGTCATGGTTTCCAACTATAAAGTTTGTTAATATTGCTTTTTTCCAATTTAGACGCCATTATAGTGTGGAGTCTGTGGACAGCATAAATGTTTTAGTGGAAACTTGATGATCAATACATGCAATAATTTTGGGGGATCTTTTTTATTTTAGTGTTTTACTTTGGCCCACTTTCAAGGAAAATTATCTCATGGGACAAGGAAAAATCTATCAACTTTCAATGTTTTTTTGTTTTAATGTTCAATCTTGATCCACTTTCTGGGGGAAAATGTTTTTATGGAACAATATGAAACCACCTTCTTATAGCATGTGAGATTGATAGGAACGCTCTTTGATTTTAATGTTCAATTTTGATCCAAAGATGAACACTCAGTCAAAACCAGCCAAATGTAGGTCTTGGGATGATTGTTACTTTCATCATCCTTGCTCTGGCTAATGCAAGATATGGAAGATGTAACGGTAACGGTTACAAGTAGGTTTTCGGGGATGCAGTCCAGAGATTCCGCACTTGCCTTTAATAGGATACCATCGATTACTCTAGGAATGTTCGTCCGTCTAATCTCTATTCTTGATCATGATAGACGGACGAACGTTCGTGCTTGGACGGTCTTTAATTAAATTATATTGCTTTTCTTTAATATAAAAGTCATTATGGAATGGGCTACATAATTTCTGTGATGCCCCAAATTCTAATAAATGTGTGTGCACTAAGTCCCACATCGGGCATATACTGGGTCGAACTGGGCTTTATTAACAATTGCAAGGAGCCCCAATTATAACTTGACTAGTCCTTTTGGGGTATAAGCGCAGATGTGGTTAGCGCTTTCCTTGGGTTGTTACAATTAAGTGGTATCAGAGCTTAGGTTATGATTTTGAAGAATTTATGAAGTTTAAGCTATGATTTTATAGAGGTTTTTCCTAGGTTATAATCCTATAGACGTTATGATTAAGTTTGATTCTTAGGAAGTACTATTGATAAATTGTGAGTGGGGTAGGAAATAGTTTTGGGACGCTTTCTATAATGCTTATGATACATTTTATGTTATTTGAAGAATCTTAACTCTGAAATCGAATTAAATTTTAGTGTTTTGACTATTGATTATAGGTTTAGATGGCACCCCGTAGGAGGAGAGTTGCCGACATCCCTGGAAACACCGATGGTACAGGCATTGACAACCAAGGACAACAACCCGATGGTACGGGCATTGACAACCAAGGACAACAACCCGATATTTTTCAATTGATGCAGACTTTGATTGGGGTAGTGCAGCAGCAAACCACTACTGGAAATAATGTGGCAAGGATGATGGAGCAACGCCAAGGACATCAGAGCAACATGACTGAATTTAAAAGGTTGACTCCACCATCATTTGAGGGGTCCCTTGAACCCCTGGTAGCTGAAAAGTGGCTGACTGAGATGGAGAAGGCATTTAGGGTGCTAAGGTGTACTGAGGAAGAAAAGGTGAATTATGCCACTTACATGCTGCAAGGTGACGCATATGATTGGTGGCGAATGGAAGAGGATAAACAAAATCATGACTCAGAACCTTACACTTGGGAAATGTTTAAGGCAGCATTTTATGTGAAGTACTTCCCTACAAGTGTTCGCCACCAGAAGGAGAGAGAATTTATTAAGATGGAGCAAGGGAACATGACTGTTAGTCAATATGAGGCTGAATTTGCTAGGTTAGCAAGATTTGCTCCTACATTGGTGGCAGATGAAGATAGCAAAGCTCGGAGATTTGAGGAGGGGTTGCGACCTCGAATCAAGACATCTGTGATAGCATTTGAGTTGACCACTTATAGAGCAGTAGTGAACAAGGCTTTGTTGATTGAGAGAGGGCTCAATGAGACCCAAGCTGACAGGGATGATAGGCAGAGGAAGAAGCCCAGACCTACGGTACCACAGAGTGGTCAGAGTTCGGGTGGCCAGGCCAAGAAACAAGTGACACAACCTATTAATGACAAAGCTCAACCAAAGTGCTCTAGATGTGGTAGATTTCATGCAGAGAAGATTTGCCAGGATTGCCGCCAGATAGGGAGATTAAATTTTCAATTGATTTACTACTAGGTTCAGGCCCTATTTCAAAAGCTCTGGATCGTATGGCGCCAGTTGAATTGAAGGATCTGAAGGAGCAGTTGTAAGAGTTACTGGATAAGGGCTTTATTAGGCCTAGTGTCTCACCTTGGGGCGCACCAGTGTTGTTCGTGAAGAAGAAGGATGGAAGCATGCGACTTTGTATTGATTACAGGGAGATAAATAGAGTGACAGTGTGGAACAAGTACCCATTACCAAGAATTGATGATTTGTTTGATCAATTGCAAGGAGCATAAATTTTCTCTAAGATCGACTTTCGATCAGGTTATCACCAATTGAAAATTAAACTAGATGATGTGCCTAAGACCGCTTTTCGAACAAGGTACAGACATTATGAATTTTTGGTGATGCCCTTTGGGCTAACCAATGCACCTGCAGCCTTCATGGATTTGATGAATAGGGTGTTCAAGCCTTTCCTAGATCAGTTTGTAGTGGTGTTTATAGATGATATCTTGATTTATTCAAAAAGCAAAGAAGACCATGAAAGGCACTTGAGACTTGTACTACAAGTACTTAAAGAAAAGAAGTTGTATGCCAAGTTGAAGAAGTGTGAGTTCTGGCTGGATAGTGTGGCATTCCTTGGGCATGTAATATCTAAAGATGGAATTTCTGTTGATCCAAAGAAAGTGGAAGCAGTAGTGGAATGGAATAGGCCAAACAATGTAACTGAGATTCGTAGTTTCTTGGGTTTGGCAGGCTACTATAGGAGATTTGTTGAAGGCTTCTCTCGCTTAGCCATGCCCTTAACTCGGTTGACCCAAAAAGGGGTTAGGTTTGAGTGGTCTGAAGAGTGTGAGCAAAGCTTCCAGGAACTAAAACGAAGATTGGTGTCAGCACCTATACTTACTATACCTGATGGAAGTGGTGGTCTTCATTATTTATAGTGATGCTTCCAAGCAAGGCTTGGGATGTGTTTTAATGCAACATGGTAGGGTGGTGGCTTATGCTTCTAGGCAACTAAAACCCTATGAACAAAATTACCCTACGCATGACATGGAATTGGCAACTGTGGTTTTTGCTTTGAAAATTTGGAGGCATTACTTATAGGGTGTACAGTGTGAGATATTTACGGATCATAAGAGCCTCAAATACATCTTCACCCAAAAAGAGTTGAACATGAGACAGAGGAGGTGGTTGGAGTTGATAAAAGACTATGATCTAACCATTACATATCACCCTGGAAAGGCTAATGTGGTATCTGATGCTTTAAGTAGGAAGTCTATAGGGAATTTGGCAGCAATGTTGACTACTCAAAGGCATATACTGGAGGATTTGAGGAAGTTAAGAATAGAAGTACGATTACATGAACCAGGAGCACAATTAGCAAACCTTAGGGTTCAACCTACCTTGGTTGAGAGATTAAGTTGAAGTTAAGAATAGAAGTATGATGCAGAAAATGAAGCTCATGGTAGAGTCAGGCGCACCATCTGAGTTTTGCATTCACGAGGATGGATCCTTGAGGTTTGGCAATAGGCTTTGTGTGCCTAATGACCCAAATCTTAGGGTTCAACCTACCTTGGTTGAAGAGAATTAAGGTCACTGGGTACAAGTTCTCCAGAAGGCACCAAGAGTAGGGATTTGAGGAGAACCTTTTGGTGGAACAATATGAAAAGAGAAATTGCAGGATATGTCGCACGATGCTTGGTGTGTCAACAGGTGAAGATTGAACACCAAAGGCCAAGAGGGTTACAACCTCTTCCTACTCCTGAATGGAAGTGGGAACACATTAGCATGGACTTTGTAACAAAATCTGGATACCAACAGACACTCTTTGACAGAAAGAATTTGAAGGATTTTAAGGAGAAACAAATTGAAGAGAAGTTTTGAGGTAAAAAATCTTGATAGACTCATTGTTTTAGATTTAATAGCTGTAGATAGATATATTATAAGAATCGGAATTAGCTTCATCATTCTTAGAATTACTAGGGTTTGATTTTTCTAGGAAATAATATTACGTGAATCAAGTTTCAAGGAAAAGAAGAAAAATAGGTTGGCCTAGGCTATGAATTGACTTAGTCTAGAATAGTGGAAATTTTGCATATATAGGTTATTATTAATTAACTTAGGCTGTGCACATATGGTCAGATCTGGTAGTGAAAGAAGGAAAGAAAAGAATGCCTATTTGATGTTTTACGTGATCAACAAAAGAGATGAAAACATAGGCTACTAGATAGTATATTGATGTGATGAGGAGTTGTACAAAGTACAAATTCTTGAACTTTTAGGCTTCCGTATATGCTGTATAGTCCTTGAGAGAAGAAACAAAAAAAAGTAATGTTAGCCTGCTGCCATAGCTGTAGCAATCTGTGAGGGAAAAAAAAAGTAGTAAAAGGAAAAGCAGTACAAGCCATTAGGCCTCTGTACATGCAGTAAAAGCCATTAGGCCTCTATACATGCAGTAAAGGAAAAGCTGTACGTGTAGTGAAAAGAAAAGAGATAAAATAAAAATAAATAGTAATAGTGAGAATAAATAATATTAGGCTTTAATTTTGTACATTGAGAGTAAATAGTATTGTTTATGTCAATTAATAGATTTTGATCATTGTACAATTGATTTAGGATCAGATTCGTAAATTTTGAAAAGAAGAGATTGAGAGTATTACAAGATCTCTTGGTTGGTAGAGGTAAGTAACGTTTTCTTAACTAGTTATATTTTGCTAAAACTTCCCTATTTTATTTATGAAATGTTCATTTGTATTTCATTACAGATTATTATCTTAATTATTTTAGATATATTGATTTAAAGAAAAGAATTAGAGTTTTGTCTTTTTTTGAAATATTATAATGTATTTGATTTAGTTGATTATTTAGAAGTTTTGTGTCTTCAACTGGGATCAAGCAATTTTTGAATCTTGTGAAAAGAGCCAAACATTGTTTGAACTAAGATTTTATTGAATGTGATCTTTTGATATTGATTGAAAGAAAATTGAATCTGAAAAGAATCTGAACCATTTGACTATGCTTTGGACCCCGCCAATGGGGGTAAACGTTGGCACAGAAACTAGTTTCTTCTGGGGCTTACCACCGGCTTATGTGTGGTTCTGGGCCTAGTAACGGGGATATAGCGTAACCATAGTCATATTGTCTTACTTAATCATTTGAAATCTAATTGATTGCGTTATTTTAAGTAAATTGAGACTTTTGATGTTTTGAGTTTATTGTTATTTATATATAGTTTTCCGTTGCATTGTGTTATAGTTCTTAAGTCTATGAACATTTATATATTTTATTTGAATAAATGTTGCTTGATCTACCCTTTTCAACCCCATTTTAGATATACTGGTAAGGCACGCCTTATGGGTGTGCGGCGGTTGTCACGTGTCGAACTTATGTTTTGGGTTTGGGGCGTTACAATTTGTAACAACCCAAGGAAAGCGCTAGCCACATCTGCGCTTATACCCTAAAATGACTAGTCAAGTTACAATTGGAGCTCCTTGCAATTGTTAATAAAGCCCAGTTCGACCCAGTATATGCCCGATGTGGGACTTAGTGCACACACACTTATTAGAATTTGGGGCATCACAATCCCCCCCACTTAAATCCCTAATGTCCTCATTAGGGCCCATATGTCCGAGCCCACACGGGATTACTAGGTTGGCTCTGATACCACTTAATTGTAACGCCCCGAACCCAAAACATAAGTTCGACACGTGACAATCACTGCAAACCCGTAAGGCGTGCCTTACCAATGTGCCAGGCTTTACTAACAGATTCTAAAAATAATATCCTTAATATAAAGTCTCCAAATTAACATAATAACCCATAAGTTCAAGTGAATTAAAATCCATACATTGCTGTCTCAAATCTTAATAAGCAAAAGTCTATTACATAAGGTTCTTAATCAACATATAAGAAATACTAATATTATGCCTAGAAGTCCTTCTCACATAACTCTCCCGTAACGTCCGAGCTAGCTAATTCTCAGAATCTGAAATGGGAAAGAAAAAGGGGTGAGCTGGGAGGCTCAGTAAATAACTATAGTTGAAAAGGGTGGATCAAGCATTTATTCAAATAAAATATATAAAATATATAAATGTTCATAGACTTAAGAACTATAACACAATGCAGCGGAAAACTATATATAAATAACAATAAACTCAAAACATCAAAATTCTCAATTTACTTAAAATAACGCAATCAATTAGATTTCAAATGATTAAGTAAGACAATATGATTATGGTCACGCTATATCCCCGTGACTAGGCCCAGAACCACACATAGGCCGGTGGTAAGCCCCAGAAGAAACTAGTTTCTGTGCCAACGTTTACCCCCATTGGCGGGGTCCAAAGCATAGTCAAATGTTCAGTTCATATTCTTTTCAGATTCAATTTTCTTTCAATCAATATCAAAAGATCACATTCAATAAAATCTTAGTTCAAACAATGTTTGGCTCTTTTTACAAAATTCAAAAATTGCTTGATCCCAGTTGAAGACACAAAACTTCTAAATAATCAACTAAATCAAATACATTATAATATTTCAAAAAAAGACAAAACTCTAATTCTTTTCTTTAAATCAATATATCTAAAATAATTAAGATAATAATCTGTAATGAAATACAAATGAACATTTCATAAATAAAATAGGGAAGTTTTAGCAAAATATAACTAGTTAAGAAAACGTTACTTACCTCTACCAACCAAGAGATCTTGTAATCTTGTACTCTCATCAATCTCTTCTTTTCAAAATTTACGAATCTGATCCTAAATCAATTGTACAATGATCAAAATCCATTAATTGACATAAACAATATTATTTACTTTCAATGTACAAAATTAAAGCCTAATATTATTTATTCTCACTATTACTATTTATTTTTATTTTATCTCTTTTCTTTTCACTACACGTACAGCTTTTCCTTTACTGCATGTACGGAGGCCTAATGGCTTGTACTGCTTTTCCTTTTACTGCATGTTATTTACTATTTATTTTTATTTTATCTCTTTTCTTTTCACTACACGTACAGCTTTTCCTTTTACTGCATGTACAGAGGCCTAATGGCTTGTACTGCTTTTCCTTTTACTACATGTACAGAGGCCTAATGGCTTGTACTGCTTTTCCTTTTACTACTTTTTTTTTTTTTTCCTCACAGATTGCTACGGCTATGGCAGCAGGCTAACATTACTTTTTTTTGTTTCTTCTCTCAAGGACTATACAGCATATAGGGAAGCCTAAAATTTCAAGAATTTGTACTTTGTACAACTCCTCATCACATCAATATACTATCTAGTAGCCTATGTTTTCATATCTCTTTTGTTGATCACGTAAAACATCAAATAGGCATTCTTTTCTTTCCTTCTTTCACTACCAGATCTGACCATATGTGCACAGCCTAAGTTAATTAATAATAACCTATATATGCAAAGCCTTATATCCATCACATGAATTTCCACTATTCTAGACTAAGTCAATTCATAGCCTAGGCCAACCTATTTTTCTTCTTTTCCTTGAAACTTGATTCACGTAATATTATTTCCTAGAAAAATCAAACCCTAGTAATTCTAAGAATGATGAAGCTAATTCCGATTCTTATAATATATCTATCTACAGCTATTAAATCTAAAACAATGAGTCTATCAAGATTTTTTACCTCAAAACTTCTCTTTAATTTGTTTCTCCTTAAAATCCTTTAAATTTTTGCTGTTAAAGAGTGTCTGTTGGTATCCAAATAAAATTTAGAATTCTATTTATACCCCAATACAACCCATTTATTTTTATTTCAAAAAAACTCCTAAAATAATTGATTTATTTGTATTTTTACCCTATTCTTGAAATTTACTAAATTACCCACTTAACAAAATTTCTTTTCTTTCTTCATGTGGGTTACGGGTATTACAATTTCTATAGTGAAAACTGGAAATTTTGTTTTGTAATAATTCTATAGTTGGTGGAGGCGAATAGACAATGTCAATCGAGATATAAGGTTCTTGGAGTGAAAACTGGAAACTTAATAACTAATACACCCACAAACCCAATAAAAGTCGCATTGTTAAGGGAAGATAGATGTTGATAATTACAAATGCAATATACCAAGTGATTACATTAGAATGTGGACTCAACTCAGTATCCAAAGTATTTGGTTCTATAATGTTATTGAGAGCAGATTTCCCGCATGCCTATGCACTCATGATGTCATCCTTCTTATTCATTCACAACTTATTGTCTCAACTCTCCAGCAACTAGTGTGAAAGGAACCAACTATGCATTTGATGCAACATGCTATACCTGGAGCCAGAAATAGAATTTAATCCGTGGTTTTAGCCTGATAATAAAATGTACAAGCATGTTGAGATCACTAGTATTCATCAACTCGTTAGACAACATTCCTTGGAACATGACTATGAGCTAGTAAGCAAAATTATCTCACAGATTAGTTTCTTCTATTGTTAAATTTTACATGGTGCAGACCTCAAACTGAAGGCTGACTTGATAGGCATCTACCAATACCAAACTTATCAATGGAGATTCATTACCCAATATCAATTGTGTTTCAAAATCATATATCCCAAATTTCATTAATCTTATATGTATTATTCATCTTCATATGTATAAATACTTGTTACCTATTTTTTTATTTGCACTTCATGTAAAATATATAATAGAACATGAGTATTATGCACACTTTAAACAGGGTCAAATGTACACCTCAAAGTTACATCTTTGCAACTTAAACTTGCATTTTTCAATAAGATGACTCGAAATTAAACTATATTGTTATCACATTGAGGTTTCAAAATCACAAACAATACCTAATGCACTTATGCACATATATGACTACTATCTTAATAAATTGTATTGTAATTATAGTAGTAAACAACATTTAGAATAATTAAATTTATAATGATCCTGTAGTCTTGCTCAGAATGAGGTACTTTTATTTAAAAACAAGATCAATGTCCAGTATATACTCTTATTGGCAGTGGCAATTGCATATATTGAAACCCACAAGGCCATGCTATACTACTTTGAAATTAAAGTTCAAGTTTCCCCTGCCAATGCCATAGTGAAATGAAATAAATTATGATCCCAAACAGTATTTCCCATCACCAAATAAATTGCCACGTTATCAACAAATAAGCATCGGAATCAACTTTGCAACGTATCACGTCATATAATCAAGTGCAAATTTAGGATGATCCAATTATATAGTGACTTTTAAAATTATATTTGAGAGTTATCAAGGCCACGTTTTAACAAATCAAACTGTTGATCAATTAAACCTCCTTTCATGATGCTTATGCTATAGGAATAGATATAATAGTTCACAGAAAATTTAATAAGGCCACTAGTCGATCTGTTAAGACGAAACTTGTCGCCGTTAATAACTCCTACAGAAAAAGGACAAGTCCAAACGCCACTTGACCTCCAGCTCCCTTTAATTATCAGGTCTCTATTACGTGGATTTTCTCATCATCTTCCTCCTTTTTTTTTTTTTTTTTTTTATTTTTTCAGTTGCAGCTGAGAGAATTCTAGATTACACACACAAATATATATATCGATCCGATTGAAAATCTTCTATCTCACTTTTTATGTTTCACTTTATACTTCACCAATTACAATTAGTCATGTGTTAGATTGTGTTAGATTTTTTTCTATTTTAAATTGTAGTTTTTTTATAAGGAAAGGAAAAAAAACACTTGGTAAGTTATATTAGTGGGGTATAAAATGTAACACAAAAAGTGAGATAGAAGATTTTCGTTCATATTAGGTCGCCTAGCCTTTACCACCGGTGGAGATAGTGGTCCGCTATTGTCCATTATAGATTACTTCTTCTCTTGATTGAGTTTTCACAAGACAAGTGTTTGATTTCAGGAAATTGATTTACATTTATATTTACAGAATTGCATGGTTAGGCTTAATAGTCTATGTGAATTTATATACTATAATACTAGTTATTATCTACAATCACGTTTCAGTAAAAAAAAAAAATCTAAATCACGAACTTCCAATTACAGAGCAAAGTTAACTGGTGTGAAAAAATAAAAATAAAAAAAGGAAGAAGAAGAAGAACGGAAGCAACAATAAGGGAGAGAGAGAGAGAGAGAGAGTTAAGGTCTAATATGATTTATAGCATTTACCTTTTTCTTTGAGCATTTAATAAAAGAGAGAGAGAGAGAAAGAGAGAGAGAGAGTAAAAAAATGTTATAAATGAGTTTAAGTGATGTGGAGATTAATAAATGAGTAATGTTTTTTTAACCATTAGATCTCTTGGAGATCAATGGTTTAAAAAGGGTGTAACTTCAAGAGAATTACACCATTTTTAGACCATTGATTTCTATGAGATTTAATAGTTAAAAAATAACATTTATTTATTGACCTCCACATCAGCTATGCTCATTTATAGCTATCTTTTTTTTAGTCTCTCTCATTGATAAATGTTCTAAGAAAAAAGAAATTGCTATAATCATAAATGAGATTTGACCTTAACTTTTCTCTCTCCCTCCCTTATTTTCGGTTCTTCTTCTTCCAATTTGATCCAATATTTTATTCTTATCTTCTAGTACTTTCTATCCTCTAAGATAAATAAATAAAAATGGGTTAAAAAAAAAACTCAATTGATTCGGAAGACTTAAAGAAGTTCCTTGGATTGGTGATGATATTGGCAGAAGGTTAAAAAAGAACAGATTACATTGTATCCAACATCTTTTTATGAGCTTCACATTAGGTCACCTAGCCTTTACCACCGGTGGAGATAGTGGTCCGCTATTGTCCATTATAGATTACTTCTTCTCTTGACTGAGTTTTCACAAGACAAGTGTTTGATTTCAGGGAATTGATCTACATTTATATTTACAGAATTGCATGGTTAGGCTTAATAGTCTATGTGAATTTATATACTATAATACTAGTTATTATCTACAATCACGTTTCAGCAAAAAAAAAAAAAAAAATCTAAATTACGGACTTCCAATTACAGAGCAAAGTTAATTGGTGTGAAAAAATAAAAATAAAAAAAGGAAGAAGAAGAAGAACGGAAGCAACAATAAGGGAGAGAGAGAGAGAGAGAGAGTTAAGGTCTAATATGATTTATAGCATTTACCTTTTTTTTGAGCATTTAATAAAAGAGAGAGAGAGTAAAAAAATGTTATAAATGAGTTTAAGTGATGTGGAGGTTAATAAATGTTCAATGTTTTTTAACCATTAGATCTCTTGGAGATCAATGGTCTAAAAAGGGTGTAACTCTTGAGAAGTTACACCGGGATGTAACTTGAACCCATCTCATATCTTATTTAGAAAATAATAAAACAAAGAAAGAGAAAAATCATATTTTGTTAAACTTAATTATATGCATGGGTTTTTAACTAGTATATATATTACTTTGCTCATACATGTATTACCATTCTAACAACCCAAATAGGTGTATTATAGGGAGAGAGAGAGGAGATCATGAATAAGTTGGCTGTCTTTCTCATGGTTTCTTTTGTTCTTGTATCAAGTCTACTTACCCTTTCTCAAGGTAAAGCTATTTTGATATCTTTGTCAAATTTTAGCTGTGTTTTGTCATCTCAATTTTAGATAAAGTAATGAATATCAATTGATTTCTAACTCTATTTGCAAAAATAATTTGTATTTATTTCTTGTATTTGATTCTATAGGGAAGCTCAAATGGTGCCCTGAAAAGATGACCACACCGGGCACATGCGGCAACAATGGCAATTATGAATGCTTTCTTGACTTTCTGAACACATATGGAGCGAGCGCAATGCCCATGAAGTGCTCATGCCAACCTGCTTCTAAGCCTGCTCAACGCCTATGTCAATGTCTCATTGTTTGCCGAGAAAAAACACCAATAATTGAACCAACCTCTTTTGGTGGTTAATTACTCTTGTAATGTTGCCCACCTAAGAGATGATATCTTGTTTAGTTCATGAACATGAAAGAATTTCATGAGAGTTGTAATAACAACAGTAATAGCAATTCCAGTGGACTCTTTTTGCCTCTAATGCAATACCATTCCTACAGCATGTTGTTTTTCATGATAATAGTAAAGTAACAATAATTGTAAACAAGAGCTCAAAACTTCACAAGTAATTATTCAATACTCCTAAAGTACAATAAATGTGCACTTCATCCTCTCACATGAATAGTGGGTATTACTAATTAAATTCATAGTATGACTGATCACCATTCATGTGAGAAGAGGGAATATGCATTTTTTCGTATTGTGAGAGTACTAAATAATTTTCCAAATGTTTTTTTGCTAAATAAAGGCCACATCTTCTTCATTCACTTAAATGATGATACATTAATGAGAATTAGATACACAAGTCAATCACAATTTGAATTTTAAATTGATTGCTCCAATCCCACAATATCCTCTAGCCATTAATTTTTTGATTTATTCCAACTCCATAATGTTCTCCAATAATCAATGTCAACATACTCTTTCTGCTTCTAATATAACACCATGCATTCCTACAACATGTTGCTTTAGATGATTAAGAATCTCTGCCTTAGATTAAAAAAAATAAACAATTAGTAGTCTAATAGGATTAAGATTACATTATTAAGTAAACTTAGGATTATCAAAATTTGCTTGTACTCCACATAAGATTAGATGCAATGAATCTGAATTAGAGTTATATAAAAAGTTTGGGCTCAGACTTGGATTGGGCCTTGTACCTTTAACACAAGAAATGCTAAGAATATAATATATGCTTGAGAAGTTGAAAAATATGATGATTGAATTATAATTTTAAAGGAAATAATGTATCACTCTTAGCTGATGCCGGAGGATAACTTGATCCATGCACCTCGAGCACAAAGAGTAACCCAATTAACAGTATAAAGTCTGCAAATGCAAAGGATTAGCAATGATCACCAGATTCAAAGTAAAACTCAATGAAAAATGAAGTTTGCATACTTAAAAAACATGTACACTCAAAAATAATCCTATCATCTTCGGGTTGCTTCTATACAATTTCATGTATACAGGCTATAGCAGTTGTAAAGGTGTCCAGTATATGCTATTGAAAGGATTTTCCAGCCTTGTAGATCACGAGAAATTCCCTTTTATCACCGCTGCTACAGTGTAAAATAAGTGACACACATGAGACATGACCCATGCATAACTAAAAGTTTCCCACTAACTCTCACGGGGACTTACTTCATTTGTTCAAAGCTTTGAGAAAGCCAAGGCACATGAATCCAATAATGGCAAAACAAACACTGCAAAAGATGGACTATATATGAATGTGCATCCATACAGGGTGCTTTCAGCTCGTAATAAAACTGTAGGGTTAAGGTTGCACCAAAAAATGAAGGGTTTCAGTGAGTTAACTTTGTCAATTGTTTCGGTTTTTCTGTGGTTATGTGCTAAGGTTTGCTCACAGCCACAACAGCTCCAAGTGCCTCGTTTCTTCATCTTTGGTGACTCATTGGTGGATAATGGAAACAACAACAGGATTCTTACGCTTGCTAGAGCCAATTACAGGCCTTATGGCATTGATTTTCCACAGGGTGCCACAGGCCGGTTTACTAATGGTCGAACTTATGTTGATGCATTAGGTAAAAGCATTGAAATTAGAGTGATTGATCTAGAAATACTATAAATTTTATAAACTAATATGTCAACTTTTAATACAACAAAAAAATTTAAATTTATTTATTATTATGGAATTGACATACACCAATCATATTTGTCATGTCAGTTTATAAGTGTTTTTTTAGTAAATTGATAGTAATTTTATCATTCTCCTTTAAAGAAAAAAGAAAAAGAAAAAAGATAGTTACAAATGGTACTTGTCAATAAATTCCATTACTGGTTAGATATACAAATTATTAATATGTTGGCATGTTGGGTGGGTAAAGCTTCACTAGTCCATTTTCCCTAGTAGCTTGGTGCTAGTTGAGTTTAAAAGAACATTAAAGTCGTTGAAGAGTAAGCATTGCCTGAGGACTCATAACTAGGCAGATTTGAGTGCAATGTCATTAGAATTGAGCATGTCACTACAAAAAAACTTGTTCTATTTCGACCCAATTATTGTCAGGATTCATTAAAAACCCTCGAAATAAAGCTAAAAAAGCATGTGTGAGAAAAATATATTACAACTATTTCAACGGTTATTAATAAACCCTTGAATTAAGCATAGAAAAGGAAATTGACTCCTATTACTTCAACGGTCATTAATTAAAACCTCGAAATAAGGAATTAAGTCCTCCTTATTTCGACGGTCAATTAAAACTTCGAAATAGATAAAAGAAAAAAAAAAATTGCAAGGACAAAAAAAACAGATAAATTAAAAACCCTAAAAACTCTCACTCTCCCCACTCTCTCAACTGAAGGGAGGCACCAAAATATTTCTTTCTCTTCCAGGGTGTTGTAGAGCAATTATTGGGGTTAGGGCACCAATCCATTTGTACTATAAGATTCTAAATCATCTTCCACCACACGCTTCTCTCTCTCCCATATCCGATTCTACAAGGTATGATCTTCTACGGCGTTCATATCATTGCATTTCACTCGAAGTTTGTCTTTGAAAAAGTTCGAATTGATAATCGCCTTTGTCTAGGTCTGATTTATTAATTTTATTTTTCTAGTTGTTTATTTCAATTGCTTTGAAATTCTAGCACATATCGTTAACTTGTGCTGGAATTTGAGTTAGATTACATTTCTTTCGATTCATTTTGAATCTGTCTAAAGCTGGGGTTCAGAATCAGAGCTTGATTGTCGAGCCGAAGAAATTGGAGTTGTTTCAATTACTTTGTAGTTTTTGGTGCAATGGTGTGTGTGTGTATCTGTAAATGGAGATTCTAGAATCAACAATGCCTTTGTTTGTTTTTGTTCAATATGAATGATTAGAATTCGATTAAGTGTGTTATACTTTCTAGAATAAAAAATGATTAGAATTCGATTAAATTTGTTTGCTTACTTTCTAAGAATTTGTGTGTTTGGTTTGTATTTAATTCTGATTAAGTGAAATGATTGAAGCAATTTTGATATATGGTTAAGGAAGAGCTCACATTGGTGGGGGCTTTCAATCTAGCTGATTATCATGGGGCACTCTTGCGGAGGTATAGTTTCTTATTAAAGAACTTTAACTTTTGTGGGCATGCTGAATTTTGTTGGGTTTTAAAAAGTTTAGCGTTTCAATTTTGATGATTAACTTTCACATTTCTGATATCTGCAGGCACTTTACATTCTGTTCCATTTGGGAAAATGATTGTTCTTGATCTATTTGCTGAGGTCAAACCAATATGGAAAAATTCATCTCAATTCTATGGTACTCCTTATGTCTGGTAAGTAGCTCATTTTATCTTAGTAGCTGTTGTTTAAAAATCAAAGGAGTTGTTTAATCTTCAAGAGATCTCTATGATAAGTCACTTTTACTGTCCTATTTCCCCCTGAAGTGAGATTTCAATTTTATTGTAAATATGTATACTACTACTTGATCAACATTTAATATGCATCAGGTGTATGTTGCATAACTTTGGTGGAAATATTGAAATGTATGGAACTTTGGATTCGATCTCTTCAAGTTTAGTTGATGCCCGCATCAGTGAAAATTCAACCATGGTATGTTCTACTATCATGAAGTCCAAATATTGTTCCAGTCATGTATAACTTGTAAGCCTAAACTGTGGAAGGACATTTATTGTTACTCTAGACTTTCCAACATTGTGGTAGATTTGGAAGAGCAATTCAATTGCTAGTTCATATTTTATACACCAGAGTATCTGATTGATAATGTTTGCTATCTTGATTAATCTGTACTTACATATGCTGAAAAGAACTCTGGTTGTGAAAGTTATAAACCTTGGTACTTGTATCTGCTGTTACTGTAGTCTCATTAGAGCAGGCTGACTTAATTACTTATTGTAATAGGTTGGTGTTGGCATGTGCATGGAAGGGATAGAACACAATCCAGTTGTTTACGAGTAGATGTCTGAAATGGCATTTCGCAGTGAAAAAGTTCAAGTTCTGGTAATTATAGATTTTTAAATTCTATTAAATAATTGTTGTTTTAGGGAAGGACTACAATTCAATACTTTTTTTGGTCAGGACTTTTCAGTACTTGAAGTATGGAAGGGTGCAGAAAGTAAAAAGAAAATCTTTATCAAGCCTACCATTAACAGGTATAGAACAAGGATTTATTTAACTTTTGTGTTTTACCTCATATACATTTTGTTTTGACAATTTTTGGCAGCATTTTTATTATTTTTAATTTATTGCTTTTATGTTTTTTTGTGTGAATTTGAGAAATTAAAAAAAAAAAAAAAGATTCTAATGTTGCTATGCGAGCCAAGAATTGAAGTATTATTTGGTTATGTAAATGTATTCTGTTTTCATCTGCTTAAGATTTTATTCAAATTCAAATATAATATTCTTATGAGAATTGGGATCTTATACTTTTATTACCACTTTTATTACCCATGTCCGGGTAGTATTTGAGATTTATGGATCCAAATAATCTAAAAATTACATATGTTGTTAGGAATTTTATGCTTGCTATTTTGGTTTTTTCAATTCTTTTATTTTTTCTTTTGGTTGTTAAGAATTTTTAAGTTTGTTAACTAATCTTGTGTACTAACTTAAATTTTTATCTTTAGTCATTCGAGTACTTTCAAATTTTAAGGCTTTGAGGCAAGAGGGGACAGCGAGGAAGGATTACATTGGAGCAGATCCTTTGAGTAGGAGTGCAGCCATGGAAGCATTGCACGCTTACCCTGGTAGGTCTACGCTTTTGTTGGATCTGCAACTCAACATTAAAGAGGAATCTGATGAGTTCAGACTGCCGACCAAGGAGGTTTATTCTCTTTGCCATATTATACTTTGTATCTTAGTTATTTGACTTCTGAATTTCAATGAAATTTTTGTCTTGGTCAGTTGACATAGTCTATTAGGTATGTAGCTTATTTAGTACAAATGGCTAGAAACAAGAGGTGTCGAGGAAGAGAAACTAGTTCATAACCTTCCTAAGGACCTCAAGAGGGACATAAAGAACTATCTTTGCTTAGATCTTCTCAAGCGAGTGAGTACTAACTATAACAATAAATGGCCTTAAAGAAATTTTTGCTAACATGCCATTGTCCAAAACCCTCACCATGAACTTTGATTCCTGAGCCTTGAAGGCAGCATGACATTGTTCACATAACAAATTCCCTTGAAGGCAGCATGACATTGTTCACATAACAAATTCTTTTCATGCAATGTTTTGACTCTAAACATACTGCTCACTTTAATGCTTCGGTAGTATCATCTGATAAATTGTTATTTATATCTAGATAGTTATTTTGAACATATGTGGCAAGTCAATAAATTAAGGATTGAGGCAAATGATTCTACAGATGATGCACCTGAAATTGTTCCCTATTTAGCAATAAATAATTCTTCGAGGGTTTGACCCTCGATAAAAAAAAAATAAAAACACTTATTTCGTAATATCTTTTTCAAGGGTTATGACCCTCGCAAAAAGTCTTTTTTTTTTTTTTAAAGTAGTGAGCATGTGTATTAATTAATTTTTACCATAAGGTTTTAAAATTCAGTTTATGTTAACTTTTGAAACTTATTCTTCTTAATTTGTTCTTTTTGTACCTATTATGCAGCTCAACTTCTAGGGTTTCCAAATTACATTCCACCCTATTCAAGGACTAGGGGCCCTGCACTTATTCGTTGCAGTTGAAAATAATACTTTTGTCTAGTGTCGACCACAACTTTGATAACTGCTTGAGCTCGTTGCCAGCTACCCAAACTTTCCAAATTTTGGCTTATGAAATTTAGGTTTTAGTTAGAATTTTGTGAACAGTATAGCCTAAATTAACCCATACTTTTTTTCCCTATGTTTCATTAGCCTTGTTATGTTTGCTTGCTTGTTCTATTTATTTTTGTTTTTGCAGTGGCCACCCGCTCTCCTTCTCTTGATAGTAATTTTCCAATTTAAGCTTCTCAAACTAAATGGCGAGCTTCATAAAGCTCATGTAAGAGGCAGTTTCCTTAATTTGTTAATTTGAAAACTATAGGACTTAATTTATTACACCTCCTAAACTATATGATTTAAAATGTAATTTTCCCAATTTTTTTACCTGTTTTTGTAGAAACTTTTTAATTTTTTGGGGATAAATACTTTATTTGAGATTTGATGGAATTTACTCCTACACTTTCTGCAAACTCGAAAAGAGGAGACAGAGTATCTTCCTGGTGGCCAGCTATAAACTACAAAGTCCTATTGCTTTTTGAATTTTATAAAGTTGAGAAAGAGTAATTATCCGCTAAATATTGCACTTCAAATCATTAATCAGGACATGCTGTAACTTTGTTTGCACACGATTTCTGTTTTGCTCAATGTTTAAAGTCATTTCATGAATAAATGGAAAAGGCTGAGCAATTCTCATTGTTTCAAATGATTACGTGAATAAAGGGAAAAGGCTGAACAATGCTCACTATTTCAGTCCAATTTTTTTGACAGGCTTCAGTCGTTTCAATCTTGCGAGCATACTTTTTGACCTGTCTTTTTCACATTATAATGATCTCACAGAGATAAAAAACACAAAACCCAAATTTACAAAGAGGAAACCAAAAGGAGAGAGAGGTATACCACACCATCTGCTTGACCCACCTAGGTGTTTGTGCGCGAGAGCCCTGCGCACAGTTTTCGGAGAGTGGGTTCTTTGCATTCTTGGACTTGGGATTCAACTTGCTTGGGTCACTGCTGCCGCTGAGGGACCGTGAGTCCGAGATCACCGAGGAGGCGTGGATGGGGATTTTGGGTTGGTGGTTTTTGAGAAGGAGGAGTTGGAGCTGGAGCTGGAGTTGGAGTGGGAGAGGGTTTGTGGTAAGGAGGAGTGAGAAAAGGAGAGGACTTGAGGTTGAGGGTGATACGAAGAGGAGTCGGGCAAAATTGAAGCAAAAATCAGGAATAAAATAAACACAAAATAAGCCTAAAAAATTAGTAAAAAAATAATAATGGTATGTCAAATTGTGAGGAAGTCAATAAAAAAAATTTCGGTTTTCCATTATAGTATATATATGTATATATATATTATAGATTATAGATTTAATTGATAAAGAATTTTTTTCTTTGAAAGAAGTATTCACGCGCAACGCTCATCACAGCCTCTACAAGCTGTAGTTGTCACACCAAAGAATTTGAAAAAATGTTATACGAAAGCAACAAAGTACCCACCAAAAATAACTAAAATAGGGAGGGGGAGAAGAGAATTGGAGAGTAAAACTATGATTTCCGACAGGAGCCATTCTTCATTTTATTATGTACATTTATTCAGGATAAGATAATATGTACATGAGACCAGTTCTTTAAAAAAACTTTGTGGTGGGGAAGACCAGGTTAAGGGGCAATATAGCCACGTGAATCCAAATCAAGGCCAGATATATACCAACCCCTCAGCCCAAGCCCAAGAATGAGCATGGGGCCGATTTTGGAACGATCCATAATATTAATATCTAGAAATATTAATGCAAGATATGTAATGTTGGGCTACTTAAACTCATCCATATTTTATTTTATTTTTTGAGGGAACGTAAACTCATCCACATAATGTTAGAAATTTGGACTCTTACATGAAAACTATAGATTGCGTGTATTAAGGTCCTTAAGGAGATCATTACATTTACTTTTTTTTTCGTGGAAAGATTAGGTTAGCTAGGTTAGGGATAGTTTTTTACGCCGTCTTCACATCCAATTTTTGGAGCTTAAGGTAAAGATGTTATTATGCTAGAATAAGGCAAATAGAGGCAAATCACACCACAAGAGAAAATGTTTTCTCATAGTCTACACTCTCCCTTTGGCTATATTTTTTCACCACTAATCGGGTCTTGTACTTATCTATGGAACCATCTGTCTTCCTCTTAATTTTGAGAACCAACTCATTCCCAATTGACTTTCTCCCAAGAGGTAGATCCACAAGTTCCCAAACTTAGTTTGTCCTCATAAACTCTATTTCTTCTTACATGACAATCATCCATTCATTGTATGCAGGGGCTGACATAGTCTCATCATATGAGCTAGGCTTTATGTTATCTTGCGAAGCACATATGAAGGATTCCCCTTCAATTCCAAAACACCGGTGTGGAACATTTCCACGTTGACTTTTGCACAAGTGAAGGTTGTGGGAGTCATATCCTTATGGGACGCTCCCACTAGGAGTGATCTCTCTCCTGCTATCCTCAAGAGTAGTGGTCGAAGTGTCATCCCATGACACTACCATCTTCAAGTTTTGACCCACATCTCCTCTACTAGGGAAATCAATATCCATTAATTCCAAATCACGTGACTCAATTTCAGTCACTCCCTTATCTAGATATTCACCCAACATTACATAGCCCTTAGATTCATCAAAGTATCGGATTAATACACTATACACTTATTCTTTCTATGGCCAAATTTCCCATGTTTATGGGTGGCGTTGTGGACGTAACATGAGCAAATTACTCCAATTTGATTTCTTACCAGACCACAAATTGTACAGAGTGGGGGGTACCGATTAACTCTATTTAAGATGTAGGTTACAGTCCTAAATGCATCCCCCCACAATGATATTAGGAGGTTGACTTGCGCCATCATCGATTTGACCATGACTAGCAAGGTTCAATTCTTCCTTTCCACTACACCGTTTCGTTGCAGAGTTCCAGGAATTGTCAAATGTCTACGGATCCCCTTATTCTCACAAAATTCTTTAAATTGCTCAGATAGATACTCGCATCCACGGTCAATTCTACAAGTTGTAATGATTCTCTCCATTTGGTTCTTAACCAAGTTCACGAAATTCTGAATCAATCCAATGCTTTTGACTTATGAATGTGACGAAGTAAGAGCATACGTGCCTTGCCCTCACATTCATTGGGCCACATCCATCAAAATGTATTAATTCTAAGGGGACAATTGCTCTAAAATCCTTTCCAAAAGGCTTTCTAGTTGAATTTCCAGCTAGGCAATCCTCACAAGTTGGAAGGTAGATTTTAGCAAGTGGACCTAAAAGTCCTTCTTGAGATAGCCTAGTCGTCATGTCTTGTCCAATGTGCCCCAACCAAGCATGCCAATTCAATGCATCATTATCATATTGAGTGAATCACAAGTATAACAATCAACATCCGAAATAAATTGTCATTCGAAACAAAAGCATTTCCAAAATAAATGGACCCCAAATAAATTGTCTACAATGCAACCATGAAAGCAAAAACTGAAACCAAGTTCTAACGAAACATTAACTGAAAGTAGATTTAGTCTTATTTCAAGCGTATAAAGTACAACATGGAGTTAAAGGGTGGTGTGTCCATGACATAATTGAATTTTATAAGTGTCAATCCTAAGTACCTGCACCCTAGACTCGTTCCCCAAAAGTACTCTACTAGAACTTTCTTCGGTTTAATGCAATCTTGAGCGAAGTGACGGACTTACCCTACAATTAAAGCATGTTTGTTCACCTTGCTTGCTTCCACCATGTTTGCTACTTGGGCGCTTGGTAGTATTGGCTCTCTTTAGGGGTTTTCTTCCATCTTGACACCATTCGGATGCTTTCCCATGACCCTTGCGCTTGGCCTTAGATGCTTGGTGATGGCCATGTCTAGCAAAGAAAGCAAAACTTTGTCCTTGCACCACACGACGCTCAGCCTTAAGCTCAAGATTATGTGAAAGGTCCTCGAGCTTTTGAATTCTCTCATTGTGGGTCATATTAAGCTTCATTTTTTCCCATGAGTTAGGAAAGGAATGGATCATAGCTTCAATTTTCTTCTCATTAGTTAGATTATTCCTAGCCGCTTCAACTTGTAGATCATTTTCCTCAGATGCTCTTACATGGAATCACCATGCTACACCCTTTAGGTATCAAATTTCAATGCCAGCACGTAGTCAAGTGACTGTGGTCCCTCCAAATTTCGCCTTCAAGGCAATCCACATGTCCTAAGCAGTACCAAAGCTTTCAAACTCACCAATGGGGTCGTTATGCATGCTGCTCAATATGGTAAAGTGCACACAATGATCCTTCTTGCGCCATCTTTTTTTTGCTTCAATGTTTCTATGATATTAAGCATTGTTCCCTTGCTTAGGCTTATCCATTAAGTTGGTCAATGTCTCCAAGACTTTCAACTCATCTTGCGCCATGCAACTTCTCTCCTTTGTTCAAGTCAACAACAATAGTCTTTGATGTCATCACTACATTCACACAATTTAGGACATTGTACATATATAGGTAAGCAGAAAACATGCACACAATCATTTTTGCAGCAACAAAGATGGCATTTCACACAAGACATAAAATCGAGGCATCGTTATGCTTAGAATCATCTTCCAAGTACAAGTGTTACACTACCATGATTAATGTATTTATTATGCAAAAATATTCATGGGAGGGTCCAACCTATTCCACCATAGTTTCCATTAGTGTCATATTTTAGCATGGTACTATTTGCATTTTTTCATTAAAATTTTCTTTATTTATTTATTATTCATGAAAGAAACAACCTTAAGATCATGTGAAGAAAATTCTAAAGTGTAACAAACAAAGTAGGAAAAATGCAAAATTTATGCTTCCAATATACAGACACATATTGGTGTGACCACAAAGTTGTTTCAAGATTTTTTTTAAGGTTTACATTATTTCTAAAATTTCCAAGAAGCTATATAAAATTGCACATTTCACCAAAAATCTTGAAAAGTTATATTTTTGGCCTTTGTGTGTCCAAGAACATATTAGTTCATTAACCCATTCTATAATTTTATAAAATTTCCATAATTTTAATCCTTATATCAAGAAGAATTAAAAATTACAAAAAATTAAATCATGCAACTAAAAATTATGGAAAAATATGAGTTATATGGTTTATGTATGTAGTAACTATTTGATGTGGTTTTCCACAAGTTTTATATAGGTTTTCCTAATTTTTTCAATTTTTTATTGTCAATCACAAACAACAAAATTTACTAAAAATACAAGAGACAACTTTTAATTCTGACATACCATTCCAGGGGTCTACCCTCAACTCCTAGAGGAGGGTGGCCCAAAAACTTCTACAAAAACATGTTGCACGCCTCCCCCGCGCGCGAGTGGGCGTCCAAGGCCATTTTTTTCTTCAAAAATAATTTATTAATTATTTTAGTATCATAATTTTTTTTTTTTAAGAAAACATTATTATAATTCTTGGACACACAAAGACCAAAATTATGAATTTTTAAGATTGTTGATGAAATTTGTAATTTTCTATAATTTTATATAGCTTCTTGGAAATTTTAGAAATGATGTAAAATCCCTTATAAAAGTCTAGGAAAACATTTGTGGTCACACCAATCTATGTGTGTATATTGGAAGCATAAATTTTGCATTTTTCCTATTTTGTTTGTTACACTTTGAATTTACTTTACATGATCTTAAGGTTGTTTCTTTCATGAATAATTACTAAATAAAGAAAAGGGTTATGAAAAAAAGCAAATAGAATCATGCTAAAATATAACACAAATGGAACCAGGGTGGACTAGGTAGGACCCTTTTATGATGCCCAATTAATAAATTAATCATGGAAGTGTAACACTTGTACATGGACAATGCTTCTAAGAATAGCGATACCTTGAATATTATGTCTTGTGTGAAATGTCATGTTTGATGCTGCAAAAATGATTGTGTGTATATTTTTTGCTTGCCTATATATGTGTAATGTCCTAAATCATGTGTGTGTGAATAGAATGATGGCATTAAAGACTGCTGTTGCTAACCTGAACTACGAAGAGAAGTTGGTTGGCAAGAACTATGATATTTGACACTGTAAGATCCAATACCTCCTCCATAAGTTGAAAGTCTTGAAGACATTGACCAACTTAATGGATGAACATGAGCAAGGGAACAGTGCTCAGAACTGTAGAGACATTGAAGCATACAAAAGTTGGCGAAAGAAGGATCGTTGTGTGCGCTTTTCCATGTTCACAAGAATGAATAACAACCTCATTGGCAAGTTTGAGAGCTATAGTATTGCCCAGGACATATGGATCACCTTGAAAGAGAAATTTGGAGGGACCACAGTCACTCGACTGTGTGCGGGCATTGAAATTTGATACCTAAAGCATGCAGTGTGGTGATTCCATGCAAAAGAATTTGAGGATAATGTCTTCAATGATCCACGAGTTGAAGTTGCTGGGAATATCTTACTGATGAGAAGCATATCAAAGTTATGATTTATTCCCTCCCTAACTCTTTGGAACAATTGAAGCACACTATAACGCATAATGAGGGCATTCAAAAGCTCGAGGACCTATCACGTAGTATTGAGCTTGAGGCTGAGCATCGTGTGCCGCAAGAATAGAGTTTGGGTTATTTTGCTAGATATGGCTAGCGCCAAGCCTCTAAGGCCAAGCACAAGGGTCATGGGAAAACACCCGAACGAGAGCCAATATTGCCAAGTGCCCAAAGGGCAAGAATCGTGGAAGCAAGCAAGGTGAACAAGCATGTTTTAACTTAGTTGGTCACATCGTGATTGCACTGAGCTGAAGAAGGTACTAGTAGACCCATTTTCTCTTACTCTGTGTTATGTAGCATCACAAGTACTGATTGCTCGCTCTTTCCTTGATAGGACTGTAGACACATGAGCAATATACTATGTAGCGAGAGATAGAGTTAGGTTTCATAGAGCACCATCAAATTTCAGTTGATGTAGACGCCTCATTTTGTTACCTATATTTCATTCACAACATGCATGAGAGCTTTACAGACTAAAAATCCTAAAAGCGGATCTCGACACGAAAATTCGTGCATTTCTATGGTTTTTGGTCAATTCACACGAGTCATTAGGTCAACACGATTAAAACGATGCGTCATGCACTCAAATTGGATCAATAACGAGAAAGTTATCGCCGATCAAAGTTTTGACGATTCAAGTCCGCATTAACTTAAATGTACATGCATACATACAATTATATCTCAGACATATATGTCAAAAATACATTTGGGCCTCAATCTGCAACTCCAAGAAGAACCGTAACAACACCCAAGAATTTCTTCTTTGATATGGGTTTTTTAATAGATTAGGGTTTAATCTCTCTTAGCTAATAGCATTTTAGCCTTCCTTAAATAGTGTAGCAAGTAGTGCAAGTAACTCCAAGAAGTAGCTGACTTATAGAAGTGATTGAGAATTAGGCTTCCCACATTTGAGCTTAAGTAAATCTCAATAGATCGAGATGCAATCGAGGTTCAATCGAACTTACAAAAACTTCCTTTCCTTGAGATGATCTTAGGTCTTGGCCTTGATCTTGAAATAGGACTTTAAGACTCAAAGAGACATACAATTTGACATGATTTGCCAACACTAACAAAACATGGACCTAACAATCTCCCCATTTATAAACTCGTAACAAATCCCGAAAAAAAAATCCCAAAAAAAAAAGAGATGAAACAATAGAGGAAAATAAATAAACCAAACCATGAAAGAATTAATTTTTCTGAATTTGAGCGAAGTGGAAAACACTAATCATGTAAATCTACTTGATTAAGGTTTTATTTGTCAGGTCATAGATCTCATGCAATTAAATATATGAGACTGGAAAGACAGGATGCCTTTCGAAGGAAAAAATAATAGGCATACAAAATACGCATTAAACCAGCATTAAACCATGAATTTTTAATGCGTTGGTTCTCGAGTTTTGTGAGAAAACCAAGTACACCTCTTTGCAACAAAATAATAATTCCAAGTCTCTTCTCACGTGCAGTTATGCCCAATACTAAGCCTCTAGACGCCTTTGTCTTGTGCTTGTCAATGTGAAGATAACACAACCTTGAGCACTTCATGTAAATCCACGAACCAAGTCCTAGGGTTGTTGATGGAACCTTAAGACAATGAGAGAGAGAGAGAGAGAGAGAGAGAGAGAGAGAGGAAGATGGCTAGAGTTTCGTGCTTCTGCTTTCACTTTGTCAGTCTTAAATGTATGCACGTTTTTTCTAGAAAGAAGTGTATTTATATTGTTCATTTTGGAAACCAAAACTAAGGTTTTGTCGTGATGGGCTGCCCACATGCATTATTTTGTTTGATGAAGGGAGGATTGATAGGATTACCTATTTGAGCTAACCCAAAGTGACCCAAATGCTAACACCTTCGAAGTGTGACTTCGCTTCACTCCCCTAGAAGAAACCAAAGCACTTTCATGCAAAAAAGAAATAATAAAAAAAGTTGGTCAATGATTATTTTTCCTTCTCCAAAACAAATTGTTGAAGTAACGGAAGTTTTTTACACTAATTAAGTTAGGCCAAATTACAGTCTATGTGTGAATTAAATTAAATAACCTTCCAAGCAATAGAGAGATATATAATCACGCAATAATCAAGAATATCAACATCACAAGAACACGCCAAAATTACGTGGAAAACCCTCCCCAATGTAGAGGGAAAAACCACGGAACAAATCCGATCAATCAA
>OU015761.1:48852567-48935196 GCA_907173295.1 Fagus sylvatica
CGGGTTTAATGGGCTTGCAAGTGTTTTTTAGACCAAGTTAAAAAATCAGTCCAAATCTGAACACATTTCCAACACAGAATTGAAATTCCAAATACAGACTCATATATCCTTTTTTACACAATTCCAAATACACACAATCTCATCAGATTTCCAAAACTCAAAGTACAGTGTTCCACAAATATCTTTTATACACAAATCACCACAATACAAAATCACCAAATACAAAATCACCTAATACACAATCAACAAATCAAATATCAGGTGAGATCTATTCGGTTGGAGGAGAACCTGATCCGGCGAGAATCGGCCTAGATCTGGCGAGATCTCACCAGATCCGGCGAGAATCATGCTAGATCTGACGAGATCTCACCAGATCCGGCAAGAACTCGTTAGATCCGGCGAGATCTTTGCTTGAATAGACTCGGACCACTCGGTGGAAAAGATCTGAGGAGGTTGATGCCGTGACTCGTGAGGCCGTGAGGTGACTCGTGAGGACTGAGGAGGTCGAGGGCGTGAGGCTGTGAGGCCGTGAGGTGAGGAGGTTGAGGGCATGAGGGTGAGGGTGAGGGCGAGAGGCCGTGAGGTGAGGCGTGGAGGCTGCGCCGTGCGGTGAGAGAGAGAATGAGAGCAGGGGTGAGAAATCGGGTTTGGGAGTTTTTCAATTTTGCCCTAGACTTTAGAAGACTAAAGAGTAAAGCAGTAAGTTATTGGGTCATGGGTGAACGGGTAGGCAGTATCAGCAGCGGGCGGGTATGGGGATTTTGGGTACTGGGTTAGTGTTTATATAGGTTTATATATATATATATATTTGTCGGGCGGGCGGGTATCCACCCGACCAAATTCTCTAAAACCGTTATCCGTCCGTTATCCGGATATTTAAAATATCCGTATCCGTATCCGTCCGTATATATGCGAGCGGGCGGCGACGGGCGGCCGGATTGGTCGGGCGGGTCGGGTTCTACGGTTTTTTGCCCACCCCTAGTTACGGGTATTACAATTTCTATAGTGGAAACTGGAAATTTTGTTTTGTAATAATTCTATAGTTGGTGGAGGCAAATAGACAATGTCAATCGAGATATAAGGTTGGAGTGAAAACTGGAAACTTAATAACTAATACACCCACAAACCCAATAAAAGTCGCATTGTTAAGGGAAGATAGATGTTGATAATTACAAATGCAATATACCAAGTGATTACATTAGAATGTGGACTCAACTCAGTATCCAAAGTATTTGGTTCTATAATGTTATTGAGAGCAGATTTCCCGCATGCCTCTGCACTCATGATGTCATCCTTCTTATTCATTCACAACTTATTGTCTCAACTCTCCAGCAACTAGTGTGAAAGGAACCAACTATGCATTTGATGCAACATGCTATACCTGGAGCCAGAAATAGAATTTAATCCGTGGTTTTAGCCTGATAATAAAATGTACAAGCATGTTGAGATCACTAGTATTCATCAACTCGTTAGACAACATTCCTTGGAACATGACTATGAGCTAGTAAGCAAAATTATCTCACAGATTAGTTTCTTCTATTGTTAAATTTTACATGGTGCAGACCTCAAACTGAAGGCTGACTTGATAGGCATCTACCAATACCAAACTTATCAATGGAGATTCATTACCCAATATCATCAATTGTGTTTCAAAATCATATATCCCAAATTTCATTAATCTTATATGTATTATTCATCTTCATATGTATAAATACTTGTTACCTATTTTTTTATTTGCACTTCATGTAAAATATATAATAGAACAATACACTTTAAACAGGGTCAACATGAGGATTATGCACACTCAAAGTTAAACAGGGTCAAATGTACACCTCAAAGTTACATCTTTGCAACTTAAACTTGCATTTTTCAATAAGATGACTCGAAAATATATTGTTATCACATTGAGGTTTCATAATCACAAACAATACCTAATGCACTTATGCACATATATGACTACTATCTTAATAAATTGTATTGTAATTATAGTAGTAAACAACATTTAGAATAATTAAATTTATAATGATCCTGTAGTCTTGCTCAGAATGAGGTACTTTTATTTAAAAACAAGATCAATGTCCAGTATATACTCTTATTGGCAGTGGCAATTGCATATATTGAAACCCACAAGGCCATGCTATACTACTTTGAAATTAAAGTTCAAGTTTCCCCTGCCAATGCCATAGTGAAATGAAATAAATTATGATCCCAAACAGTATTTCCCATCACCAAATAAATTGCCACGTTATCAACAAATAAGCATCGGAATCAACTTTGCAACGTATCACGTCATATAATCAAGTGCAAATTTAGGATGATCCAATTATATAGTGACTTTTAAAATTATATTTGAGAGTTATCAAGGCCACGTTTTAACAAATCAAACTGTTGATCAATTAAACCTCCTTTCATGATGCTTATGCTATAGGAATAGATATAATAGTTCACAGAAAATTTAATAAGGCCACTAGTCGATCTGTTAAGACGAAAATTGTCGCCGTTAATAACTCCTACAGAAAAAGGACAAGTCCAAACGCCACTTGACCTCCAGCTCCCTTTAATTATCAGGTCTCTATTACGTGGATTTTCTCATCATCATTCCTCCTTTTTTTTTTTTGCAGCAGCTGAGAGAATTCTAGATTACACACACAAATATATATATCGATTCGAATGAAAATCTTCTATCTCACTTTTTATGTTTCACTTTATACTCCACCAATCACAATTAGTCATGTGTTAGATTTTTTTCCATTTTAAATCTTAATTTTTTTTTTTATAAGGAAAGGAAAAAAAACACTTGGTAAGTTATATTAGTGGAGTATAAAATATAACACAATTAAAGTTACTTCTTCTCTTTACCACCGATTGAGATTTTCACCGCTAAGACATTATAGTTACTTCTTGATTTCAGGGAATTGACAAGTGTTTGATTTCATTTAATTTACAGATTTGGTTTAGGCTTAATAGTCTATGTGAATTTATATACTATAATACTAGTTATTATCTACAATCACGTTTCAGCAAAAAAAAAAAAAAAATCCAAATTCCAAAGAAGCAAAACCCAATTACAAGCAACTTTAGTTAATCTATTGTGTAAAAATATAAATAGAAGAAGAAGAACGGAAGCAAGACAATAAGGGAGAGAGAGAGAGAGAGAGAGTTAAGGTCTAATATGATTTATAGCATTTACCTTTTTTTTGAGCATTTAATAAAAGAGAGAGAGAGTAAAAAAATGTTATAAATGAGTTTAAGTGATGTGGAGGTTAATAAATGTTCAATGTTTAAATTTAACCATTAGATCTCTTGGAGATCAATGGTCTAAAAAGGGTGTAACTCTTGAGAAGTTACACCGGGTGTAACTTGAACCCATCTCATATCTTATTTAGAAAATAATAAAACAAAGAAAGAGAAAAATCATATTTTGTTAAACTTAATTATATGCATGGGTTTTTAACTAGTATATATATTACTTTGCTATTACATTCTAACAACCCAAATGGTGTATTACCAGGGAGAGACAGAGGAGATTCTATGACAACCCAAATAGGTGTATTATAGGGAGAGAGAGGAGATCATGAATAAGTTGGCTGTCTTTCTCATGGTTTCTTTTGTTCTTGTATCAAGTCTACTTACCCTTTCTCAAGGTAAAGCTATTTTGATATCTTTGTCAAATTTTAGCTGTGTTTTGTCATCTCAATTTTAGATAAAGTAATGAATATCAATTGATTTCTAACTCTATTTGCAAAAATAATTTGTATTTATTTCTTGTATTTGATTCTATAGGGCAAGCTCAAATGGTGCCCTGAAAAGATGACCACACCGGGCACATGCGGCAACAATGGCAATTATGAATGCTTTCTTGACTTTCTGAACAAATATGGAGCGAGCGCAATGCCCATGAAGTGCTCATGCCAACCTGCTTCTAAGCCTGCTCAACGCCTATGTCAATGTCTCATTGTTTGCCGAGAAAAAACACCAATAATTGAACCAACCTCTTTTGGTGGTTAATTACTCTTGTAATGTTGCCCACCTAAGAGATGATATCTTGTTTAGTTCATGAACATGAAAGAATTTCATGATAGTTGTAATAACAACAGTAATAGCAATTCCAGTGGACTCTTTTTGCCTCTAATGCAATACCATTCCTACAGCATGTTGTTTTTCATGATAATAGTAAAGTAACAATAATTGTAAACAAGAGCTCAAAACTTCACAAGTAATTATTCAGTACTCCTGAAGTACAATAAATGTGCCCTTCATCCTCTCATATGAATAGTGGGTATTACTAAAAATTCATGGTATATATGACTGATCACCATTCATGTGAGAAGAGGGAATATGCATTTTTTCGTATTGTGAGAGTACTAAATAATTTTCCAAATGTTTTTTTGCTAAATAAAGGCCACATCTTCTTCATTCACTTAAATGATGATACATTAATGAGAATTAGATACACAAGTCAATCACAATTTGAATTTTAAATTGATTGCTCCAATCCCACAATATCCTCTAGCCATTAATTTTTTGATTTATTCCAACTCCATAATGTTCTCCAATAATCAATGTCAACATACTCTTTCTGCTTCTAATATAACACCATGCATTCCTACAACATGTTGCTTTAGATGATTAAGAATCTCTGCCTTAGATTAAAAAAAAAAAACAATTAGTAGTCTAATAGGATTAAGATTACATTATTAAGTAAACTTAGGATTATCAAAATTTGCTTGTACTCCACATAAGATTAGATGCAATGAATCTGAATTAGAGTTATATAAAAAGTTTGGGCTCAGACTTGGATTGGGCCTTGTACCTTTAACACAAGAAATGCTAAGAATATAATATATACTTGAGAAGTTGAAAAATATGATGATTTAATTATAATTTTAAAGGAAATAATGTATCACTCTTAGCTGATGCCGGAGGATAACTTGATCCATGCACCTCGAGCACAAAGAGTAACCCAATTAACAGTATAAAGTCTGCAAATGCAAAGGATTAGCAATGATCACCAGATTCAAAGGAAAACTCAATGAAAAATGAAGTTTGCATACTCAAAAAACATGTACACTCAAACATTATCCTATCATCTTCGGGTTGCTTCTATACAATTTCATGTATACAGGCTATAGCAGTTGTAAAGGTGTCCAGTATATGCTATTGAAAGGATTTTCCAGCCTTGTAGATCACGAGAAATTCCCTTTTATCACCGCTGCTACAGTGTAAAATAAGTGACACACATGAGACATGACCCATGCATAACTAAAAGTTTCCCACTAACTCTCACGGGGACTTACTTCATTTGTTCAAAGCTTTGAGAAAGCCAAGGCACATGAATCCAATAATGGCAAAACAAACACTGCAAAAGATGGACTATATATGAATGTGCATCCATACAGGGTGCTTTCAGCTCGTAATAAAACTGTAGGGTTAAGGTTGCACCAAAAAATGAAGGGTTTCAGTGAGTTAACTTTGTCAATTGTTTCGGTTTTTCTGTGGTTATGTGCTAAGGTTTGCTCACAGCCACAACAGCTCCAAGTGCCTCGTTTCTTCATCTTTGGTGACTCATTGGTGGATAATGGAAACAACAACAGGATTCTTACGCTTGCTAGAGCCAATTACAGGCCTTATGGCATTGATTTTCCACAGGGTGCCACAGGCCGGTTTACTAATGGTCGAACTTACGTTGATGCATTAGGTAAAAGCATTGAAATTAGAGTGATTGATCTAGAAATACTATAAATTTTATAAACTAATATGTCAACTTTTAATACAACAAAAAAATTTAAATTTATTTATTATTATGGAATTGACATACACCAATCATATTTGTCATGTCAGTTTATAAGTGTTTTTTTTAGTAAATTGATAGTAATTTTATCATTCTCCTTTTCAGAAAAAAGAAAAAGAAAAAAGATAGTTACAAATGGTACTTGTCAATAAATTCCATTACTGGTTAGATATACAAATTATTAATATGTTGGCATGTTGGGTGGGTAAAGCTTCACTAGTCCATTTTCCCTAGTAGCTTGGTGCTAGTTGAGTTTAAAAGAACATTAAAGTCGTTGAAGAGTAAGCATTGCCTGAGGACTCATAACTAGGTAGATTTGAGTGCAATGTCATTAGAATTGAGCATGTCACTACAAAAAAAAACTTGTTCTATTTCGACCCAATTATTGTCAGGATTCATTAAAAACCCTCGAAATAAAGCTAAAAAAGCATGTGTGAGAAAAATATATTACAACTATTTCAACGGTTATTAATAAACCCTTGAATTAAGCATAGAAAAGGAAATTGACTACCTCCTTACTTCAACGGTCATTAATTAAAACCTCGAAATAAGGAATTAAGTCCTCCTTATTTCGACGGTCAATTAAAACTTCGAAATAGATAAAAGAAAAAAAAAAATTGCAAGGACAAAAAAAACAGATAAATTAAAAACCCTAAAAACTCTCACTCTCCCCACTCTCTCAACTGAAGGGAGGCACCAAAATATTTCTTTCTCTTCCAGGGTGTTGCAGAGCAATTATTAGGGGTTAGGGCACCAATCCATTTGTACTATAAGATTCTGAATCATCTTCCACCACACGCTTCTCTCTCTCCCATATCCGATTCTACAAGGTATGATCTTCTACGGCGTTCATATCATTGCATTTCACTCGAAGTTTGTCTTTGAAAAAGTTCGAATTGATAATCGCCTTTGTCTAGGTCTGATTTATTAATTTTATTTTTCTAGTTGTTTATTTCAATTGCTTTGAAATTCTAGCACATATCGTTAACTTGTGCTGGAATTTGAGTTAGATTACATTTCTTTCGATTCATTTTGAATCTGTCTAAAGCTGGGGTTCAGAATCAGAGCTTGATTGTCGAGCCGAAGAAATTGGAGTTGTTTCAATTACTTTGTAGTTTTTGGTGCAATGGTGTGTGTGTGTATCTGTAAATGGAGATTCTAGAATCAACAATGCCTTTGTTTGTTTTTGTTCAATATGAATGATTAGAATTCGATTAAGTGTGTTATACTTTCTAGAATAAAAAATGATTAGAATTCGATTAAATTTGTTTGCTTACTTTCTAAGAATTTGTGTGTTTGGTTTGTATTTAATTCTGATTAAGTGAAATGATTGAAGCAATTTTGATATATGGTTAAGGAAGAGCTCACATTGGTGGGGGCTTTCAATCTAGCTGATTATCATGGGGCACTCTTGCGGAGGTATAGTTTCTTATTAAAGAACTTTAACTTTTGTGGGCATGCTGAATTTTGTTGGGTTTTAAAAAGTTTAGCGTTTCAATTTTGATGATTAACTTTCACATTTCTGATATCTGCAGGCACTTTACATTCTGTTCCATTTGGGAAAATGATTGTTCTTGATCTATTTGCTGAGGTCAAACCAATATGGAAAAATTCATCTCAATTCTATGGTACTCCTTATGTCTGGTAAGTAGCTCATTTTATCTTAGTAGCTGTTGTTTAAAAATCAAAGGAGTTGTTTAATCTTCAAGAGATCTCTATGATAAGTCACTTTTACTGTCCTATTTCCCCCTGAAGTGAGATTTCAATTTTATTGTAAATATGTATACTACTACTTGATCAACATTTAATATGCATCAGGTGTATGTTGCATAACTTTGGTGGAAATATTGAAATGTATGGAACTTTGGATTCGATCTCTTCAAGTTTAGTTGATGCCCGCATCAGTGAAAATTCAACCATGGTATGTTCTACTATCATGAAGTCCAAATATTGTTCCAGTCATGTATAACTTGTAAGCCTAAACTGTGGAAGGACATTTATTGTTACTCTAGACTTTCCAACATTGTGGTAGATTTGGAAGAGCAATTCAATTGCTAGTTCATATTTTATACACCAGAGTATCTGATTGATAATGTTTGCTATCTTGATTAATCTGTACTTACATATGCTGAAAAGAACTCTGGTTGTGAAAGTTATAAACCTTGGTACTTGTATCTGCTGTTACTGTAGTCTCATTAGAGCAGACTGACTTAATTACTTATTGTAATAGGTTGGTGTTGGCATGTGCATGGAAGGGATAGAACACAATCCAGTTGTTTACAAGTAGATGTTTGAAATGGCATTTCGCAGTGAAAAAGTTCAAGTTCTGGTAATTATAGATTTTTAAGTTCTATTAACTAATTGTTGTTTTAGGGAAGGACTACAATTCAATACTTTTTTTGGTCAGGACTTTTCAGTACTTGAAGTATGGAAGGGTGCAGAAAGTAAAAAGAAAATCTTTATCAAGCCTATACCATTAACAGGTATAGAACAAGGATTTATTTAACTTTTGTGTTTTACCTCATATACATTTTGTTTTGACAATTTTTGGCAGCATTTTTATTATTTTTAATTTATTGCTTTTATGTTTTTTGTGTGAATTTGAGAAACTCAAAAAAAAAAAAAAAAAAAAAAAAAAAAAGAAAAAAAAAAAAAAGATGCTAATGTTGCTATGTGAGCCAAGAATTGAAGTATTATTTGGTTATGTAAATGTATTCTGTTTTCATCTGCTTAAGATTTTATTCAAATTCAAATATAATATTCTTATGAGAATTGGGATCTTATACTTTTATTACCACTTTTATTACCCATGTCCGGGTAGTATTTGAGATTTATGGATCCAAATAATCTAAAAATTACATATGTTGTTAGGAATTTTATGCTTGCTATTTTGGTTTTTTCAATTCTTTTATTTTTTCTTTTGGTTGTTAAGAATTTTTAAGTTTGTTAACTAATCTTGTGTACTAACTTAAATTTTTATCTTTAGTCATTCGAAGTACTTTCAAATTTTAAGGCTTTGAGGCAAGAGGGGACAGCGAGGAAGGATTACATTGGAGCAGATCCTTTGAGTAGGAGTGCAGCCATGGAAGCATTGCACGCTTACCCTGGTAGGTCTACGCTTTTGTTGGATCTGCAACTCAACATTAAAGAGGAATCTGATGAGTTCAGACTGCCGACCAAGGAGGTTTATTCTCTTTGCCATATTATACTTTGTATCTTAGTTATTTGACTTCTGAATTTCAATGAAATTTTTGTCTTGGTCAGTTGACATAGTCTATTAGGTATGTAGCTTATTTAGTACAAATGGCTAGAAACAAGAGGTGTCGAGGAAGAGAAACTAGTTCATAACCTTCCTAAGGACCTCAAGAGGGACATAAAGAACTATCTTTGCTTAGATCTTCTCAAGCGAGTGAGTACTAACTATAACAATAAATGGCCTTAAAGAAATTTTTGCTAACATGCCATTGTCCAAAACCCTCACCATGAACTTTGATGTTCCTGAGCCTTGAAGGCAGCATGACATTGTTCACATAACAAATTCCCTTGAAGGCAGCATGACATTGTTCACATAACAAATTCTTTTCATGCAATGTTTTGACTCTAAACATACTGCTCACTTTAATGCTTCGGTAGTATCATCTGATAAATTGTTATTTATATCTAGATAGTTATTTTGAACATATGTGGCAAGTCAATAAATTAAGGATTGAGGCAAATGATTCTACAGATGATGCACCTGAAATTGTTCCCTATTTAGCAATAAATAATTCTTTTTTCTAAAAAAAAAAAATAAAAACACTTATTTCGAGGGTTATGACCCTCGATACAAGTAATATGTGTGAACTAATCCAACAATGCTTATCGAGGGTTATGACCCTCGATAAAAAGAATATACTTTCTTCGAGCGTTGGGAAGGCTGTCGTAATATCTTTTTCAATGGTGTTTCTATCAATGCCTTTCGATGGTTATCTTAACAATCAAAACAACCTTTTTCGAAGGTTTTTAATACTTATTTCGAGGGTTTTAACCCTCGTAAAAAGTCTTTTTTTTTTTTTTGTGTGTGTATTAATTAATTTTTACCATAAGGTTTTAAAATTCAGTTTATGTTAACTTTTGAAACTTATTCTTCTTAATTTGTTCTTTTTGTACGTATTATGCAGCTCAACTTCTAGGGTTTCCAAATTACATTCCACCCTATTCAAGGACTAGGGGCCCTGCACTTCTGAGGGGAGTGAATTATGCATTAGGAGCAGCTGGCATCCGAGATGAAACAGGAACTAATCTGGTATATATATAGAGAATCAGTTACTCCCTAAATATTAATTTTGATGGATAATCAAATGGACCATAACTAGTACTATTAATCTTGCAAGCAAATTCTAAGAATAAAAATGTAGATATGGTCTTAACCTTTATATCATCTTTTCATAAAGTAATCACTCTTAAGAATTGAACTTAACACTTGCACTAGACAGCCTAAGATTTAACTTATAATTTCACTAAACAAAAATAATGAATGATTTTTATGTGATTTATGTATGTGTATGATAGGGCGATCACACATCGATGAACCAACAGGTAGTCAACTTTGCAAGTACAGTGCAAGATATGAGGAGGTTATTCAGAGGAGACAACAATGCACTCAATAGCCATCTAAGCAAGTGCATCTTTTATTCTGGGATGGGAAGTAATGATTATCTTAACAACTATTTTATGCCCGACTTCTATACAATTAGTTCAGATTTCACTGTAAAAGCTTTTGCAGCTGTACTTCTTCAGGACTATTCGCGCCAGCTAACAGTAAGTTGGTGATCTTAACATGTGGCGGTCCTGTTGAGGATCCATAGCGAACCTTAAAATTTTGGACTTAAGGCTTGATTATTGTTGTTGTTGTATTTGTTATAACTTATTAATTACTTATGAAACTTTCTTTATATTATTTCTAGTGAAAATTTCCTCCTATCACTCACTTGTTTAGAGGAATTAATTTCACTTTTGTTCATTGTTGTTCAGCAATTGCATACATTGGGAGCACGTAAGGTAACTATAACTGCAGTTGGTCAAATTTTTTTTTTTTTTTTTTGATAATGCAGTTGGCCAAATTGGTTGCATACCCTATCAACTTGCGTGATATCATGGTATTGCTAAAAAATACTATTGGCTATTTGATTTTGCAAATCTTCCATACCGGCACTTTTGACCCATTCACCCAAGCGATTTAAAATTAAGATCGCCATTAATCGGATAATGCTGATCTACAAGGTGTTAGAATATTAAACAATTGATTAAATTAATCCATTCTTAATTACTTAAGCAGCTGGTCCTTCATTATTATAATTACTAGACTATAACCCGCGCAATGCGCGGCTCTTTTTTATTGTTTTTCTATAAATATATTCCTAACAAAGCAACTTAACCAAGAAGAGGGAAGAAATAATAACAATAATGAAAAGGAAAAAAAATAAGAAAGAAAAGAAAAGCGTATAATAGAAAATGTAAATAATTTTTTTTTTTTTGCGCTTAAAAATAGAAATGATTTTTCTTATATTTCATCAAATGTATTAAACTAAGGCTATAAAGATAACTACCAATAACTTTTTAGCCTAGTTGCATCAATTCCTTTCAATGGGGGTTTATATCTCGGGGTTACATTCACTTAGAAAAAGAAAAAAAAAAAACTCACTTCACATCTTTTATGAATTTTAATCACTTTGGTGAACCTTAATTGTTACATACAGGGATTCCAAATATTCAGAGGTTCCTTATTTCAATTTGTCACATATTTATCCCATCTATACATTTTTTGACTTTTTTTGTTTCTCTTTTTTTTTTGGGTAATTTCTTGCTTATTAATAATCACAGATCTAGAAACAATATTTGTGACCTTAGAAGTCTATCCTATAACAAATTGGTCGACGAAGATAAAAATGACAATGTCATCTTAAGTCTAATACGTATCTTAGGAAAATTTAACACAGAGAACAAAAATGTTAAGATGTTATTCCTCTGCCCCTAAAACAAATTTACAATTGCCTTTTTTGGTTATCTCTAAATGATAGTTCATTGATGTCCTAAATCTAAGATAATTTGAATGTTGCCTCATCAATTCCAATATGAGTGATGAAATATAATTTATGCTTAACACTTCCCCCCAAAATATATATTAAACATATACTTACCACGCAATTTAGCATATCCAATTGTATAAAAATAAAAAGATCAAGTCAAACTAAATTTTATATGCAATTAGATAGTATCAGAAATTGTAAAAAAAAAAAAAAAAAAAAACATTTTTGGTTGCATAAAATAAAGGATTACAACTTAACCAAGCAAAAATATTTTGAATGTAAAATATACATACGTCGTAAAATTATATTCTAAACGATTTGTGGATCTCGGGAATTGAACTCACACCCTCACAGAAGGGTGAGACTTTTTGGGGAGAAAAATGACCACTGGGCCAAATGTCCAAGTTGTAATTTAAATGCATATTTGAAACAACATATTATAACTATTGTGTTTAAGGATTAAAATAAATGGGTTAAAAAAATATATAAGGTCATTTGACATTTTTGGCAATTTCAAAGTCATGGAATATGAATGATTTGGAAAACTGATTTGCAAATGAGAAATTCAAAATTAATATATATATATATATATATATATATATATATATATATATATATATATATATATGAAGAAGAAATTTGAAGGGACATTTTTTATGTTTCAAATAATTAATTGCCATATATATTATATAGATAGATATTGACACATATTAACTCGTGACAATTAAGGAGCAATAATATACACTATTAAAGCTTCATTATTTATAAGTTATTTTATTTTATTTTATTTTTTCCCTTGGTGAAACCACATAATTTTTGAAGTATGAATATAGGAAATTAGTGGAATTAATAGTTCACATTTAATATTGCACATTTAAGGGCATTACTTTTTTTTTTTTTTCATTTATTATAGATAAATGGCAAATACGTGGCAGCATTTATCCAACTAAGCTACCACGTGTCATGCAGAAGACGTTGCCATACATGCCAAATGGCAGATAGATGGCAACGTCTTCTGCTTTAATATATATATAGATTAGTTAATTGGTATAACAGATTTCCACGTTTGTTAAACTATAGCTTATAAGCACTAGAAATTATCTAGAGTAGCTTCCACCACTTGATTTTTGAATTACTTTGATTTTCTTAATCCATTGATCACAATGACTTTTAAATAATATTAGAAATTAATCGAATAATCATGGCTTTTGTATATTGGTGAATAAGTTAATCCCTTTTCATGTCATTGGTTGCGTGTTGGAAACTTGATGACTAATCCACTAATAACGAGGAAAAAAAGTGAGAGCTACTAGCAAAGTTCGTAATCAACATCAAGATCATTCATAGTAAAGCTGCTTTGACATCAACTAAAGAATGTTTACCCTTTCAAATTAATGACTATATCTCTTTAATGCACAGACGTATTACATGAGCAATGCACAACTTTCTCTTGTCTGCAACTTAACCTCACACCAAAAATTTGATTCCTGCTGTTATGTGACATGATAGATTTATTTATATGGTAGGATCTATTGGATGTGCCAAATGCATACAGTTCATATGTGATATGTTCTCCAAATAAGCCATGTCGATTGACGTTCCAAGCCAGTCCTCAAAGGCTCATGAGCAGGGCAATCTGCAAATTGTACAAAATAAGACAACATTTTCACTCTTAATTAGTTCCGAAGATTCCCTTTTCTAACAATTTGTTTCTTTCACAGAACCTAGAGATGCGGTACTTCTGCATTATAATAAGTATTGCTTGTGAAGCTTCTGAACCCTTTTCAATCCATTGGGGGCCATCAAGACTATAAGTTCACTAGAAGTAACATTTTTAATGGGCTTGACTCTCATAACTTTGTGAAGGACTGAGAAATATAAATCTAGAGAGATAGTTATATGATAAACAAATAACTGAATAGGAATTAAAAATATAACTGGTACCGAGAGATCCGAATGTCCAATTGAGTACTCAACTCATAAAACTTTTAAGCCTGGAGTTGGTTGACTTTACACCTAAACCTATATCTAGGTTTTGATCCTTTCGAATAATAGCTATTTACATATATACTTTGTTTTTTGGTACATTGAGACAAAGGAACAAAAACAGGACAAGAAGAAAAGAGTACAAGACTAGGAGTCTGCTATCTGCTAACCAAGCGAATGTTCATATAGAGGCAATGGTTGCCAGAGATCAAGACACTGAGAAGGTCTAGACTTGTATATTCTGCTGCTGTTGAGGCTTTTCTTTGTTTCTGAACTGTTAGCTACCCTGCACATAGAAATCTAACTTTTACTATACATGACATATTGAACCAAACCAGATTACCTAGAAGTCCCTAGAACATAAAAAAGAGACAAAAGACAAGAAGTACTTTTGAGTTCTCAATTGCCCCTGACACCCTTCAGCCAGCTCTTGATCCATGCCTGAATCGAACAAGGCTGAATGAAAAAAATCATTTTTAATGGACAGATCGAACAAAACCAGATTGGTCTAGATGAGAAGAAAGAAAAATGGTCTATGGTTTATCTTTGACATAAAGGGCTTTAGTTCTCAGTTCTCATATGTCTTCTCCATTCAGTCCTTACAGGATGATCATTCAATAAAATCCTCCAATGAAAGACAATTGTTTTAGAAGGTAATTATAACCTACCTGATTGGTTCACTTAAGGTTATAAAGACAATTGTTTTAGAAGGTAATTATAACCTACATGATTGGTTTACTTAAGGTTATGTCAACAAGATCAATAACAGCCCTGCCAGCTTGGTTCCTACAGTCCTAGCATGCAACAGCCAGTATCCTTTTTCAACCAAATAAGCCCTAGATTTGGAATGCAGCCTTGGGAGCTTGTCAAAATCACAAAAGTCATATGGTAAAAACTTGCTTTATTAAAGAGGAATGCCATATATAAAAGATTGATGAGGCAATTCATGTGATAGCACCCATTTCCATTCAAACTAGACATTATATATATATTTGACCATGTGATACATGAGGCCATATTAGCTTATCAGTAACTCCTCACCTTGAGATAGAAGTAGCTAAAAAAAAAAAGAAAAACAAGAGTAGAGAAATCTGTAATTCTCTTAAACAGAAAAAGAGCTTTTTTATTGGTTAAAGGTTAGTACACAACCATGGAAAACCTTGAACAAGGGAGGAAGCTAGATACTACCTCTAGCTAGACTACTCATTCTGATTGTGATATATTCACGAGTTCACATATATAATATGTAATGACATAATATTTAATTTCGATTGTAATGTTTGCAGTGGCATGCACACATATATTGTTTTTGCACTTTGAAAATTTTTGTTGAAGTTGGCTTGAATTAGAATTCTATAGTCCACCACCCTTGGTATTCTAGTGGTATTAGAATTACTCAATGACCTATGACTCACGGCAACTTATGCTTCAAGTATATTAGCCGACTTAAGTTAATATATATATGTTATGTATTGCAGCAAATCAATTGTGAGAGGCAGCCACAATATAGAATAATTAGAGAAGGGTTTCTCTAGGTTTATTCTTGGTGAGAGAGAGGTTAGGGTGTAATTGGGGTTTGGGTTCCTTTGAGAGAGTCCTGGTACCACTATTGTAATCTCCCTATTTTCTTAGTGAAACTTTCTCCCTGTCGTCGCCGGTGGATGTAGGCATATTGCCGAACCACGTAAATTCTTGTGTTCTTTATTTGTGTGTTTGATCTCTTTCTCTCTTCTTTAATCTTGCGCAAACAGTTAATTTTCACAACAATTGGTATCAGAGCTGTTGGTCGAAACAATGGCAATTAATGCTTCTATTGCGACGGTAGGCCTAGTTAAGTTCGACGGGACTGGTAACTTTGGGCTATGGCAAAGAAGGGTGAAGGATCTGTTAGTGCAGCAAGGTTTGGTGAAGGCTTTGTACGGGAAGACAAAGAAACCAGAGAAGATGACAGACGATGAATGGGAAGAACTAGACATGAAGGCGGTGAGTACAATTCGACTATTACTAGCAGACGAAGTCATGTACGATGTCATGGAGGAGAACTCAACTGCAGGGATTTGGTTGAATCTAGAGAAAAGATATATGTCCAAATCCCTCACGAACAAACTGCATCTAAAGCAAAAGTTGTATGGGCTTAAGATGACAGAGGGTGCGGACCTGAGGCAGCACATCAATACCTTCAAACAAATCATTAGTGATATGTTACGAATTGATATAAAATTCGAGGATGAAGATAAGGCAATGATGCTCCTAACCTCCCTCCCGGCTTCCTACGAACACCTGGTGACGACCCTACTCTACGGAAAAGAAACTCTGGAATTAGAAGAAGTTTCAGGAGCCCTGTTGGATCACTACCAACGGAAACATAAGGATTCAGCTGAGAGTTCTGGTGAAGGGCTAGTAGTAAAGGGTTATCAAGATCGTGGAAGGAAGAAAGACAAGGATGACAAATCTGCTAGGGGAAGATCTAAATCCAAGAGCAAGACAGTAAAGTGCTTCAAATGCCAAAAGAAGGGGCATATGAAGCGAGAATTGTCCAGAATGGAATAAGGGGAAGGAAGAGTCCTCTACATCTGTCAACGTAGTAGCAGACTCGGAATCTGATGGCGACATGCTTTCTGTTTCATCAAGCACTGACGGTTTGAACAATTCTTGGCTTCTGGATTCCGCATGTTCTTTTCACGTGACTCCCCACAGGAACTGGTTCGACACTTATAGGTCAATTAATTGTGGTTCTGTTCGAATGGGTAATGATGCTACATGCACAATTATTGGAATGGGAACAATTAAAATTAAGATGTCCGATGGTGTGGTGAGAACATTAGAAGAGGTTAGACATATCCCAGATATGAGAAAGAATTTGATTTCATTAGGAACCCTAGACTCAAAAGGCTATAGCTATAAGTCTGAGAATGGGATAATGAAAGTTTCAAAGGGTGCTATGGTTGTGATGACAGGTCAGAAAATAAGTAGCAATGTTTATAAATTGCTAGGAAATACCATTCTAGGTGGAGTTGCTGCAGTAGCTGAGTCTGAGGATGATGATACACTCTTGTGGCATATGCGGCTAGGGCATATGAGTGAGCGTGGTATGAGGGAATTGCACAAAAGAAATCTGTTGACTGGGATTAAGTCATGCAAATTAGATTTCTGCAAATACTGTATTATGGGAAAGCAGTGTAGGGTGCGATTTAAAACTGCCACACACAAGACAAAGGGTATATTGGACTACGTGCATTCAGATATTTGGGGGCCAGTGAGAACTCCTTCGAAAGGAGGAGCTCAATATTTTATGAGCTTCATTGATGATTATTCCAGAAAAGCTTGGGTTTATTTCTTGAAGAACAAGTCTGAGGCTTTTGCTAAATTTAAGATTTGGAAAGCAGAAGTGGAAAATCAGACTGGAAGGAAGATAAAGTGCCTTAGGACTGATAATGGCACTGAGTACAGGGATGGTGATTTCTTGAAGTTCTGCGAAGAGCATGGTATCAAGAGACACTTCACAGTACGGAAAACTCCTCAACAAAATGGGGTGGCTGAGAGACTTAACAGGACCATCACAGAAACAGCTAGATGTTTAAGGTTGAATGCTGAGCTTCCTAAAATTTTTTGGGCGGAAGCAGTGGATATGGCTTGTTATATCATCAATCGATCACCTAGAGTTGCACTTGATGGGAAAGTCGCTGAAGAAGTATGGACAGGACAAGAAGTTGATTACTCTTTCATGAGAATATTCGGGTGTCCCGCATATGTTCATATCTCAGGTGAAGACAGGTCAAAACTCGATCCAAAATCAAAGAAGTGCATCTTTCTTGGTTTTAAGAAAGGGGTAAAAGGGTACAAGCTTTGGGATCCAGTTGCGCAGAAGGTGGTGATCAGCAGGGATGTAGTGTTTGATGAGAAGTCAATGACAAAAGCATTCAAGGAAGAGAAGTCTCAAGCAGCGGAAAGCAGTAATAACATTGGTAGATCAACAGTGCAGGTGGAGCTTGATGAATTGGAGTCTCAGTCAGATGAGGAACCTCACAGTAATGATCAAGAACAGGATAGCACCAGATCAGATAGGCCTAAACGCAACAAAAGACCACCGGTCAGGTATGGTTTCGAGGATCTTGTGTCTTATGCTTCTACTTACCAGTAGCGAGGATCCTTCTACATTTCAGGAAGCAATTGAAAGCTCTGAAAATGGATAAGTGGATGGAAGCTATGGTGGAGGAGAATGAGTCTTTGAGCAAGAACAAAACTTGGGAGTTAACGGAACTTCCAAAAGGAAAGAAACCTATAGGTTGCAAGTGGGTGTTCAAGAAGAAGGAAGCAGTATCAGAAAAAGAAGGGGAAAGATTCAAGGCACGATTGGTAGCAAAGGGATATTCACAGAGACATGGGATTGACTACGATGAGGTATTTTCACCTGTAGTCAGGCATACATCTATTAGAGCAGTATTGGCTTTGGTAGCAGATCAGGATCTGGAATTGGAACAACTGGATGTGAAGACGGCTTTCCTTCATGGGAATTTGGAGGAAGAGATTTTCATGGTACAACCAGAGGGGTTCAAGCAACCTGGTACAGAGAATCTTGTCTGCAGATTGAAGAAGTCACTTTATGGGCTCAAGCAGTCTCCTAGACAGTGGTACAAAAGGTTTGATTCGTATATGATCCAGATTGGTTATACCCGTTGTGAATATGATTGCTGCGTATATGTTCGTATACTCGAAGATGGTTCTTATATTTTTCTGCTACTGTATGTGGACGATATGTTAATTGCTGCTAAGAGCATGTGTGAGGTTAACAGGTTAAAATCTTTGCTACACAAAGAGTTTGAAATGAAAGACTTGGGTGCTGCTAAGAAAATTCTGGGTATGGAGATTCGCAGGGACAGAGAGGCAAGAAAGCTGTGGTTATCTCAGAAAAACTACATCAGGAAGGTGCTTGAAAAATTTAGCATGTTGGATGCTAAGCCTGTGAGCACACCATTGGCGAATCACTTCAGATTATCTGGTAGTCAGTGTCCAAAGAATGAGGAAGAAATTGAAAATATGTCAAAGGTTCCATATGCTAGTGCAGTGGGGTGCTTAATGTATGCAATGGTTTGCACCAGGCCGGATTTAGCTCATGCAGTGAGTACTGTTAGCAGGTACATGGCGAACCCAGGGAGAGAGCACTGGAATGCAGTGAAGTGGATTTTCAGATACTTGAAAGGCACTGCGGAACATGGGATCTTATTTTCAAGACAGCCAGGGACTAATTCAGTTGTAGGATACGTGGATGCAGACTATGCAGGTGAGGTGGATGACAGGAGGTCTACTACAGGTTATGTGTTTACACTATCAGGAGGACCTATTTGTTGGAAATCTACATTACAATCCATAGTAGCCATGTCCACTACAGAAGCTGAATACATGGCTGTAGCTGAAGCTGCAAAGGAAGCATTGTGGTTAAAGGGGCTAGTCAAAGAGCTTGGTTTGAATCAAGGTGGAGTTCAGATGCATTGTGACAGTCAGAGTGCCATTTACTTGGCAAAGAATCAGGTTTATCATGCCAGGACGAAACACATCGATGTTAGGTTCCACAAGATAAGAGAGTTGATTGTTACAGGAGATATTGTTCTGGAGAAGGTGCACACTTCAGAGAATGCAGCTGATATGTTGACGAAGCCAGGTTACCACAGCCAAGTTCAAGCATTGCTTGGACTTGGTCAATGTTAGCAGCTTGTGATAGCCCTTTGGGGCTATGGTGGCGGCGATGGAGGAGAAGTTCGTGAGGCTTGACCAATTCAAGTCAAGGTGGAGATTTGTTGAAGTTGGCTTGAATTAGAATTCTATAGTCCACCGCCCTTGTGTTATTCTAGTGGTATTAGAATTACTCAATGACCTATGACTCACGGCAACTTATGCTTCAAGTATATTAGCCGACTTAAGTTAATATATATATATGTTATGTATTGCGGCAAATCAATTGTGAGAGGCAGCCACAATATAGAATAATTAGAGAAGGGTTTCTCTAGGTTTATTCTTGGTGAGAGAGAGGTTAGGGTGTAATTGGGGTTTGGGTTCTTTGAGAGAGTCCTGGTACCACTATTGTAATCTCCCTATTTTCTTAGTGAAACTTTCTCCCTGTCGTCGCCGGTGGATGTAGGCATATTGCCAAACCACGTAAATTCTTGTGTCCTTTATTTGTGTATTTGATCTCTTTCTCTCTTCTTTAATCTTGCGCAAACAGTTAATTTTCACAACAATTTTTAAATGAATAAACTGTAGGCAACAAGACTGCAGATTTTACCCTCCAATCTAATTGAGTGAGAATCATGAGCATACAATGGATTGCACTTGTCTTCTTGTCTCCTGGCCATGTGCGGTTTCTCCTCATGAAGAAGTCCAATCATCCTCCATCAAAGGGGCAACCAGCAAAAATAAGTAACAGAACGAAAGATTACCCCAATCATTGTTTATTTTATATGATTATGTTTTTTATTTTTGTTTTTGGATTAAACAACTAGCTTCAAGAACATGGATGATTCTTCTACCAATTGCACCAATCCTTAAGATTCAATAATATACATATTAAATTAGCCAGGATTACTGCTTTAAGTTATTTGATCAAGGAAACAGACCAGATGAAAGTTGGAATAAGTGCCAATAATGAAGCTTAGGTACAGCTAGCAAAATACTATTTTGAAGTTAAAATTAACCAAAAAAGTACAAGTCTATGCCAAAGGAAAGCAACAAAACTTAAATTAAGAAGAAAGACTGTGACTTACAGGTAATGAAGAGAAAAAAACCGTTAATTAACCTTCACTAAATTCCTTCCAATTACAAAATCCCAGGCTACTAATCACTATCACTTGACTCCTTGCAATCAGAGTTACCATGGGCCATCAATTCTGTGAGCCATTGAATCCTTTTTGGGTTTGGTATGTCATTAGAGCTTCCTTCTCCACTAGGTCCAATCCCATCATAGTCATCACGGCTACGCTTGATTTTGTTAACTTCTATTGCCACCGCCGAATTGTCAAAATTATGATGGACAACATCAATGCCCTCATAAGGAGTGATATTGTTGTTGCTACACTGGACCATAATTCGGTTGAGATCTTCAATGTCATTCTTGTATACCATACGGAACCCGCATTTCTCCTCCTTTAAGGCTGAACCAGTGGTTTCAATTCTAATGTCAATTTGAGTGAATCCATTCGCATCACATTCCCAAAATAATTCCATGCCTTTCTCATTGTATATTGGAGGAGGCGAATAGAATAGCCAATGATGATCTGATAAAACCTCAGTAGTAATGCAACTTCCTGATGTAGAAAACATCTGAGTTCCATTGGCTTTCAAATAAAAGCTAAGATGATTATTTTTGTGGATTTGGTAATGCTCCTGCGTATAAACTACAGTGCAGACAGCCATTCCCATCCACTCATTTTGCAAATGAACCGGTTCTTTTACATTCATGTCAGCTCCATTTCTTTGATGGCTAAACCACTCTGGAATTTCACTTCCAGGAATGACAATCTGATATTGAATACGAGGACGAGAGAGTCCCAAAGAGAGAGACACCTGGAGGTGCTTTTTTATTCTTGCTAAAAACATGTCATTGAAGTCTTGATTGTCAGGCAATTTGAAGCAATTCTGAAGAGTGAGACAGGTTGGTCCCAATGAATCATTTTTGAATAGATCTGGTAACATTTCCAGTGAAATACAATTGTTTGCCCCAATTACTTCAATATTTAATGGAAGCTTTGACAATGATCGAAGACTCGTGCAATTATTCAATTGCATCCATTTCAAATTAGATAGTTGACACATGCTTTCAGGAAGGGAAACAAAATTATTTCCAGATAGATATAAAGATGTTAAAGAGAATAAGCAACCAATATCATTGGGGATTGCCTTGAGATTGCAGCCAGCTAGATCCAAATTGGTCAAAGAACACAAACCCAATAGAGAAGATGATAGAAAGTCCATGGACTCAGGACTTCCTATTTCCAGTGAGATACAATCCCTTGCCATAATTTTTTTAATATTTAATGTAGGCTTTGACAATGATTGAAGGCTCCTGCAATTATTCAACGACATGGTAATCAAATTAGATGGTCAACTTATACTTTCAGGAAGACAAACAAAATTATTTCCACTGAGGTTTAACTCTTTTAATGAGAATATGGAACCAATATCATTAGGGATTGCCTTAAGGTTGCAGTCGGTGAGATCCAATTCGGTCAAAGAACACAAACCCAATAAAGAAGATGATAACAAGTACATGGGATCGGGACTCCTTGGCATTGAATAAAAAGGGAGGAGCTCATACCATGATTTAGATTCAGTTGATGATAACCCCTTACATCCACGGAAATATAGCCTTTTAAGATTTTTCAAGAGACCAATGGAAGAAGGCACCTGTCTTATAGCAGTTCCACTCATATCAAGCTCCTTTACACTTTCCGCATTCCCTAAGTTCTCTGGCAATCTATCAAATTTTGAGCATCCGGAAATGTCCACATCTTTAAGCAACTTAAAATAAAAAATGACATTGGGTAGACACACTAGATTTTTGCAATCTCTTAAATTCAATGAAGTAAGACCGGTCAAATGCTCAATTGATGTGGGTAGTTTTGTAATAGCAGTATTATTCAAGTAAAGCTTGCATAGACATTCCATGTTTCCTCCAAATTCTGGAATTTTTTTATTAACTTTTGCGCACTCGGAAAGAATAAGAATCTCAAGAGACTCCATTTCAAACTTGCTTGGAAGACTTTTGAGGTTTTTGCAACCTTCTAAATTAACAACTTATGAACTCTGATTGATGGGTGCACCCTAGATAAGTTTATACAATTTTCAAGAACCAATTTCTCAAGAACTGGGACTTCGGTGAAGTTAGAGGTTTCAATAAGTTTTAGAGACTTGTTCAATTGGATGAATTTTAGCCTCTCAAAAGACTGTTAAACCAAAACAAAAAAAAAAAAAAAAAAAAAACAATTAGCTTATACAAAACCTTACAGTGCAATGAAACTTAAAAATAAAGTTGTATAAGGTTACCTAAATTACCTTTCGTTGGAAGCTTGATGGAAAAGATTTTGAAGGGTACCCACCCCAATCAAGAAATATTAAGCCATTAGGAAGATATTTGGAATCATGTCGAAGGTGAACATTATCAACAATGAGCAATTTAAGATGTTGAACCTTTGAAAAGGATTCAGGAATCCGATGTGCCTCTTTTGGTTCGGACAACTTAAGGACTATGTCTTGAATTGCTTTTGTTCCCTAATAATCACGAAAAAGGAGATTAGGGAATTGCAAAATGTATAATTACCAAAAATACTCTATCTTAGACAATTAAATAATAGAAAAGGGTATATGCTCAAATTTCTAAATAATTCCTTACCATATTTTTTTGTTAGCACATCATCGATGTCCTCAAATAACAACAGTTTGCTACGCTTTCCAGGGTTTTTAGGGCACTCTTTATGAACTATGTTCCTACCCATTTCTTGTAGTAAATCATGCATCCACAATCCTTTTTCATTCACTTTTAAGAGAGATTTTTCAATAAGAACCTCTAATCCAACATCAGGGTATAGCTCAAGATAATCTAGTATTTCTACTACATTATTTTTGATCTCATGATTAAAGAAACAAGCAATATTTAGGAAAATTTCCTTCTCTATTTCGTGTAGTCCATCAAGACTTATTTCAAGTACTTGGATAATTTTACGTTTGGGAAATTCTTTAAGCCTAGGTAATGTACTTTTCCATTGATCGATACTTCTACTGAACAAAAAGGAACCCAAAATCTCAATAGCTAAAGGAAGACCATTAGCATAATGTAGAAAATTGTTTGATAGGTCCAAATAATCTTTGGGAGGATGATCTTTTTTAAAAGCTTTCAAACTCATAAGATGAAGAGCTTCGTCATCAACCAATCCACCAACCTCATATATTCCATCTACTTCAAGTGTCTGTAGCAAATGCTTATCCCTTGTTGTTATGATAACTCTACATCCTGAACCAACCCAAATATGCTTCCCAGCTAACATGTTTAATTGGTCTAATTGATTTACATCATCAAGAACAAGGAGAATTCTTTTATGACGTAACTTATTCTTGATCACAAAAACTCCATCATGAACATCATGTATACTCATACTTTCATTCAAAAGTTGGATAATAAGTTGTTATAATGGAACTAAACCATGCTTTTCGGAAACTTCCCTAACATTATTGAGAAAACAACAACCTTCAAACTCTTTAGAAACCATATGAAAAACAATTCTAGCAAGAGTTGTTTTACCTATCCCTCCCATCCCCCAAACCCCTATAATACGAACATCATTTGACCTTATAGCCAAACATGACTCTAATTTCTTAGCTAGAGAAATTATTCCTACAAGGTCTTCAAGATCTTCTGAGAATGCATAACTCAATTTATGCCATAACTCTCCTACAATGTTTTGGATCATTTTTGATTCAGGCCTGCAATGTAGATAGAACGATATGTAGTGAGTTTAGACCACCAATAAATATGCCAAAACAAAGAAGTAGAAATCCAATGTTATATTCTATTGATTAAACTGAAAAATATAAATTAATTGGTTCAAGACAAAATGGAAAGAACCATGAACGTGTATGTAGGTTTGCTTAAGGTTCAAAAAAGACTAAAGATAAGAAGAGTATATATATATATTGAATATTTAAAAGAAAGAAATATGTCAAATAGGATTACTTATCTTGTAAATGCCATCCTTTAAGACTTGCCACTTCTCTCAAAGCAGTTTTCCATGTTTGCACCTTTTCTATGTTGTCCTTGAAATGTTCTTCATGTTTAGCAAAGGCTTGGGCAAAAGTTTATGTTTGTTTATGTACACTAGATGGATCCACATTAGAAAAAACCGGCAAAACTGTCATTTTCATCTCTTTCATGCATCCAATGATCCTTACAAGTTCATCCAAGCACCATGTAGAAGATGCATAGTTTCTTGAGAGAATGACTATTGCAAATCTTGATTCTTCTATTGCTTTAAAGAGTTCTAGTGAAATAGATTTTCCTATCCCAAGTTTTTCCTCATCTTTGAAGGTGACAATGCCCTTATGTTTCAAAGTAGCATATAGATGATCCGTAAAACTATTGCGAGTGTCCTCACCTCTAAAACTAAGAAAGACATTGTATTTCCATGGTGGTGTTGACGAAGCTGAGGCTTTTTGAGTGCTCATGGAAGTCATTGGAAACATATTAGAAAATCTTGAGCCACAATAAAGATAAAATCGTAAATTCGATTCAAAATTGAAGAAAAAACTTAAAAGGAAAAAAATTAGGGGAGAAGTAAACGATTTGACGTGGGATTTTTTATTTCAAGGAGGGATTGAAAGGGGAGAGATAAAAGAGATGGATGGGTGTGAAAAGTGAAAACTTACACATTTGGGAAAGGAAATTGCAATACTGATTGTAAAGCTAAAAAACCTCTTGAAACAACGCCGGATTCAGTTGCTACTATATAATTGCTTGTTTTCAGTTAAGTCAACAACTTTTGTTTTTTTTTTTTTTTTTTTTTTTTTTTTTTTTTTCGGAACAGAGTAGGTGTGCAAGTGCCAGAATGACAACTGAAAATTATTTAATGATTTCATTTTTTTTAAAGCATCTTTCCACTCCTCTTGATCCTACAGGATAAACCCTTCAGAATTTCAAAACATGCACTACAATCAGCCAATGCACTCTTTATTTAATCTCACATTTACCAATCACAGCGAAAAGAACAGAAATTATATCAGACTTTACAACTCTTCGCTAATAGGCCAAAAAAATAAACCAAAGTCTCCCCAACTTCTATTTTTTCTTCAACCCTATCCCTAAGTACAAGTTTATTTTTATTTTTTTATGAAACTATGTACAAGTTATTGATTCCCCACTTTCTTTAATGCGTCCCTTTTTCTCTTTTTCTCCCCAGAAAACAAGGCTTTGAGTAATTTTGTGGTGACCAGCTATAAAGTTATGCTTATATAGTTTTTTTATTTAGTTTTTTAATCAAAACAGGTGGGGGTATGATGAAGAATTTAAGAAAGTTATAGCAAGTGTCCTCCTCCCTTTGTTTTTGTTAGTAAAAAGTTTCCTCCCTAGTCTCTTTGTTTGGACAATTTAGTAAACTTGATGACTAAATACATCCACTAATTAGTTTAGTACAAGCTGCGTGTAATTACTTTATTTTCTCTTATCGGCCTAATATTGCACTTCAGATCATTAATAAGGACATGCTGTAACTTTGTTAATGCACAGAGGTATTATTCATGGGCAATGCACAATTTTCTTTTATCTTCTGGTTCAGTAACGCAATATCTACTGTGGAAGAACATATATGAGGGCTTATCTGCAAGTTAATCTCACAACAAAAAATTGATTCCTGCCGGCTTTATGTATATGGTAGTCCACAGGGGTCTATTGGATGTGCTAAATGCATACAGTTCATGTATAACACGAAGCTCCAAACCTAAGCATGTTAGTCAATGGTGAAATTGTAGTGTTGTTTGGCCAATCACACAACTTTATTATGCAGCTTCCTCTGTTTATAAATTCACTTATAAGTAGTGTATGTTTTGCTTATTCGTTGCAGTTGAAAATAATACTTTTGTCTAGTGTCGACCACAACTTTGATAACTGCTTGAGCTCGTTGCCAGCTACCCAAACTTTCCAAATTTTGGCTTATGAAATTTAGGTTTTAGTTAGAATTTTGTGAACAGTATAGCCTAAATTAGCCCTTACTTTTTTTCCCTATGTTTCATTAGCCTTGTTATGTTTGCTTGCTTGTTCTATTTAGTTTTGTTTTTGCAGTGGCCACTCGCTCTCCTTCTCTTGATAGTAATTTTCCAATTTAAGCTTCTCAAACTAAATGGTGAGCTTCATAAAGCTCATGTAAGATGCAGTTTCCTTAATTTGTTAATTTGAAAACTATAGGGCTTAATTTATTACACCTCCTAAACTATATGATTTAAAATGTAATTTTCCCAATTTTTTTACCTGTTTTTATAGAAACTTTTTAATTTTTTGGGGATAAATACTTTATTTGAGATTTGATGGAATTTACTCCTACACTTTCTGCAAACTCGAAAAGAGGAGACAGAGTATCTTCCTGGTGGCCAGCTATAAACTACAAAGTCCTATTGCTTTTTGAATTTTATAAAGTTGAGAAAGAGTAATTATCCGCTAAATATTGCACTTCAAATCATTAATCAGGACATGCTGTAACTTTGTTTGCACACGATTTCTGTTTTGCTCAATGTTTAAAGTCATTTCATGAATAAATGGAAAAGGCTGAGCAATTCTCATTGTTTCAAATGATTACGTGAATAAGGGGAAAAGGCTGAACAATGCTCACTATTTCAGTGCAATTTTTTTGACAGGCTTCAGTCGTTTCAATCTTGCGAGCATACTTTTTGACCTGTCTTTTTCACATTATAATGATCTCACAGAGATAAAAAACACAAAACCCAAATTTACAAAGAGGAAACCAAAAGGAGAGAGAGGTATACCACACCATCTGCTTGACCCACCTAGGTGTTTGTGCGCGAGAGCCCTGCGCACAGTTTTTGGAGAGTGGGTTCTTTGCATTCTTGGACTTGGGATTCAATTTGCTTGGGTCACTGCTGCCGCTGAGGGACCGTGAGTCCGAGATCACTGAGGAGGCGTGGATGGGGATTTTGGGTTTTGTTGAGGGTGGTTTTTGAGAAGGAGGAGTTGGAGCTGGAGCTGGAGTTGGAGTGGGAGAGGGTTTGTGGTAAGGAAGAGTGGGAAAAGGAGAGGACTTGAGGTTGAGGGTGATACGAAGAGGAGTTGGGCAAAACTGAAGCAAAAATCAGGAATAAAATAAGCCTAAAAAATTAGTAAAAAAATAATAATGATATGTCAAAAATTGTGAGGAAGTCAATAAAAAAAATTTCGGTTTTTTATTATAGTATATATATATATATATATGTATATATATTATAGATTATAGATTTAATTGATAAAGAATTTTTTTCTTTGAAAGAAGTATTCACGCGCAATGCTCGTCACAGCCTCTACAAGCTGTAGTTGTCACAGCAAAGAATTTGACAAAATGTTATACGAAAGCAACAAAGTACCCACCAAAAATAACTAAAATAGGGAGGGGGAGAAGAGAATTGGAGAGTAAAACTATGATTTCCGACAGGAGCCATTCTTCATTTTATTATGTACATTTATTCAGGATAAGATAATATGTACATGAGACCAGTTCTTTAAAAAAACTTTGTGGTGGGGAAGACCAGGTTAAGGGGCAATATAGCCACGTGAATCCAAATCAAGGCCAGATATATACCAACCCCTCAGCCCAAGCCCAAGAATGAGCATGGGGCCGATTTTGGAACGATCCATAATATTAATATCTAGAAATATTAATGCAAGATATGTAATGTTGGGCTACTTAAACTCATCCATATTTTATTTTATTTTTTGAGGGAACGTAAACTCATCCACATAATGTTAGAAATTTGGACTCTTACATGAAAACTATAGATTGCGTGTATTAAGGTCCTTAAGGAGATCCTTACATTTACTTTTTTTTCGTGGAAAGATTAGGTTAGCTAGGTTAGGGATAGTTTTTTACGCCGTCTTCACATCCAATTTTTGGAGCTTAAGGTAAAGATGTTATTATGCTAGAATAAGGCAAATAGAGGCAAATCTCACCACAAGAGAAAATGTTTTCTCATAGTCTACACTCTCCCTTTGGTTATATTTTTTCGCCACTAATCGGGTCTTGTACTTATCTATGGAACCATCTGCCTTCCTCTTAATTTTGAGAACCAACTCATTCCCAATTGACTTTCTCCCAAGAGGTAGATCCACAAGTTCCCAAACTTAGTTTGTCCTCATAAACTCCATTTCTTCTTACATGACAGTCATCCATTCATTGTATGCAGGGGCTGACATAGTCTCATCATATGAGCTAGGCTTTATGTTATCTTGCAAAGCACATATGAAGGATTCCCCTTCAATTCCAAAACACCGGTGTGGAACATTTCCACGTTGACTTTTGCACAAGTGAAGGTTGTGGGAGTCATATCCTTATGGGATGCTCCCACTAGGAGTGATCTCTCTCCTGCTATCCTCAAGAGTAGTGGTCGAAGTGTCATCCCATGACTCTACCATCTTCAAGTTTTGACCCACATCTCCTCTACTAGGGAAATCAATATCCATTTACCCCAAATCACGTGACTCAATTTCAGTCACTCCCTTATCTAGATACTCACCCAACATTACATAGCCCTTAGATTCATCAAAGTATCGGATTAATACACTATACACTTATTCTTTCTATGGCCAAATTTCCCATGTTTATGGGTGGCGTTGTGGACGTAACATGAGCAAATTACTCCAATTTGATTTCTTACCAGACCACAAATTGTACAGAGTGGAGGGGTACCGATTAACTCTATTTAAGATGTAGGTTACAGTCCTAAATGCATCCCCCCACAATGATATTAGGAGGTTGACTTGCGCCATCGTCGATTTGACCATGACTAGCAAGGTTCAATTCTTCCTTTCCACTACACCGTTTCGTTGCAGAGTTCCAGGAATTGTCAAATGTCTACGGATCCCCTTATTCTCACAAAATTCTTTAAATTGCTCAGATAGATACTCGCATCCACGGTCAATTCTACAAGTTGTAATGATTCTCTCCATTTGGTTCTTAACCAAGTTCACGAAATTCTGAATCAATCCAATGCTTTTGACTTATGAATGTGACGAAGTAAGAGCATACGTGCCTTGCCCTCACATTCATTGGGCCACATCCATCAAAATGTATTAATTCTAAGGGGACAATTGCTCTAAAATCCTTTCCAAAAGGCTTTCTAGTTGAATTTCCAGCTAGGCAATCCTCACAAGTTGGAAGGTAGATTTTAGCAAGTGGACCTAAAAGTCCTTCTTGAGATAGCCTAGTCGTCATGTCTTGTCCAATGTGCCCCAACCAAGCATGCCAATTCAATGCATCATTATCATATTGAGTGAATCACAAGTATAACAATCAACATCCGAAATAAATTGTCATTCGAAACAAAAGCATTTCCAAAATAAATGGACCCCAAATAAATTTCTACAATGCAACCATGAAAGCAAAAACTGAAACCAAGTTCTAACGAAACATTAACTGAAAGTAGATTTAGTCTTATTTCAAGCGTATAAAGTACAACATGGAGTTAAAGGGTGGTGTGTCCATGACATAATTGAATTTTATAAGTGTCAATCCTAAGTACCTGCACCCTAGACTCGTTCCCCAAAAGTACTCTACTAGAACTTTCTTCGGTTTAATGCAATCTTGAGCGAAGTGACGGACTTACCCTACAATTAAAGCATGTTTGTCAACCTTGCTTGCTTCCACCATGTTTGCTACTTGGGCGCTTGGTAGTATTGGCTCTCTTTAGGGGTTTTCTTCCATCTTGACACCATTCAAATGCTTTCCCATGACCCTTGCGCTTGGCCTTAGATGCTTGGTGATGGCCATGTCTAGCAAAGAAAGCAAAACTTTGTCCTTGCACCACACGACGCTCAGCCTTAAGCTCAAGATTACGTGAAAGGTCCTCGAGCTTTTGAATTCTCTCATTGTGGGTCATATTAAGCTTCATTTTTTCCCATGAGTTAGGAAAGGAATGGATCATAGCTTCAATTTTCTGCTCATTAGTTAGATTATTCCTAGCCGCTTCAACTTGTAGATCATTTTCCTCAGATGCTCTTACATGGAATCACCATGCTACACCCTTTAGGTATCAAATTTCAATGCCAGCACGTAGTCAAGTGACTGTGGTCCCTCCAAATTTCGCCTTCAAGGCGATCCACATGTCCTAAGTAGTACCAAAGCTTTCAAACTCACCAATGGGGTCGTTATGCATGCTGCTCAATATGGTAAAGTGCACACAATGATCCTTCTTGCTCCATCTTTTTTTTGCTTCAATGTTTCTATGATATTAAGCATTGTTCCCTTGCTTAGGCTCATCCATTAAGTTGGTCAATGTCTCCAAGACTTTCAACTCATCTTGCGCCATGCAACTTCTCTCCTTTGTTCAAGTCAACAACAATAGTCTTTGATGCCATCACTACATTCACACAATTTAGGACATTGTACATATATAGGTAAGCAGAAAACATGCACACAATCATTTTTGCAGCAACAAAGATGGCATTTCACACAAGACATAAAATCGAGGAATCGTTATGCTTAGAATCATCTTCCAAGTACAAGTGTTACACTACCATGATTAATGTATGTATTATGCAAAAATATTCATGGGAGGGTCCAACCTATTCCACCATAGTTTCCATTAGTGTCATATTTTAGCATGGTACTATTTGCATTTTTTCATTAAAATTTTCTTTATTTATTTATTATTCATGAAAGAAACAACCTTAAGATCATGTGAAGAAAATTCTAAAGTGTAACAAACAAAGTAGGAAAAATGCAAAATTTATGCTTCCAATATACAGACACATATTGGTGTGACCACAAAGTTGTTTCAAGATTTTTTTTAAGGTTTACATTATTTCTAAAATTTCCAAGAAGCTATATAAAATTGCACATTTCACCAAAAATCTTGAAAAGTTATATTTTTGGCCTTTGTGTGTCCAAGAACATATTAGTTCATTAACCCATTCTATAATTTTATAAAATTTCCATAATTTTAATCCTTATATCAAGAAGAATTAAAAATTACAAAAAATTAAATCATGCAACTAAAAATTATGGAAAAATATGAGTTATATGGTTTATGTATGTAGTAACTATTTGATGTGGTTTTCCACAAGTTTTATATAGGTTTTCCTAATTTTTTCAATTTTTTATTGTCAATCACAAACAACAAAATTTACTAAAAATACAAGAGACAACTTTTAATTCTGACATACCATTCCAGGGGTCTACCCTCAACTCCTAGAGGAGGGTGGCCCAAAAACTTCTACAAAAACATGTTGCACGCCTCCCCCGCGCGCGAGTGGGCGTCCAAGGCCATTTTTTTCTTCAAAAATAATTTATTAATTATTTTAGTATCATAATTTTTTTTTTTTAAGAAAACATTATTATAATTCTTGGACACACAAAGACCAAAATTATGAATTTTTAAGATTGTTGATGAAATTTGTAATTTTCTATAATTTTATATAGCTTCTTGGAAATTTTAGAAATGATGTAAAATCCCTTATAAAAGTCTAGGAAAACATTTGTGGTCACACCAATCTATGTGTGTATATTGGAAGCATAAATTTTGCATTTTTCCTATTTTGTTTGTTACACTTTGAATTTACTTTACATGATCTTAAGGTTGTTTCTTTCATGAATAATTACTAAATAAAGAAAAGGGTTATGAAAAAAAGCAAATAGAATCATGCTAAAATATAACACAAATGGAACCAGGGTGGACTAGGTAGGACCCTTTTATGATGCCCAATTAATAAATTAATCATGGAAGTGTAACACTTGTACATGGACAATGCTTCTAAGAATAGCGATACCTTGAATATTATGTCTTGTGTGAAATGTCATGTTTGATGCTGCAAAAATGATTGTGTGTATATTTTTTGCTTGCCTATATATGTGTAATGTCCTAAATCATGTGTGTGTGAATAGAATGATGGCATTAAAGACTGCTGTTGCTAACCTGAACTGAGAAGAGAAGTTGGTTGGCAAGAACTATGATATTTGACACTGTAAGATCCAATACCTCCTCCATAAGTTGAAAGTCTTGAAGACATTGACCAACTTAATGGATGAACATGAGCAAGGGAACAGTGCTCAGAACTGTAGAGACATTGAAGCATACAAAAGTTGGCGAAAGAAGGATCGTTGTGTGCGCTTTTCCATGTTCACAAGAATGAATAACAACCTCATTGGCAAGTTTGAGAGCTATAGTATTGCCCAGGACATATGGATCACCTTGAAAGAGAAATTTGGAGGGACCACAGTCACTCGACTGTGTGCGGGCATTGAAATTTGATACCTAAAGCATGCAGTGTGGTGATTCCATGCAAAAGAATTTGAGGATAATGTCTTCAATGATCCACGAGTTGAAGTTGCTGGGAATATCTTACTGATGAGAAGCAGATCAAAGTTATGATTTATTCCCTCCCTAACTCATTGGAACAATTGAAGCACACTATAACGCACAATGAGGGCATTCAAAAGCTCGAGGACCTATCACGTAGTATTGAGCTTGAGGCTGAGCATCGTGTGCCGCAAGAATAGAGTTTGGGTTATTTTGCTAGATATGGCTAGCGCCAAGCCTCTAAGGCCAAGCACAAGGGTCATGGGAAAACACCCGAACGAGAGCCAATACTGCCAAGTGCCCAAAGGGCAAGAATCGTGGAAGCAAGCAAGGTGAACAAGCATGTTTTAACTTAGTTGGTCACATCGTGATTGCACTGAGCTGAAGAAGGTACTAGTAGACCCATTTTCTCTTACTCTGTGTTATGTAGCATCACAAGTACTGATTGCTCGCTCTTTCCTTGATAGGACTGTAGACACATGAGCAATATACTATGTAGCGAGAGATAGAGTTAGGTTCATAGAGCACCATCAAATTTCAGTTGATGTAAATGCCTCATTTTGTTACTTATATTTCATTCACAACATGCATGAGAGCTTTACAGACTAAAAATCCTAAAAGCGGGTCTCGACACGAAAATTCGTGCATTTCTATGGTTTTTGGTCAATTCACACGAGTCATTAGGTCAACACGATTAAAACGATGCGTCATGCACTCAAATTGGATCAATAACGAGAAAGTTATCGCCGATCAAAGTTTTGACGATTCAAGTCCGCATTAACTTAAATGTACATGCATACATACAATTATATCTCAGACATATATGTCAAAAATACATTTGGGCCTCAATCTGCAACTCCAAGAAGAACCGTAACAACACCCAAGAATTTCTTCTTTGATATGGGTTTTTTAATAGATTAGGGTTTAATCTCTCTTAGCTAATAGCATTTTAGCCTTCCTTAAATAGTGTAGCAAGTAGTGCAAGTAACTCCAAGAAGTAGCTGACTTATAGAAGTGATTGAGAATTAGGCTTCCCACATTTGAGCTTAAGTAAATCTCAATAGATCGAGATGCAATCGAGGTTCAATCGAACTTACAAAAACTTCCTTTCCTTGAGATGATCTTAGGTCTTGGCCTTGATCTTGAAATAGGACTTTAAGACTCAAAGAGACATACAATTTGACATGATTTGCCAACACTAACAAAACATGGACCTAACAATCTCCCCATTTATAAACTCGTAACAAATCCCGAAAAAAAAATCCCAAAAAAAAAAGAGATGAAACAATAGAGGAAAATAAATAAACCAAACCATGAAAGAATTAATTTTTCTGAATTTGAGCGAAGTGGAAAACACTAATCATGTAAATCTACTTGATTAAGGTTTTATTTGTCAGGTCATAGATCTCATGCAATTAAATATATGAGACTGGAAAGACAGGATGCCTTTCGAAGGAAAAAATAATAGGCATACAAAATACGCATTAAACCAGCATTAAACCATGAATTTTTAGTGCGTTGGTTCTCGAGTTTTGTGAGAAAACCAAGTACACCTCTTTGCAACAAAATAATAATTCCAAGTCTCTTCTCACGTGCAATTATGCCCAATACTAAGCCTCTAGACGCCTTTGTCTTGTGCTTGTCAATGTGAAGATAACACAACCTTGAGCACTTCACGTAAATCCACGAACCAAGTCCTAGGGTTGTTGATGGAACCCTAAGACAATGAGAGAGAGAGAGAGGAAGATGGCTAGAGTTTCGTGCTTCTGCTTTCACTTTGTCAGTCTTAAATGTATGCACGTTTTTTCTAGAAAGAAGTGTATTTATATTGTTCATTTTGGAAACCCAAACTAAGGTTTTGTCGTGATGGGCTGCCCACATGCATTATTTTGTTTGATGAAGGGAGGATTGATAGGATTACCTATTTGAGCTAACCCAAAGTGACCCAAATGCTAACACCTTCGAAGTGTGACTTCGCTTCACTCCCCTAGAAGAAACCAAAGCACTTTCATGCAAAAAAGAAATAATAAAAAAAGTTGGTCAATGATTATTTTTCCTTCTCCAAAACAAATTGTTGAAGTAACGGAAGTTTTTTACACTAATTAAGTTAGGCCAAATTACAGTCTATGTGTGAATTAAATTAAATAACCTTCCAAGCAATAGAGAGATATATAATCACGCAATAATCAAGAATATCAACATCACAAGAACACGCCAAAATTACGTGGAAAACCCTCCCCAATGTAGAGGGAAAAACCACGGAACAAATCCGATCAATCAATTATAATAAAATAGAGATTACAATACTCAATTTTATGCCCAAACTTGAATTCACAATAAATTGGGAAATCACAAAGATAACTCTCTAGGAATAAATACAATCTCACCACAAAAAAAACTAGAACCCAGTGAGACCCACAGTAAGATGTTCCTTGAATACTTTAAATCTCTATGGTTGTAGCACCCAAAATCTCTCCTAAAGAAACCCCCAATTTATCTCTTTGTGTGTCTTGTACAAAAGAAAAAATTCTCTTTTTTCTTTCTCACCAATGCCATGCACTGCTATGTTCTCTCTCACACTGATTTCACGCACACACACCTGCTTTTTATATCAACACCTACGGCCTCACTTAAGTCCTTTTCTAATAGAAATAGGACCGCCGCCTCATTAAGTCATTAAAGAGCTTTATTCAAGTGTGGGCTGGCACACTAGGTGCGGTGCACCCCAACACAAACAACATAAAAGAAAAGAAAGGTATATTCGCTTTTAGGCACAAATTCCTGGGGGGCTTTTAGGTTAATCCCTTTGCGCAATTTATCATAAGCTACAACAATAATAGCAAGAACACATTTATGATATATCCGAAATTCAACACAGCAAGCCATGACAACTTGAATAACCAAGTTTAGAAACATATCAAATTAACCAGACTATAGATACGCTAAAGTACTAATGCGACTGAACGAAACATATATATATACAAAAATATGGAAAAACAGCCTACATAGAGAAAGAGAAAAGATTACCAGAGCCAAGGATGTTTATGTTCTTGATGTCTTCAACTAAAGGGTTGGCGAGGCATTCCCTCCCAACACAGCACCTATATACGAAGCGATCAACAAGAACACTTCTATTGCCCTATGTCAGAGGTTGTTTTTTCGCAAGCCCTAATATAATACATGGCCTGTGCCAATTAAACAAAACACTTCAAAATCGGACCCTAACCCTTAAAACCCAATATAAATTAAGAAGTTACATCGGGCTTGGACTGGATTATTATTTTGGCTATACCATGTGGACCAAGCCCACATGTGGAAAAAGGCCAAAATTTGAGAAAATTAGGAGGCATGGTTTGGAGTTGGAGGGCATAAGGAAGATTTCTCGCTAGTTTTGGGTTCAATAAAAAGCTCGCGCGTAGGCTTGGAATAGTCATGAGACTTGTTGAACCCTTAGCCAGCCTAATAAGTAAATCTCAGTTGTCATTAAAAGGGTCCATATTACTGCTGAATAATGAAATACATTTACTGGATAAAAGGTATATTTTCCAGGTAGAAACAAACACCGACACAACCACCTCTTTTAATTGTTGGATATTGCAAATCTAGCAGCTTCAGAAACACTACTCCTTTTAGGGTAGGCAGTAGCCCATTTTTCACTAATTATGCTAACTCTATTTGGTTAAAACTATGTTTAACCCATTTTTCCAATAACCCAACAACTTATGCTATTACACAGCAAGTATAACCAATTGTTAAGGTTATTACCATAGCTTGATAAATTCTATAAAACAAGACAATCCCACATAGTAAAGGGGGGACTTTCAGCCAACACCTTCAACCAAAGAGCTTAGAGAGAAAAAATTTTGGTCAAAGCCAAAACCAAACAAAATACATTCAGCAATTCATACAACCCATTTAGCAGCTCCTATACACCATACATCAGTTTCTACATACATTTTTTAGCTTCTATAGATATACATTAACCTTCAAAACCCATATAGCATCCCATAAACACATACAATAGAGAGAAATACAGAAAAATACATTAAGCAACTATAAATACCTCCAGGATCTCCTAAAAATACATCTAGCAGATGCGATAATCACCCTCAATAAAAAATTAGAAGCAAAAATGGGGAAGTCCCTTTCTCCTACATTTACTACCCTCTTAATCTACCTCTATGAGTTATTTGTTTACATTAATTTTCTTACTGTTATGAGTTGTTTGACCTTTTCTTCTTTTGTTGATAGAGTGACTGGATCTCCTTAAGTCACACTACTAGCCTTCGCCATTATTGTAGTGACGCAAGTAGCGGACTCCACTTCCCAAATAAGAATCTGGGTCAATAAAGATGCCCAATTGGACCTCGACACGTGTTGCGGTAAAAAAAATGATCCTAACACCCTAGCAACTAGAACTAGAGGCAATATATACGTTGATAAAAGTGTTTGACTTGGAGACCGCGAAACCTATTTGGGACGGACTCTTATAAGAGCGCCACCATGTAAATTAAACACACCCCATGTTGTAAAATGGTTGTTTATAGTGATATAGAAGTGGGAGGCTTGTGCAATTGTCCCACATTAGAAACATACAAAGCCTTGAAGGTGTTTATAAGATGGTACACACACTAACACTTTAAATGGATAAAGTGGACTTATGGACATGTGGCTTTACTATTCGCACATGCACGCATGGCGTGTGGTGTAATGTAGCGCTTTGTGGCGCAATTGGCACTTGGCATTTGGCACGTGCATGTGTGATTAAGATCGGACGGTCATCTTTTAATTTATTTAAATTAAATGAGATGCACTGGATCATAACCCATAGAAGTTATTTCTGTGTACAGAAATAACTGTTTATGGCAGTTATTAATTGTTTTGAACAGTTACATTGTTCTAAAACAGTGCCAATTATGTCTATAAATTAAGGAAGCCTAATTAACTGTCAAATACACAAGAATAGTAACAATAGTAACAATAAGAGGAAATTTAGTGACAGCAATCCCTCCAACAATGGTAACTATAAGCAAAATAAAACTTGTTACAATTGTGGAAAGAAGGGACATTTTAAGCGTGAGTGCAGAAACAAGAAGAAGCAAAAGAAGGATGATCATAAAGTTCCTAATAAAGCCAATATGGTTGAGGATAATTCTGATATTGTAGCCATAGTTTCTAATTTGCATATAAGCATGATCTCTGAATTGAATATGGCTGATGCAAAATCAAAGTCTCCTGATTGGAGGTATGACATTGGCACTACTGTTCATGTTTGCAACAACAAATCTCACTTCAAGAGTTTAGAAGATGCAATGGTTGGACAACAGCTGCATATGGGAAATAACGACACTGCAAAAGTCGAAGGAAAAGGGACTGTTGAACTTCAGTTTACTTCTGGAAAGAAACTTATTCTGATTAATGTACTCTATGTTCCTGAAATTAGGAAAAATCTTGTATCTGCAAATCTACTTTGTAAGAAAGGTGTCAAGGCTGTTATAGAGTCTGACAACCTAATTTTGTCCAAGGGAGGGGTGTTTGTTGGGAAGGGATACTCTTGTGATGGCATGTACAAACTAAGCATTAATAAGATTATTACTAATTCTGCTTATATTGTTGAGTCTTCTTCTTTATGGCATTATCGTTTAGCACATTTGAATTATAGATCTTTAAAGTTTATGTCTAAGCATGGTTAATTTCATATAAAGATGATCATAGTGCTAAATGTGAATTTTGCATTCAAGCAAAAATGACAAAGAAATCTTTTCCTAAAGTTAACAGAAATTCACAATTGCTGGAACTTGTGCATTGTGATATTTGTGAACTTAATAGAATTTTAACTAGAGGAGGCAATAGATATTTCATTACTTTCATTGATGATTGTTCTAGATATACATATGTATATTTAATGAGAAGTAAAGACGAAGCATTTAACAAGTTTAAATGTTACAAATCTGTTGTTGAGAATCAAATGGAAAAGAAAATAAAAATACTTCGTAGTGATAGAGGTGGAGAATATTTTCCTACTGAATTTATCTTATACTGCGAAGAAAATGGCATTATACATAATTCAAATGGTCTTGTAGAAAGAAAAAAATAGGACACTAGTTGAAATGATAAATGCCATGATTTTGAATGCAAAATTGAGTTTCAATTTATGGGGAGAGGCTTTGCTTACAGCCTGCCATGCACATAATAGAATACCTTCTAGAAAATTTAAAGTTTCACCATATGAATTGTGGAAAGGTAGAAAACCAAATCTGGGATACCTACGGGTATGGGGCTATTTAGCCTTTTATAGGGTTACGGACCCAAATAGAACAAAGTTAAGACCAAGAGCTGTAAAGAGTGTATTTGTAGGATATGCAGAAAATTCAAAAGCATATAAGCTTTTGGATTTGGACTCTAATGTCATAGTGGAATCAAAGGATGTTGAATTTATTGAAGATGAATTCTATAATGATTCCAAACTTGTTGCAAATCCTACACCAACTCAAGAAAATGACTCAAATGACTTAAATCCTAGTATAAGTTGAGAAAAAGAAAAAAGAGTACATGATTTATCGATTGAACCTAGGAAAAGTCAAAGAGTTAGGAAAGAAAAGAATCTGGGTTCATATTTTGTGTCATCTCAAGCTATTGTTTTTCTGGTGGAAGGAAATAGAGCCAATGTTTTTCACAAAATTCCCATTTTATTAAATATAGAGGAAGATTCAAAAACATTTAAAGAAGCTATGGCTTCTAGGGATGTTGCATTTTGGAAAGAGGCAATTAATGATGAAATGGATTCAATTTTGTCAAATAATACTTGGATATTAGTTGATTTGCCTCCGGGATCTAAACCTATTGGATGTAAATGGGTGTTTAGAAGAAAATACAATACAAATGGGTCTCTTCAAACTTTCAAAGTCAGATTGGTAGCTAAAAGATTTAGACAAAAAGAAGGCATAAATTATTTTGATACCTATGCACCAGTAGCTAGAATAGCATCCATTCGAGTGCTATTGGCACTAACTTCAATTTTCAATTTGTATGTACATCAAATGGATGTTAAGACTGCCTTTCTAAATGGTGATTTAGATGAAGAGGTGTACATGGAACAACTAGAAGGTTTTATTATGCATGGACATGAAAAGAAAGTTTGCAAGTTAGTTAAGTCATTATATGGACTAAAACAAGCACCAAAACAATGGCATGAGAAATTTGATTCTATTATTTTATCTCATGGATTTAAGCATAACAATGCTGATAAATGCATTTATTCTAAATTCATTGATTGTTATGGTGTTATTATTTGTCTTTATGTGGATGACATGCTTATATTTGGAACAAATATGGAAGGAATATCTGAAACTAAGAAGTATCTGACTTCAAGATTTAAGATGAAAGATCTTAAGGAAGTTGATACTATCTTAGGCATTAAAGTGAAGAAACATAGTGGGGGTTATGCTTTGTGTCAATCTCATTATGTTGAGAAAATACTTCTTAAATTTCAATACTTAGGAATTAAAGAAGTGACTACCCCATATGATTCAACAGTTAAATTAAGTGAAAATTCTGGAAGAGCAGTTGCTCAATTGGAGTATGCTAGTGCGATTGGAAGCTTGATGTATGCAATGCATGGCACTAGACCAGATATTTCCTTTGCTGTTTGCAAACTTTCTAGATATACAAACAATCCTAGTACGAAGCATTGGAAAGCAATTGGTAGATTCCTTGGATATCTAAAGCTAACTATTGGATTAGGACTATATTATACCAATTTTCCATTAGTACTAGAAGGTTATACTGATGCTAGTTGGATCACTAGTGCCAGTGATAACAAGGCAATGTCTAGCTGGGTCTTTATCCTTAGTGGTGGAGTTGTTTCATGGGCTTCTAAGAAACAGACGTGTATTTTACATTCCACAATAGAATCTGAATTTATAGCCTTGGCAGCAGCAGGCAAAGAGGCAGAATGCCTGAGGAATTTATTATTGGATATAAAGTTGTGGCCACAACCAATGCCAGCCATTTCTTTGTACTGTGATAGTGAATCTACTATGTCTAAGGCACATAGTAAAGTTTACAATGGAAAGTCTAAGCACATTAGCTTGCGACATGAATATGTCAGACAGCTAATAGTAGACGGAATAATTACCATTGTGTTTGTACGGTCAAGTAAAAACTTGACGGATCCGTTCACTAAGGGACTCTCAAGAAATTTAGTGAAAAGTACATCTAGTGGAATGGGTTTGAAATCTTTTGTGTAAAAGTCACCTGTGATGGAAACCCCACCTTATATTATTGAACAAATAATTTTAAGGTTTAATTGGCAATAACAAGTTACAGTTATGTGACTAGGATAGCACTGAAACATGTATATTTGTAATAAACCCGTTCTAGCATATTCAGTGCGGACTATTACGGTAATTTGAGGATGAGTGTCTACTCTTAATGAAGTTCTTGTTATTTTTAAATGTCTAAAGTAACAGGGACATGAAAAGGAACTTCACCTATATGAACATAAGAAGTGGAACAACTTCTGATAAAAGTTTAAGGTTTACTTTTGGAAATGTTCATGAAATGCCAGGATGGAGCGCTTGGTTAAGTGAATATTTTTTTTATTATTATTTTGTGAGTTTATTCGCTAAATTGGATGGAGTCATGTGTGTGGTATTTTCCATTTCTAGCACAAAAAGTCTTGGTTTAAGCTGAGGCCACCATTGACTTTGTTAGAAATTTGAGATGCTTACACTAATTGAGGTTTAAATCGAGAGATACCTTCTTGTATGCATGATGAAATCAATATTTGACTAAACACTTCATATCACTAAGTGGGGATTGTTGTAAAATAGTTGTTTATAGTGATATACAAGTGGGGGCTTATGCACTTGTCCCACATTGGAAACATACAAAGCTTTGAAGGTGTTTATAAGGTGGTACACACACCAACACTTTAAATGGATAAAGTGGACTTATGGACATGTGGCTTTATTGTTCACACACGCGCACGCGCGCGTAGTGTGTGGCGCACTTGGCTCATAACCCATAGAAGTTATTTCTGTGTGATTAAGATCGGACGGTCATCTTTTAATTTATTTAAATTAAATGAGATGCATTGGATCATAACCCATAGAAGTTATTTCTGTGTACAAAAATAACTGTTTATGGCAGTTATTAATTGTTTTAAACAATTACATTGTTCTGGAACAGTGCCAATTAATGTCTATAAATTAAGGAGCCTAATTTACTGTCAAATACACAGTTTCGTTTTGAATACTCTTTAAAGGGATTACCAAAATTTTCTTTATGTAATTGATGACTTTGTAATATCCTGGAGGTGAATTGCCTTAACCCGGAAGCAAAACTCGTTTAAAGTGGGGGCAATTATCATCATGCCTCAAAGTCACATTGTTTTCTCTGATCATATCAAAATCTTCAACACCCCATGCCATTAATTTTAGGCAAAAATGTAAAAAGATGTTTTGGAGTTCTTGTACTCTTAATTGTGCGTTTATAGATTCTTGAACTATAGAAAATAACAAAATTGACCTCTTCACCTCACTTCTATCACTCAATTTTTAATAATGTCATTTTAAACTAAAATTTAATAAATAAATAAAGACTTTCTAAAATACCATTTGAAAAAAAAAAAAAAAAAAAATCCAACTAACCTGTTTCTCTCACGGTTGGACTCTCATTGTCAAATGGTGGGAGATAGGAAAAACTGCCCAAGAAGTCACTGAGGAACATGGGAGAGCACTACGACTTTGGTACACTGATGACTTAAACATGCTTAAGATCGACTCAGGTCGGGTCAAGCTTTCGAGTTTAGAGCTGTAAATAAATCGATTCTTTGTGATCAATTCAAGATTAGCTTGGGGAAAAAAGCTTGTTTATGATATTTTATTTAGCAAATAAGTCAAACTGAAGCTTAATGAGTTTTTGTTCGACTATTAAACGAGATAAGCTTAAACATAATGATGTATTTGTAAGAAGTGCATGTGAGTAAGAGCATGTTTGGTTTCTGTATTCAAACACAGTTTTCTGTGTTTGAATCCAAAAAATGGTGGGCCCGGGCTGAAAAATTTTTGTTTGGCAATTGAACTCAGTTTTTGCATTCAAAACTTTTTATTGCATTTGTTAAGGAATCAAAAGATAGAAGAGTTTTTAGTAGTCTGTGTATAAATAGGATACCTCACAACACATTTAATCATCCAAAAATATCAAAGAAAGAATATTAATAAAGATGTAGCCCATCAATTGGCGTAGGCTCAAAGCCGAACCACTGAGCCTCCATTCTCTCCCTCTCTCTCTACAACTTTTACATGATTTAGGTTTCTACACTTGATACTCAATTGATGAGAACAACTTTTACATGGTTTAACTTGGATTTGGCTACTGTTCAAAAGACTAGTGGCAATTTTGCAAATTTTTACACAAATTGACCAGTGGCAGTTTAGTAATTAAACACACCACTTTTCTTCCTTTTCTAACATTTTTAATGGCCATGAAGAAGCCATTTTCACTTCTTCTTCGAACTCTCACCGAATCTCCTTTATATCTTATCTCTTTGTCTCTCTTTCACATTGTTCATGATCAACCGGTGAATCCAAACCACAATGACCCACACTCGCCGATAAACCCAAGCCCAAGCGGTGACTTATGCTCACTGAGGAACCCAAGCTTAAACGACAACCGTGGTCCAGATCTGGACTGTGGTGAGTGAACAATCAGATCTGGGCTGCGGCGGTGGTTTGAGGCAGTGGTCTGGTTGTCGCGCAAACAAGGAGCAAGTGGCGCGCGGCGTTGGGCTGGCGGTGGAGTAAGTAGCGCACAGCGTTGGGCTGGCAATGGAGCAATTGGCGTGCAGCATTGGGCAGGCAATGGAGCAATTGGCGTGCGGCGTTGGGCTGACGGTGGAGCAAGTGGCACGTGGTGTTGGGCTGGTGCCGTCCGGCTGGGACTAGCTCCTTTTCTGCCTTGGGTGGCTCACAGCCAGACGGGCTGCTGGGGTTTGTATCACTGTGTTGGGTCTAGGGAGGAAATGTGTGCGGGGGTAGGATATTTATTATGGAGGGAAATAATGATGTGGTAGTTATAAGTGAAAACAATCCAATGAAAACAAATGCCAAACAAAAAAAAGTGATTGAAAACAAAGAAAAAATTGTATTTGGATTCAAGTTTAGAGAATAGTATAAATACAAAATTTTGAAAACAAAAACACAATTCAGTCACCAAACATACCGTAAAAGTCTTTACTTAAGTATATATAATATTATATTTCTATAACGTAACATGTATAAAAATATATTTAAATAGACTTTCGATTGGATTGTGAAAGTTTATAAAAAAGTTCATAAGATATCAAATTATTATTTGTAATTTATTGATAATTTAAATTACCAATTCGGTCCTTTAACTATTGGGTAAAATTCAATTTAATCCTTCAACCATTAATTATGTCAATTTAGACCCTTAACTTCCAAAACCAAGTCAATTAATTTCATCATTAATTCTTCTCTATGTTTAAATTTTAATATAATTAATAAATAAAATTAAGGCAACGTACAACATCATCTCTCGTAATTTTAAATAACTAGTCGCAAACCCGTGCGATGCACAGGAAAATTATTAAAAATAAAATCTAAATTAATTTTGATTCTTTTTACTTCTTTTGTTGAATATGTATTTTTTTCTTTTGCGTAATTCGAAATGTTGTAGGCAAGATCGATAAAGAGACTTTACGGATCGGATTTAGGATAGATCTTACTTTTTGGTTAAAAAAATAACTAAGAAAGTATATTTACCATAGGATAATTAAAAAATTTAATATAATGTAATTTTTTTTTTTGCATAAGTTGAATATAGTCCAATTTTTATAAAACACGATTCATGTTTATATTTACCATATGGATCATGTTTCCATCCAAAAATAAAATAAAAGATACTTAAAATAAGAAGAAGACAAATAAATACATAGGCACATGATTAAATGATCAAACCTAAATAATTTTCATAACTCATTTCAAGCTCACGTGGTTTCATTATAACAAATTCCATCCACCTTTCTCCATTGCCAGCAAAAAAAAAAAAAAAAAGAAAAAAAATGATGAAAATTGATAATTATGATTATTATTAAAAGATATTTATATTGTGTTTATATATGGAATATATTTTAGTATTAGACATTTATTATGATTGTGTTATATATGGAATAATATATTCTTTATATTAAAGAAAAATATGATGTGTCAAGATTCTAATGGAAGGTTTAATTATAGAATAAAATTTATATTCAATTAGAAAATATATATGAAAATAATGATGTGTAAAATTGTGAGATTTCAAAAGCTTATGTGGCGCAATATTATGAGGTCAACCAAAAGTCAAAAAAGTTTCAGTTTTACATTATAGTATAGATAACACAACGCCTCTGAACATATTTTTTAGCTTACACTTTAACCGTGTCGTTAACTTTATCAGTTAAATAAAATCTCTATTTTCACTTCATGAGTTAATAAGTGAAAATCTCTATTTTGCCCTATTAACTTTATCAAAACAAAACTCTAAAAACAAACCCCATTAGAGAATTATTATCAGCCTCCCTATTCGGCTGAAAACTCAAAAATATAACGAAAAACTCAACAAACACCTGCCATCAGATTCCTCATTCGGGCGAAATTCCGAAGCTGATGAACAGTAGCTCACCCAACTCAAGGAGCAACTGTTCATCCTTCCGTGAATTAAATACACTTTTTTTCTCTCTCTTGCAAGCTGTCTCCCGTGCCAAGAATAACGGAGAAACAACAACAACAAAAACAACGGTGCTCAATGAAATCAGAAAATCACAAGCAGCAAACTCAAACCGGAGCATCGAATCACAAAATAAAAAACACACACACACAAAAACAAACAAACAAACAAAATCAAAAAAACAAACAAAAGAATATAATCACAAAAAATAAAAACAAAAAAACACCGGATCTGCTAAACGTGATGAAGAAAGAACAAACAAAGTGAAAAAAAAATAATAATAATAATAAAGGGGGAAAGAGAGACGTGAGGGGTGAGAGAGAGAGAGAGAGAGAGAGAGAGAGAGAGAGAGAGAGAGAGAGAGAGAGAGAGAGAGAGAGAGTAGAAAAGAGAATGGGGGAGACTGGGGGGATGTTTGGTGGGGGAGAAGTAAAAAGAAGGGAGGGGGGTACGTGGGTGATGGGAAAAAAAAGGAAAAAAAAAAAAAAAAAAGAGGAGTAGGTGTACGTGGGTGGTGGGGAAAAAAAAAAAGGGAAATATCCTACGGGAACATAGAAGGAGAGAGGAATAGAATGGAAAGATGAGGTATTTTGGGAGTTGTGAAAAAAATAAAATAATAAAAATATATTAAAAAATGAAATAGTAAAATTGGAATAGAGAGTCTGATTTAGTGGTGCTTTAGCTAAATTAGAAAAAGTGAGTTTTTTAGAACCCAATTGGCAAAATTTTTGAGGAGTCTAATAAGAATGCTCTTAAACCACATATCTACTGTAACTCCTTTAACACCAACATCGTGGTAACCCACAGAATCTGCCTTTGGAAGAAGATGACGGAAAAAGACCAAAAACAATGAAAAGAAAGAAAGAAAGAAAGAACGATGAACTAAACAACTCATCATCCATTTCTTTCTATTCTCGTGTCTTTTTTTATCTTCATCCTCAAATGTATTCCAACCATTCAAAAAAGTTACACTTATTCTCATCACAAACATAGTATAGTTTTAGTTTGTTCATGTTCTTATCTGACTCGAACAACTGCTTTTTGCCCACAACACAACGACATCTCTTATTACAAAATTCTAGTCCAAATCCATTGCTTGCACTCATACTTGATGATGACATTGCCGTGAAAATATTGTATACCATAAAGAATTGAGAGTGCAGATCACAAGAAAATTTAAAAATAATAAACTACAATAATTAGCCGGGAAAATTACACTTTACCACCCTCAACTATCACCCCTTTTTCACTTCATCCCCTAAACTTTAAAAAGTAACAATTGACCCCCTAAACTAATCCAATTGCACGGCCGTTACCCCCTGATGCCAAAATCGAGTTAAAATTGACGGAATTGAGCAACACGTGACACGCACGTGATCCCGGGCCCACCAGAATAACTTTACCAATTTCATTTTTATCAAAATCCCGAATTGCCCTTAGCCCCCCTTAACCAAATCTGAGATAAAACACCAGAACACCTTCAACCGTAACAAAATGCCCGTCAAACAAAAACTAAACTCCATTTTGTTTCTCCGCTTGGAGAATACAATGGATGTCCGTCGGCGGGCCCCAAAGCCGTCACAACAAACCACCGTGCACGACAGTGGGACCCACCCTGACCACCAACGACATAAATCATCAACCCCAAAAGCATCGGATGCTCTGCCTTTGCCACTGTATCTAACGAACGCCGTGTTCTTCATGCTCTTCTTCTCAGTGGCCTACTACTTCCTTCACCGGTGGCGCGACAAGATCCGAAACTCCACGCCCCTCCACGTGGTCACGCTCTCCGAGATCGCCGGCATTGTGTCTCTCATCGCTTCCTTCATTTACCTCCTCGGTTTCTTTGGGATCGACTTCGTCCAGTCATTCATCTCACGCGCTTCCCATGACGCGTGGGACCTTGACCATGACCACCACCACCACCACAACTTCCTCATCGAAAACGATCCTCACCGTTCACAACCACCCCCACAACCAACACCCAGATGCCTTGATCCAAAACCGTTAATTTCAACTTTGTCCTTCGAAGAAGATGAGGAGATCGTCAAATCGGTTCTCAGCGGCACAATTGCGTCGTACTCGCTAGAATCATAGCTCGGTGACTGTAAACGAGTTTGGGGGTTACTTGCTCTAGGGTTTGAGTTTGGCGGGCATTTTGTTACGGTTGAAGGTGTTCTGGTGTTTTATCTCAGATTTGGTTAAGGGGGGTAAGGGCAATTCGGGGGTTTTGATAAAAATGAAATTGGTAAAGTTATTCTGGTGGGCCCGGGATCATGTGTGTGTCACGTGTTGCTCAATTTCAATTTTAACTCGATTTTGGCATCAGGGGGTAACGGCCGTGCAATTGGATTAGTTTAAGGAGTCAATTGTTATTTTTTAAAGTTTAGGGGGTGAAGTGAAAAAGGGGTGATAGTTAAGGGTGGTAAAGTGTAATTTTCCCTAATTAGCCATGTTCGGTTCTGAAAACCAACCCATTGCAATGTATAACAAATGGTCCAATAAAAATAAGACACATTAATTAAAAATGCCAAATAGACTATTCAAAGCCAACTCACCAATTACAACTTAACAATTACAACTCCCACTAAACCAACCACATTTAATCTTGTCCTATGTAACCAAACAATCCTATTCTCCCTTACCTAGATCTAGTCGCCGTCAACAACCACACCTGAACCGGTTCGAGGTCGGCAACCATGATTTTAGACAACCATCATCTCTTGCACTAAACTTACTATCATCAACAGCACCCATAAGTAATATGTAATTAATAACAAGTAACAAAAATTCTCTAAACAAAACTGTGAGAACCACGACCCTAAAACCATAACTTTTTAGATGAAGGGTCTAAACATGGTTCCCAAAATGGGGATTTTCACTGTTTTCCATTCTAATCATTAGAGGAAATTACAATGGAGTCACCACCTAACTTTTGTATAAATATATAAAATAAAAATAAATAAATAAAATAAATAAAAAAAAAATAAGAAAAGCTAAGAAAAAAGTAATCTTTTATTGATTGAATACATAATACAATGGTTTGGAAAAGAAATAAATTACAATATTTTTCCCTAGATACATTCTAAGAAAACAAAATACAAGGTTTTAGTCCTAATCTAACAAAGAAAGTAAATAGGATATATAAACTAATCTAATCTTCCCCTAAGATTAGGATTCGGGGGTTAGGGGATTAGGATATATAAACTAAACTAATCTAACCATCCAACCTAACCTAGGTCAGTCTCTAAGGATCCATTAGTCTAAGTTCACAACTTCAAGCAAACCATACTCGCATTTGATTCATATCATCATAATAGTACATGCAATGAAAAATTAAATAGTGATTAATCATCAAGCAATTAAAATCATTTAGGCACACATCTCACATGAAAAATAAAATTTAAAGTTGCTGTAATTTTAGTAAAAACATGTTAGAAAAATTAGATTTGCATCATTCACAAAACAGAAACTGAAAACAATGCAATCTAGCAATTGTACATTAAAAATTAATCAAGCAATTAAAATTAAAACCTAATCATGCACTTTACACAATTAAAGTTACTGCATTAAATTAAAAAAGAGAGGATTGTACCTTTTGGGATGCAACCTCTTGAATGAGTGTCCCGAATTGAATTTGATTGTGATGGGATGCGGCCTCTTGATTGAGAATACCACCGGTCTTGAAAATTGTTTATTGAGAAAAACCGTTAAATTTGATTAAAAGAGATTAAAAATGGAATTGAAAGATTGGAAATAGAGATTACAAAAAATGGTTTTTGTAATCTCTGGACTTGAATATAAGAACACACTTATGTTCTTATTCCAAAGTCTAACCCTTTGCAAAAATTCTCTTGAATGTTACTTAGGATTACTTTGACTAATTTTTCCAACCTCTTGTTAAAATGAGAATATTTTCTATTTATATGGCAGCCCTAAAATGAACCTACCTATGTTCTGGACCTCATGGGAGTGCATTAGGGTTTTGAAAATTGGATATACTTTATGAAAGTTCCGAAATTCTGACTGATTTTTAGGCCCTGATTGTGGGCCAGTTTTGACCCTCTAAATATTCGAATTAGGAGATGGTCATTAGAGGCATATTTGTAGTCCCATCATGTCAACTTTCCATCCCAATTTGAATAAACTCAATTGGATAACGGAGTCAAAAGTTATGGTCGAAATACCGATCAGTGTACAGGCTGGAATCCAAATCCGAATTGGCCTTTGGATAATTCTGGGTTTTTTCACCTTTGGTCAACTTCTAGTGGATTTAGAAGTCCTTATTTGGCTGAATTCAGGATTTCTTAATTTTAATCAATTTATTAATAATTAATACGATAATTATTGGTCAAAATAATTATCTCATTAGTTAAAAATAAATCAATTTAAGAATTATCCTTTGATGAATATCTTGTGTATGAATACTTACCATTTGAAGGTGTTCTAAACCAATAAAAATTATTTATTAATTGATTTTGATTGAATCCTTTAGAGGACCAATCAAATTAATTAACAAGTAATCCTATGCATGTGAGCTTATGGTAAATATCATTTCAATCAATCAAATTTATTTCCTTAATCAAATCTTGGTTTTTTATCCAATTTCCAATCCGAAAAATGCACTCTCATTCTTAATTCAATTTTGATCACTTAAAATATGATTTTAAATTTATGAACCAACTTTGAGTTTTTAAGCTTGTGAAATTACCATTTTACCCTTTATGCACTAAAGTGTAAAAAAGTAAAATTAATGGTTGCAAAATGGGGTGTCAACAATAACACAAAAAGAGAAAACTAAAACAAAACAAACTTGGAAAATATACAAATCTAAACATCGTGTAATCAGAAAGAAAAATACTATAAAACTTGTAAATCCAAAGAGATTGATTTGGGTCTAGAAAGAAAGAAAAAAAACCTTCTAAGTTTGACCAATTTTGATTTTGTTCCTTGATGTTTGAAAGTTGTGATCCGCTCCCTCTTAGTTCGGTTCCGTTTGGATTTTGACCCTCCAATCCATAAAACGTTAGCCACGAACCATTAAGTGCCACCTAGGCCTGACACATGTGCTAGGTGATCGAATCAAATCATGACACATGTCAAGTTTATTAAAAAAATGAAAAAATAATTTAAAACAAATTTCTTAAATTTTTATTTATTTTTTTATTTTTGCCATTTTCTTATTAAACAAATGAGTTTTTTTTTTTTTAATGATTTATTATTACAAAATAATTTTTTTATAATAAAATAGTCACATGCGGTACATGTGTTCACTTTACAACAACCTCTCTTTAAGTTTTATAAAATGACAATGTCTTTCTCATATTTTTTTTAAAATGGCACTCTAACATACCTTTTAGAAAATAAGGGGATAGGGTGTCATTCTTGAACAAATTGGAGAGGTAAAGTGTCATTTTTTGACTAAAATGAGTGGGTAGAATATCATTTTCTAACAAATGTGAGAGGAGGAAGTGTTATTTTCTAAAATAGGAGTAGGACACTGTCATTATTTTATCACCCCAAAAAATAATAAGGAAAAAAAGTGGTAGTTCTCCACACAATGAAATAGAAATGGTGGTCAATTGATATCATATTTGCACTGTCCTTCACTCACTGGATGAACTAGTGGTAAAGTTTAAGAATTTTGGGGGCCAGCTGGTCAAACGAAATTTCCTATTGGTACATAAAATTGAAAGGCAAATCTAGAAGACTGATTTTGGGAATAAAATTGTCTTCATTTTAAAATATTTTTATTTTATAGTTCAGATTTTATTTTATGGGATACAGTAGTCTTAATATGAATCATAGGGACAATAGAGAGATTTTGAAATAGATGATAATGTTACTTGATGTTGAGCATTATAGTGATGTATTCCATTCATCTTTTTTTTTTTTTAAGAGAATTATCATAAACCGCCTATTTTAGACTATCATCAGAATGATGTATACAATTCGTCCTTCATTTTTTTTTTTGAAGAATAAAACAAATATGTTATTTATTTATTTATTATTATATTACAGTACATGACTCTGTACTCATTTACCATGTGCGTAAATAAATTGTGATTCTGGGACCTAGTATTTGCAAACAAAAGAAGATTCTGAGAAAGCGGCCTTAAAGTCAAGTTGTTTTGGTTGCGACCAGGAGAAGCTACTTGGAAACTGCTTACTTTTTTGCATCTTCATTCTCATGTAACCAATAATTTCCTAAATCCAGCAATGTGTAAGATTTTATTATTGCTAGTCTAATTTTATTTGCAGCCTACCATAATGACAACTAGGAACAGATAAATAATATAATAAAGAAAAAATTGTTAGAAATTGACAGAGTAAATGAAGTATGGAATAAGTAGGCTGCAAATAAAATTAAACTAACAATAATAAAATCTGAAAATAAATTGTTCAAACTGAAATTCATAATTCATTTGATAAACTTGGATAAACTTACAGAGATAGCTTGAGAGATACAAAAAGGAGAAGGTTTTGTTCTCTGAGAGGGAAAGGAGAGGAAGAGAGTTTAAAGAAAGTTTTCTAAAGGGTGCAAGAAGCAGTGTCTTCTACAAACCAGATGGATAGTTTATATAGAGCTTGAAACAGTAAAATAAATAGCAAAAAATGAACAGTAAAAATGTGAACTGGCAGATGAACAGTGACGTCTATCAGTTGAACAGTAACTTAAACAATAATTTGAACAGTGACTAGGGTAGTTTGAACAGTGAATCGGGCATTTGAACAATAGTCTTGGTAACTTGAACAATAACTTGGAATCTTAGAAAAGTAAAATCTGATATATTGAAATTTGTCTGGATCTTCTTTTAGTGCCGAAAGTAGTCTACTTTGCATCTTGTCAGGAATCCAATTTGAAATCTTGTCAATAATTTGCTTTAAAGCTTGTCAGGAATCTAGCTGTGAAATCTTGTCAATAATTTGAAACTTGTCTAGAGCTTGCCAAAAGTATTTTGCTTTGCATCTTGTCATTCTCAAAATTATTTGAAACTTGTGGAGCTTATCTTGAAACTTGTGCCGAAAGTAATTTACTTTGCATCTTGTCAGGAATCTTGTGTAATTTGAGATCAATGGCTGAGATGATGCCGACAATCTAAGTGTCCATATTGTGGAGAGCTTCTTCATCAAAGTTATAATCTTCTTCATTTTCTTCATTTTTGTAGTAGGTGTAATCTTCTTATTCAAGAATTTCATTTACATCGAGTTTCCAGTATGCAATATACTCTTTTGTAATTGGACTGTTCCATAATTGGGGTTCTGGATATGATATATCTCCATGTCAAATTTCTGAACAAATGGTCATATGGGGAGTTTGTGCTATAATTCTAGTGATTAGACCTTCTTGAAATCTCATTTGGATTATATTGTACATATGGGCTCTGCATCTTTGAATGTCCATAACAGAAAACTTGTAATCTGTTGGGTCAATTTGATTATAAAATCTTTCACTATCATTTATGGAAGAGGCATATAAACAAATAAAATGGTAACTTGGTAGAAATTTATAAGAATGGTTATTTTTATTGGCCCATTTAGGAGGAATTGAGTCAATATCTATGTAAAGGGACTTGTTTGGGAACATGTTTAATTCACACGATTTTTTGAGTTTATAAGGGAAAATTGCTAACTTGGTTTTATCTGAGAACCAAATTTGAGAAACCATACCATAGTCTAAAAGGAGCTCTATAGTGATTGATATCATACTATCTATATATAGGAATTGGCAAAGGATTGGGGTAGGTATCTAGATTAATACCAACTTGGACGAATTGAAACAATAAATTTTGTTGGTTGTCTAAGTATCCATCAATAGTATGGGAGGATATTCCTGGAATAGTGACTTTGTTGGTAAAAAAGTATTGTTGCAATTTGATCTATAAACCTTGGGACCTATCTTTAGCAAGTTGAAAAATCTTATCGTTGAGTTCTTGTGGTAATCTAAGAATTTCTGATTCTATTCTTTATCCAATGGGGATAAAGATTGGCTGTCAAGAGGCAAGCTTTTCAACTCACACTGCTTACCTTTGTCTTTTACCAGAGGGGTAAAAGCATCTCGGGCCAGTGGGGGCATCTCTAATAAATTTGCAATTTGAGTAGAATAGTTAAACTTACTGCTGCTAGGGTATTGAGAGGTAGTTTGGACACCTGCAAAAAAGGGAAAGTGTTTGCTGTCTATGGAATTATTATTGAGCTGACTAAAATAATATGTTAATGCATTAACGCTGTCTAGGAATTTCCTTCCATCATAACGAGTGTTCCAGATAGCATCTAAAAGACACAGCTGTTCCTAGAGCTAGCTAAATTATTAAGTACTCTGAATTTAAAATTTGTTCCTTTGGGATAAAGAAGGAGGCTGTATCTTCCAAACTCTATCTTCTTCATCCTGTAAAGCATAATTTGTTAGTACTTTTTATGTCATAAAACATTTAATAAAGAACTTGGAAAGAGTACAAAGTAATAACTTTAAATTTTGTTGAAAAGAGGGAGTAATTGCAAAGTTTGTTGAGGTATTTTAGAAATTAAATTTATTTCTTTTGAAAATGAAATTTCTTTTAGCAAATTTATATCTCTTGTCATAGGTGGCATGACAAAAGGAAAAGTAATTTCTTGATCCAAAATTTATGTAGTAAGTCCTTTTTCTGAAATCTCTATGATAGGATATAGTAAGGCTATAAAAGGGTTCCCTAATATTACTTTGTTAGTTATATTTTTTACTAAGACAAAAGTTGTTTGAATATAAATACCATCCCTACAAACATGTGCATTTGGTAATCTAAATTCTATATTTAAACTTGTTCCGCTAGCTTGAGATAGTCCTTCAGTAGTTTTTTCATAATATTTTGTGGGAATTAATCTTCTTGAATACAATTTGAATCAGCTCTTGAGTCTAACAAAGCAACAATAAAAAAATAATATTCTTTATTGACTACAATTTGAATTTCAGTATACCATTTTTGAAATAATACTCTATCTATTAAATTTATGAAAAGGTCAGTAGAATTTGATTTAGTTAGGAATTCTATTTCATCGTCTTCTTGTAATTTGTCTTCTAGTTCTGGAATAATGGGAGTTTGTCTTATATAATTATTTTCTAATTTTAAAGCTAATAGTTCTTGGGTAAATTGTTCATGTGCAATTTGAGAATCAGTCCTAATTTCTCTAATTTCCTGTTATATGGAATTTATCTCTAGTTGAAGATCTTGAATTGTAGTTTGAGCTTTTTGTGTTTTAAACATGTCTGAAATATTAGTATAATTATATTTTGTTTTATCTGTTTTTGCTAATGGGGTAATTTGATGATGATCTGTTTGGGAGATTTTCTTTAAGTACTCAAATTTTATTTCTGGATCCTCTATTTTGTCATTTAATTCAAAAATAATTTGTTATGATTTTGTTAGGACATTTATAGTTTTCTTGCATGAACAGAAATTTTTGTTATCACAGTGACATAATTCTATCCCTTCTTTGTTGGAATTTTCTGAATAGAAACTATTAGAAGAGTTTTCAATTTGAAAATTTTCATTATCGAAAGCATTATCTTCTAAAGTATCATTAGAGTCATTTTCTGAGTCAGTTTGTAGCATTTGTAAAAACTTGTCTTTTAATTGTTTTGTATTGTATTTACTTATATCTATTTTATTAATTTCTTTCTTAATTTTGCAATTATTTTGAAAATGTCCAGTTTTCTCACATCTAAAACAAACAGGTTTTTTTTTTTTTTTTTTTTTTTTTTTTTTTTTTTTTTTCATTTTTCTAAAATTTTTAGTTTGTGGCTTAAAATTAGAGTTTTTGTTATTATAAAATTTGTAGGTTTTATGTCTTTTATTATTATTGTAATTTTTATAAGTCTTTTGTTGTCTTCTTCTTTATCTAGATGGAGCAATAGTTTTTAATGGTGAATAACCAAATTGTTCACAAAAATTTCCTAATTCAAGTTTAGCATATTTTCACCATAAGTAGTTTGAATTGTGCCAATAATTTTGCCATAAGTAGTTTGTGCATAATTTGTGTGACCTTTTGCAAATAATTTTTCTCTAACTTTGTAAGCAAAATAATGAGGTAAACTAGTCCTAATTAAGACTTTTGAAAGGAAAACATCTTTATACCACCTAAAATCGAACAAAGTATAACATCTTAAATTTTATAAGCTATCATAAACACTTTCTCTATAATCTGCCGGGTCTGCTACAAAATGTTTTGTTATAGCAAAAACTAAAGTATTAACAGCATCTTGAATTTGTAAACCATTTTCATCTACTATGGAAATTCCATTTTGAGTTCTTTTGTAGGCATTTGCTAACCAATTTCTATTAGTATCTGTTAAAGTATTATCCCACCAACCTTTTAATTGACCAGTAAAACCTGTAATAATTATATTTGCAATTTGATGATTAGTTTTATTATTACTTTTGTAAACATTTGAAACCATAAGCATTTCATGTAATTCATTTAAAATTTCATACTGTGACATGCCATCAATATTCCATTCATATAAAGATTTAGCATTATAAGAATTTCTAACAGTTAACTCTCTTTCTTCAAATTGTAAATCTGGGGGAGTTGGTCTAGGATAAAAATTTCTTGTAATTGAAACATTTCCAGGGTATCTTGTTCTTGCAATACGACTTCTTAAAGGCTTGGCGTGAAAATCTCTTTCATTTGCAATTCTATTAACATTTAAGTCTTTAAATTGATCTTGTAGATTTTCAATGTATTCTTCAATTTTTGGCTTATCTTGTTTTATTAATTCTTTTGAATTGATTAGTTTGTTCCTTAGTTTGTGAGGAGGAAGCAATATTTGTTATATCTAAAGTTTGGAGTATTTTAGAAATTTCTTCTAATAAATCAGTATTATCATTTTTAAAGGAAACACGTAATTTTGGGGGTATTTCATGTGGTGTGAAAAAGGTTTTTCAATATCTAATTTTGCAATAGGTTTTATGGGATCAATTTTGTTTTCTATTTTGTCAAGTTTGGTACCTATGACTTTTAGATATGTATTTGAGTAATTATTTTGTTCAATAATTTTTTCAAAGTTTTTGGCTTCATCACTTAAACTTACATATTTCATGGGGGAGGCAACTAGTTGTTGGTTTCTATGATTTATGATTATAGATTCATATGGGGGAAATTCTTCATGTACAGTTTCTTTGCTTTCAACTTTTAACCAATTTTTTGTAGTTCTATTAATGGTTTGCATTTGTTTTTTAGCTAAGTACATGTTGTCAGCAATCATTTGTTGGTTTGCATAGTTTGTAATCATAGATCTAGTGTTTGTAGTCATAGACTTATGGTTTGTAATGATAGACCTAGGTTCCCTATGTGTAGCTTTGTTTTTTCTTTGTGACAAATTCTATGTAGTCATACAATTTAAAACTTTTCGGTTTATAATTTCTATCAAACCATTCAAAAAAGTTGACTTTAGCTTGTATATCATTCATAAAATCATAATATTTCTTTCTTATATGGGTTTGTAAAAATTCAGAATAAGTTGCAAAAAATTCTTTTCTTCTATTTTCATGTTTTGGGGACATAAAATCTTTTCTTAATTTTTCTTTGTTTAATTCAAAAGGTTTTGAAATCATATTAATTTGTGGATCATACATATGAGGAGGGAAGTATCCCATATCAAAATTTGTTGGAGAATTAGGCTTTTTTGGAGGAATTTGTGAGGATGAGGGAATTTGAGAAGATGTAGAGTAAAAAAATGGGGGAAGTTGTGAAGATGTGGAGTAAAAAGGGGTATTTATTACGTTACCTTTAAATATTCCTTCTAAATTTGGGTTAGTATTTGGTTTCCTATATTTGTCTAGATTTAGATTTTGTGATCTATCTTCTTCTTGAACAAATCTTAGATTATTAATCTATCAATACTATGTCTTAAATCATCATCTAATCTTGGATTTTCTGGCAACTTGAGTCTGTTAAAATTGCATCTTGGTGGTGACACTATTTTCTCTTTGTAAGGGTTACTATATCTAGAGGAACAGGAACTTGTGGATTTTCTAAAAGGCTGAAAATTTATGCTGACAGAACCATCTAGCTGTTGATTTATGTAATCTATGTCATCTTCTAAAGTATTTTGAACAAGAGTTGGTTGGGTAACATTTTTTAGTAACCATCTCTTGGGTAACTTTACTTCATCCCAATTAATTTGTGTGGGGACTCTAGTATGGGAATTGTCTGTACTAGTTTGTAAAAATAAAGTCTTGCCTTTCGGACTTTCTATCAAAGCTTGAGGTTCTAAGGTAGTTTTCATCAATTTGTAGTAAATTTTATAACAATCACTAAAGGTTGTGCACCTTCTAACATATTATAACCTGAAGTTTCAATATCTAATTCTAAAGTTTGTAATACAGTTTCCCTATAAAAATCTATGGCATAATCTATGGCATTTTGCATAATCTATGGTGATGTCATTTTCCCTGTAAAAATTCACGAGTTAAGAAATCAGGAATACAATTTAATTCACCTTTAATGTATCAATGTCAAAGTCAAAGGCACTTAAAACAGCTTGCCATCTTGCAAAAATTTGTTTGGAAGCAAGATTTTCAACATCTTTAAACAAAACATCTTTTGCATTTTTACAATCAACTCTAACTAAAAAATTTTTATTTAAAAGATCATCTTGGAATTTTGAAATGCATAAAACTATTGATAAAATCTCTTTTTTAATAGTACTATAATTTTGTTGTGCAGCATTCCATACACCTGAGTGGAAACGGATAATTTGCTCTTGATTTGACTCTAGAACCTTTTGCTTAAGAATACCTCTGTAACCAAGTTCAAAGGCATTAGTTTCTACTATCTTGAAAGAATCAGGAGAAGGAAGTCCTAAACACGGAAGAGTCTTAATATGTTTTTTAATTTGCCTAACAATTTGGCTATGAATGTCAGTCCATGGTGGTGGTTTATTTTGTAATCTTTCAAAAAGAGGACGACAGATTTTTCTGAGATTATGGAAATATTCTGAGACATAATTTAGACTTCCTAAAAATCTCTGAAAACTGATTTTTATCTTTTATTTCATCAGGGAATTTATCTGCAAATTGAATAGCTCTATCTATAGGTGTTATTTTGCCTTGGTAAATATTATGTCCTAAAAATCTGATTTTGTCTTGAAATAATTTTATTTTTATGGGAGAAACTACTAATCCGTTAATTTGTATAATTTTAATAAATGTTTCTAAATGTTTCCAATGCAGATCTATTGAATTTGAAAATATTAAAACATCATCAATATAAACAATTGAGAAATTTGTATAGGGAGTAAAAATATCATTCATAATATTTTGGAATTCACTAGGTGCATTTTTCAGGCCAAATGGCATTACATTCCATTCATAATGTCCAAAAGGGATAGTAAAAGCAGTTTTATATTTATCCTTTTCATCAATTTGAATTTGCCAAAACCCACTTTTCATGTCAAATTTTGAAAAAACTAAAGCATTATGGACTCTTGATAATAAATCTTTTTTATTGGGTATGGGGTACCTAATCCATTTTAAAGCAGTATTTAGGGGTTTGTAATTTATGACTAATCTAGGGGCGCCTCTTTCAATCTCAGCATTCTTTGAACATAAAAAGCAGAACAACTCCAAGGAGATTTACTTTTTCTAATTAAACCTTTGTCTAGTAATTCATGAATTTCTTTCTTGCAATATTCTAATAGTTCTTGATTCATTTGAATAGGTCTAGCTTTTGTGGGTATAGTCCTTTCGTTAAAATCTAATTCGTAAGGTAAGTTAACAATATATTGCTTCCTATGCTAAAAGGCATTTGGTAAATCTGCACAAATTTCATTTTTTATTTTGTTTTCAAAATTCTCAATTCTTTGTTTCATTAAAGGAAGTTCTAATTGTTCTTCAATTCTTTTATATTCTAGATCTTGTTTTAAGAACATGAGGTGTTTTTCTTTTCTAGCAATCTTAGATTTGTAAATTAAATTAATTTCATTAGAGAATGACATTTGTTTTAACAAATTTATGTCTCTTGTCATGGGTGGTAAGATAAAAGGAAAAGTAATCTTTTGTCCTAAAATTTGTGTTGTAAGTCCTTTTTCTGAAATTTCTTTTATAGGATATAATAAAGCTATGAAAGGATTTCCTAATATTACTTTTGAGGTTATATATCTTTAACTAAAATAAAAGTAGTTTTAATACAAACACCATCTCTACAAACATGAGCATTTGGAAGTTTGAATTCAATATTTAAACTAGCACCACTAGCTTGTGAAAGTTTTTCTGTTGTTTTTTCATAATATTTTGTAGGGATTAACCCTTCTTGGATGCAATTTGAATCTGCCCCTATATCTAATAAAGCAATAATTTCAAAAACATATTCCTTGTCTATTACTATTTTAATCTCAGTATACCATTATTGGAAAAGTATTTTGTCAATTGTATTTACAAAACTTTCTTTGGAATTTGGTTGGGTTATTAATTGGACAATTTGTTTACAATTTTCTTGTGGTTTGATTTCTTCTTTGTTAATAGGATGTTGAGGGTAACTATTATTGATTTTTAACGCTATCATTTCGTGTGCTAATTGTTTTTCTGTAATTTGGAAATCGGATGTTTTGATATCTTTAATTTCTTGTTTTAATGCTTTTATTTCTAAATGAAGATCTGGAGTTTTTAATTTGGAGTTGCTTTTGAAAGGTTGATTTCTACAGTTTTTAACAGATATGCAATTGTTTTGGTAGTGGCCAATCTTTTTACATTTATAACAAATAAGTTTTTTGTTGTTTTGTTTGGTTGCATTTTTCTTAGAATCTTTTGTCGGTGATTTTTCTTTGTCTTTGCAAGTTACATTTGTATTATTTTTATTTATAGTATTTATTTGGACATATTGATTTGCTAGGAGAGTTTGTTTTTTAGCAAAATGAATGTTGTCGGCAACCATTTGCTGATTTGCATAGTATTTGTAATTATAGACCTAGTGTTTGTAATCATAGACCTAGTGTTTGTAATCATAGACCTATGGTTTGTAATGATAGACCTAGGTTCCCTATATGTAGCTTTGTTTTCTTTTTGTAACAAATTTTTTGTGGTTCAATCATTTAAAATTTGAGGCTTATAATTTTTATCAAACCATTCAAAAAAATTTATTTCAGCTTGTATATCGTTCATAAAATCATAATATTTCTTTCTTATGTGAGTTTGTAAAAATTCAGAAAAAGTTGCAAAAAATTCTTTTCTTCTATTTTCATATTTTGGGGACATAAAATCTTTTTTTAATATTTCTTTGTTTAATTCAAAAGGTTTTGAAATCATATTAATTTGTGGATCATACATATGAGGAGGGAAATATCCCATATCAGAATTTGTTGAAGAATTAGGCTTTTTTGGAGGAATTTGTGAGGAAGAGGGAATTTGAGAAGATATAGAGTAAAAAGATGGGGGAACTTGTGAAGATGTGGAGTAAAAAGGGGTATTTATTACGTTACCTTTAATTATTCCTTCTAAATTTGGGTTTGTATTTGGTTTCTTATATTTGTCTAGATTTAGATTTTGTGATCTATCTTCTTTTTTAACAAATCTTAAATTATTTAATCTATCAATACTATGTCTTAAATCATCATCTAATCTTGGATTTTCTGGCAACTTGAGTCTGTTAAAATTACATCTTGGTGGTGACACTATTTTTTCTTTGTGAGGGTTACTATATCTAGAGGAACAAGAACTTTTGGATTTTCTAAAAGACTGGAAATTTATGCTTATAGAACCATCTGGCTGCTGATCTATGTAATCTATGTCATCTTCTAAAGTATTATTTTTTAGTAGTCATCTGTTGGGTAACTTTACTTCATCCCAATTAATTTGTGTGGGAACTCTAATATGGGAATTATTTGTACTAGCTTGTAATAATAAAGTCTTGCCTTTCGGACTTTCCATCAAAGCTTGAGGTTCTAAGGTAATTTTCATCAATTTATAGTAAATTCTATAAACAATTACTAAAGGTTGTGCACCTTCTAACATATTGTAACCTGAAGTTTCAATATCTAATTCTAAAGTTTGTAATACAGTTTCATCACAACCCCCCCCCCCCCCCCCCCCCCCCCTTTTTTTTTTTTTAAGAGAATTATCTTAAACCGCCTATTTTGGACTATCATCAGAATGATGTATACAATTCGTCAATTTTTTTTTTGGAAGAATAAAACAAATATGTTTGTTATTTATTTATTATTATTATATTACAGTACATGACTCTGTACTCATTTACCATGTGCGTAAATAAATTGTGATTCTGGGACCTAGTATTTGCAAACAAAAGAAGATTCTGAGAAAGCGGCCTTGAAGTCAAGTTGTTTTGGTTGCGGCCAGGAGAAGCTACTTGGAAACTGCTTACTTTTTGCATCTTGTCATGTAACCAATAATTTCCTAAATCCAGCAATGTGTAACATCTGCACATTTTTTATAAAGATATAAATTCTATTTTAAACATATACATAAAGTATATATATAAGGGAAGAGAGATTGTACCCACGCCAACTGAAAAATGGAAAGTGTATTATTGACCCAAATATCCAGTGGATAGTTCATCCAATTTTAATCTTTCGGTAGACTGTCATCTCTTTTTGTTTAATCCAATTAATGTCTCAAAATTATTTTGAGTAATTTTTTAGTTTTTAAAACTATGAATGCATCCCCAATTCCAACGAATTTGATTGAGACTACACTACACAGGACTTCAAAGTCACAAATACTCAAATGCTCATTATGTCATTTTTAAGTTAAGTTTTTTTTTGATAAGCAGGGAAAGTTTTCACTGGACCGAAACGGACAAGTGAGAAAGGATCCTATTGATATACAACAAAACCCCAAACCCTATAAAGAGAGCGGCAAAAATGACATATGTCATGGGCCAAAACCCTACAACCAAAACATTTTTAAGTAATTTGATCCTTTGAGAAACGTGTTTGTGTATGCCCATTGCCCACTATACTTAAACTCAGGTAAGGGAATAAGTATTGGGAAATGGCTGACATGTCACTAAACATATATCGTGGTTTTACTAGGCATATGATAAGTACTTTGCGGACCATGTTATCTTGCCCTTGCATGCTTAAGTATTTTATCTTTATCTTACCAAATAAATTAATCATGGCTTGTAGTACTACAAAGGTATATATATATATATAGTCTTGTTATGTTTACCTAATCTTTTGGAAGCCACTATGTGCATGTTATTTGCATAGTGGGTCAGGTTTGTGTTATGTATGGGTCCTATTTTTTGGTAGTGGAAGTTGTAGAACTTTGTATAAAGCCAACATTTGGCTTTCAAAATAATTATCAATTCAAAAAATTTGTAGTCTTTAGTCTTGGTAATTAGGTTTCCTCGAAAAACTATATCTAGAGGTCAGGATCTCAATTAAATCCACATCTTTTCTTTTAATTCTTTGTTTGCTCCATTCTATTTTCATCCTTTATCCAAAAATTGTGAACTTTGTGTATATATATATATAGTAGGTTTAACTTGTCACAATTGTCACAATTGTTCATAAAAATAAAAATAAAAATAAAAACTTGTCACAATTGTGCATCTGTAATTGATCAGCTCTAATGTTATTAGAATATTTTACAACCAATCTTAGATTTATTTGGACATCTCATTTCATTACTGCTTGTTGTTTTCCATAATCATTCAATATCTCAGGTTTGGGATCTCATTGTCACTAAAAGCCTTATTGCTTACCAAGACACCACTGCAGGGAATTAACAAGATCATCTTCATTTGTCTACAGCATTAAAAATTTTAAATGGCATGACAATTTTTCTATAATTAGATTTGTAATATTTAATTTAAATCATGAAATATATTAAATTGAGAGATTTTGAAATTGATCATTTTCCTGCCATGTAGTATGCCACAACTAACGTTATTGTTGCTTGTTACTGAGTTCCTTGTGGTGTTGCTAGATACTACTTGTAACTTTAACCTTTGAATGTCAAATGCTGTTTGCCAAATACCTTTCTGATACTGCCAAACAACTCAAAGTGTTTAAAAGTTGTACCAATAATTCCAATGTTGCTCAATCACTTCACAGCTGACCTTAACATTGCTGGATGCTTCCTGATCCACTTACATCCATAAAGGAAAATCTCTTTCTCTCTATATCTTGTCACATTCCATTTTTACAACAAACTTGTTTTGAGTTGTAGTGGGGTCCAATGTAATCTCTTTTTATTTTATTTAATTTTGAATTATGGTACACTAACATTTCATCTTGTTATGAAAATGTTGTGAGAATTTGTTGTGTCAAGATTGTTGAATTCAATATAAGATTTTTGTGTTTATACGCATACTGCATGTTTGTGTATATGTGTGTGTAAGTGTTATTATAAATTTTAACATATATACATGTTAAATTGTCATTTTTGAATTATCTCATTCCTAGTAATTCCCCCATCAGATGATAATGCCAGATTATACGATGGGACATAAAAATCACTTTCTTCCTATAGTACTTGAACCAGGAACCTTCCAAGAAATCACACTTGAGCTAGTACATGTTTGGATTCTTTTGAAAATTCTTAGTATATACTAACATGGTAAATGCGGCAGAGTAGTATGCAAAAAATGCAGAACAGCTCATCCAATCCTATGTAAGTTTCATAACTGCTTCATAACCCCAAAAAGATGTTCTTTTACTCAGTCACAGCTTTAGCTTAACTCTCTTCTCCTTATTTGTTTTACCATCATTGTCATACTTCCAAGGTCTTGAAAACCTGTGGAAATAGCAATGTGTAATAAAGAAGCTTGCTCAGTCTCAAAGAGCCACAGGCAGAGGTGGCGTATGGCTTTCAATGTCATATACTTCACAAGGGTTCTTGTTTCATTATCCAAGAAAGTTCTTGACAAGAAGTGCCCTCCCTTGCCCACCCTCTCTCACATTTCCATTGATGTGCAGCCTGTTGATAAGGTTTCCTCACATGACAAATCTGTTTGCTTTCTCGAAGTTGATCAGAAAAAGCTCAATGACATGGTGAGCAACAAGAACTTTGAGGCATTGATTCGGTTTGGAGGAGTAAAAGGACTGGCTGTTGATCTTGGAACCGACATAAAGAATGGTATTACCGGTAATGCTGAGGCAGATCTCACTCATAGAAAGAATGTTTTTGGTGCTAATAAGTACCAAAAGCCACCCGCTAAAGGCTTTATCAGTTATGTCTTTGAAGCAAGCAAAGACACCACTATTATTATACTTTTGGCCTGTGCTATACTATCTCTGGCCTTCGGTATCAAACAGCATGGTTGGAAAGATGGGTGGTATGATGGTGGGAAGTATTCTTGTTGCTGTCATTCTTGTTGTTGCTGTTTCTGCTGTCAGCAACTTCAAGCAATCTAAGCAATTTGAAAAGCTCTCCTCAAAGAGTAGTGACATCAAGGGTGGAAGTAGTGCGAGATGGGCGGCGCCAAGCTATATCAATATTTGAAGTTGTGGTTGGTGATATTGTACATTTGAAGACTGGTGATCAAGTACCAGCAGATGGGTTGTTCTTGGAAGGGCATTCCTTGAAGGTGGATGAATCTAGCATGACCGGGGAAAGTGATCATGTAGAGATTGATGAAAGGAATCTGTTTTTGTTATCAGGCACAAAGGTGATGGATGGCTTTGGTTTCATGCTTGTCACTTCTGTAGGTATGAACACCATGTGGGGTGAGATGATGAGTTTGATTGTCTGTGACATGGATGAGCAGACCCCATTGCAAGCACGGCTCAGCAAGCTTGCTTCTTTTATTGGAAAAGTTGGATTAGCAGTCGCTGCTGTTGTTCTTGCTGTTCTCCTTATTCGTTACTTCACAGGGAATACCAAAGATGACATGGGAAACAAGGAATTCAAGGGTAGCAAGACAGAGTTTAATTACATGATGAATTCAATTGTGGGTATTGTGGCTGCAGCTGTCACAATCGTCGTGATTGCAATTCCAGAAGGTCTGCCTCTGGCTGTTACTCTGACTTTGGCTTATTCTATGAAGTGCATGATGGCCGATCATGCCTTGGTTCGGAAACTCTCTGCTTGTGAGACAATGGGCTCAGCAACAACAATTTGTACTGACAAAACAGGCACCCTTACATTAAATGAGATGAAGGTAACAGAATTCTGGCTTGGTAAAGAAACACTGAATGAAGGTACTTCCTCAGAAATAGCACCAAATGTTCTTGATAAAATGCAACAAGCAGTTGGTTTAAACACGGCAGGTACTATTTATAAATCGAATTCTTCAACGTTTGTAGAGATTTCTGGGAGCCCTACTGAGAAAGCAATACTTTCTTGGGCTACCTTTTATTTGGGTATGAATATTGATGAAATCAAGCAAACTTGTGAAATAATCCATTTTGAGGCCTTCAATTCAGAGAAAAAGCGAAGTGGGGTTTTGGTGAAGAGGAAGAGCGAGAAGGCTATGTGCACCCATTGGAAGGGAGCGGCTGAGATGATACTTTCCATGTGTTCAAATTATTATGACAAGACAGGGATGTTGAAAACCATGGATGAGGAAGAAAGAGTGCAACTTGGGACTATTATAAAGAATATGGCAGAAAAAAGCCTAAGATGCATTGCCTTTGCCTACAAAGAAGTCATCGAAGAAAGTGGACATGTTCTTGAGAAGCTTGAAGAAAGTGGACTAACATTATTAGGCTTGGTTGGTTTGAAGGATCCATGTCGGCCAGGAGTTAGGACAGCTGTAGAATCTTGCAAAGCTGCTGGAGTAAACATCAAAATGATCACAGGCGACAATGTCCATACAGCAAGAGCTATAGCTTTTGAATGTGGGATTCTTAATCCTTATGAGGATTTTGACAATGATGCTGTGGTAGAAGGGGAAAAATTCAGAAATTACTCACTTGAAGAGAGAATGGAAAAGATTGATAAAATCTATGTGATGGCAAGATCATCCCCATTTGATAAGCTTTTGATGGTACAGTCCTTGAAAGAGAAAGGCCATATTGTAGCAGTTACTGGAGATGGCACAAATGATGCACCTGCTCTAAGAGAAGCAAATATTGGGCTTTCCATGGGCATCCAAGGCACTGAAGTGGCAAAGGAGAGCTCAGACATTGTCATTTTGGATGATAACTTTGCTTCTGTGGTGACAGTTTTGAGGTGGGGAAGGTGTGTATACAACAACATTCAAAAGTTCGTTCAGTTTCAGCTCACTATCAATGTTGCTGCCCTTGGCATCAACTTTGTTGCTGCTCTTTCTTCTGGTAAAGTCCCACTAACTACAGTCCAGTTATTATGGGTGAACCTAATTCAGGATACCTTGGCAGCTTTAGCCTTGGCCACTGAGAAACCCATCAATGACATCATGGTGAAGCCTCCTGTGGGTAAATCTGAGCCATTTATAACCAGAGTTATGTGGAGGAATCTCCTTGCTCAAGCTTTGTATCAGGTAACAGTGTTGTTGATTCTACAATTCAAGGGAAGATACATCTTTGGTGTGGATGAGAAAGTGAAGAAAACCCTCATTTTCAATACTTTTGTCCTATGTCAAGTCTTTAATGAATTTAATGCTAGGGAACTAGAAAAGAAGAACATATTTAAGGGGCTATTAAAGAACAAGCTATTTTTAATGATAGTTGGGTTTACCATAGTTCTTCAACTGGTGATGGTGGAGTTTATGAAGCATTTTGCTAATACTGAAAGGCTGGATTGGCGGCAATGGTGCGCCTGCATTGGAATCGCAGCTTTGTCTTGGCCAATTGATTGGATTTTCAAGTGTATTCCGATTTCTGGCAAGCAGTTGGTTAAGCAAAGAAGCTCTACTTCCTAAATGACTGGCAGATATTGGTTCTCATCCTATATGTATGTGTAAGAAATCCAATAAATTCACAGCCCCCCCCCTTTAAAAAAAATTATTAGAGTTTCAGACAATAATTGCAAACATCATTTGTAATACATGTTATTTTTGTTTTAGGCAAACTGAAGATGATATATAGTGCTACGTCGTTTTGATTCAAAGCCCTTCTATCCATTCCCATTGATGAGGTGACTGTTAATTGTCACCTCAACTCAAACCAATGTAGTTTTAATGCGTTAAAACCACATTGTTTTGTCCATGTCGGCAAAAATAGTTAATTTCAATTTTTCTTTTCATTTTTTCCTTCTTTTTCCTCTCTCTCTCTCTCATGATGTCTTCAAATCGGAGAGCCCAAAGCGGTGTTGGTAGTGTGGCTCCACCACTGATGTTGTGGTGTCTTTACTGCAATATGCATAAGATCTAGTTCACTGCCAAGAGGAAAGCGAGCACATCATTAGGAACTCTTACTCCGAGTCTTCCATCTCATCAACTTAGACAAGTGCTGGTGGCGAAGCTCCATTATGGGGGTTGGATTTATGAGATGGTTAAGGGACCCAATCTTGTCATTCGTGTTGTCGAATCGGATTTTTCATGCTATTGAGTCGCAACAACGAGTCATTTGTCGTCATGCGTGAAGGGCACTGATGACCCAACCCAACCTTTTCATAAAACAAAAATAAATAGATAAAGGACATGAAGGGAAAGAAAAATTCGATACTTAACAGTGAAATAAAAACAGGTCAAGTGAATATTAGAGACAATTAGACTGGCAAGTAAAGCTCTATCAAAAACAGTAACAGATGGCTTGCTGTTGACATGTTCCGGGTAACAATGTGCCTCCCATCTATTGCTAGTCATGCCATTGCGTATAATTGCAAAAACATCAGCATATACATTAAAAGAAAAAAGAAAAAAACACAGAAGATGCTGCACAAGGGTAAGATGTCCAGTAGACCATTCAACCACAAAATTGTCAGTAAATTTATTGCAATATAGTAAAATAGAAGTGAGAGTTGAAGGCTTGTGTATTTCTCCCATATTGGAAACATATAAAGCCTTGAATGTGTTTATAGAATGGCACAAAAACTAACTCTTTAAATGAACTAGTCGCAGACCCGCGCGATGCGCGAAATAATTTGACATGATTTTTTATTTTTGGGTTAAGCAAAAAAAGAGATAAAAAAGATGAGACTTATAAAATTTAGTCCTAATCCCACTTCAAAATGATGTATTTTTGTTTTAACGGAGTTATTAGTGGATTGCTAACATGACATAATCTACATTATTAATTATTAAAAGAATGGTCAGGATTTAAGGAACTCTATTTGATAGAGTTCCCTAAAAACTCTAGAAAATCTTGATCCATTATATACAAAAGTATAAAGAGAGAGCATTAACCTTTTGTACGTTTAAGGGGGGTGAGCAGAAAAGGGAAGGAACCAAGGGGAGGAGATGTGAGTAAGAGATGTAAAGGAAGGTTTGAAGAAGTCTTAAATGGCTTAGGAGAAAATTAAAAGGGAATAAATATTGAATAGAAATTTCACATATATAACCTTTAAGAAGCATCTTGAAATAACATATCTTGCCATATAATATATTTGACATGATCAACAGTTAGAAAATCACTTATGACAGGTTGCTTGAATTTAAATTCAAATAGCACTTGAAATATCATTAACATTGAAGCATGAGTAGATGAAAAAGTAACAAAGTTACAACAAAAAATAAATACATATATAATCCAATCTGAAGCAACCTTATAAATTACAATTCTTAATAATCCTCCAAGGTTGTAGTCAACCCAATAGAAAACCAAAAAGAGAGAAAAAAAGACCAAAAAAACACTTGTCTTCAAATAGAGCGTTGGATAGCACTACTGTAAAATTTTTTTATCCCTTATACAACCATCGAAAGAGGCATCAACACATTAATGCAACTGGTAAATTCTACAGCTAATAACTTGGTGTCTTTTATTATACCAAACACTTGTTAGTAAGAATCAACAACTTGATGCCCAACTGGACTGCAAGTTTGGACTAAGCTTGAAACTGATATCATTGGGTCAACCTATAAAATAGAGATTTCATTGTCATAGCCGCAACAACTTACCCATCTACTATTTCTAACATTACAAACTTAAACATCTCAAGCATCAAATGTACCAGTAAACACTACTACTTTCACAACTTTGCATGTAATTTTTGTAGAAACCACAATGAAAAAGAAAAGAGGAGAGCAAGGCAAAAGGAATGTTAGAATATAAGTCTAATAGGTTCAAACCCGTTGTACTACTGTACTACAACTATCTCTATACTTGTACGTTCATATTATCTCTATACACGTAAAATCTGAAATCAAAGAACAACTTGTTAGTTCATCTGAAAGTACAGAAGAGAAACATAATGGATACAAGTGAGAAGTTTCAAGTCTCCCCTGTTTAATCATGTTTAATCAAACAAAATGCATAGATCATGATTATTCAAATAACTAAACGATCAGCAATTATTTCCGAAAGCTACACTTCAAAATATAGCTTTAAGAGGACTATGATCACCACAACATAGCATGCAACACAAACTATGGCTATGCATGTATGGTTTAGAAACCGTTTCTAGAATATCGATTATATGACATCTACTAATGGGATGATATCTCCAAGTAAGGCAAGGAACTCCATTTACAACTAATGACTCCAACACCAACACAGCCCAACCCCAAGACAGCCATGTCTGGCCCATGATCATATCTAGATTATGACTATCAGGCTATAATTGCTATTGCTATTACCACCACACTACTGGTACAGCTACTGCTATAAAACTTGGGTTGGGGAGATGAATATGAAACATGACCTAAGGTGGCTGCTTAAGAAGTCAAATGTGTTGAAAATGCAATTGTCTTTAACACACCGAACCAAGACTATGTTGATATAGAATTGAGTACTTGTCCTGCTTCAGGCAGCAGGTGCTAACAAAATCTACCTAACTACCATTTTCCACTCACTTCAAAAAACAATCCATGAATTAACGAAATGTGAAGCAATTTTATCAAATAAACCATGAAGTTTACTTAAAAATAATGCAACAATGAGCGAGACATTTTGTCAAACACACGGTGTGCATATTCCAAAATGAGAATGAAAAGAAAGCATTGCTACATGAATCCACCAAACAATTACACCCAAGACAAACTCCACATCTAAGCACATTACAACTGAACATCAAATAGCACTCAGGAAAGCATCATGCGGATTCACAAATTAAAAAAAAAAAATCGAAAAGAAACAATCAATGTACTTACAGCATCAATTTCGCAGTCAGAGGCTTATCTAATTACCATGGGACCTGAAACGGACTCCTGCAAGGTTGAGAGAGCCAGAGAGCAGCTGGAAATTTATATAAAAAATTGAATAAGTGGGTTTTAATTTCAAAAGGCAGAAAATTGAAGGCAACAATGGGAAGCAGAAGGGGCGTGAGAGAGCGTTAGAGGAAGGCAGAAACGGTGGAAAATTTAAGGGAACAATGGGAAGCAAAAGGGGCGTGACAGAGAGCGTTAAAGGAGGAGGAAGAGTAGCCGTCAGATGGGCAAAAAACAGGGAGAGAAAATAGGATTGAAATGTAGGAGTCAGATGGGCAAAAATTAGAGAGAGAAAAAAGGATTGATTTAAAGAGAGAGTTTAATGTGAATACACCTATGTGAGAAAGGGTTTAACGTGAGAAAGAATGAATCAGGGATAAGCAAAGCTGACATGGCAGTGTTTGGAAGAGGCTAAAAACCTTCTCTCAGCTTAGCCTTTTAGTTTATAAAATAATAGATAAAGTTGACCTATGGACATGTGGCTCTATTACTTGCACGCGCAGCGTGTGTGATTAAGATCGACTTTCTGCTTCTTTCTATCTTCCAAAAATTTTCTGCTTCTTTCCATCTTCCAAAAATTTCACTACATCAAGTTCCATGATTTCCAAATGATTTCAGCAAATGAAGGAGGAAATAACAAACAATAGGTTGTAACGTACTTAACAAAGATCATAAATTTACTGGATGATGCTTTATGATCCAACTACCTCCATAAATTTAGCCAAAAAAAACTACCTCCATAAAAGAAAAGCTTTGTCTCTCCCTATATTGTCAATTTCCTTTTCTGTATCATCTTATATCTTAGAGATATTCTACGGGAGCACAAAAAAATCTCACAACATTTTCACAACAAACTTGTTTTTAGCTATGGTGGGCCTCAATGTAATATCTTATTATTTTATTTTATTTTGAATTTTTGTGAATCTGACACATTATCTTGTTGTGAAAATTTGTTGTGTCAGTATAAAAACTCTTTCTCTAATTTTACTTATTAACTAGTCGCAAACCTGTGCGACGCACGAGAAAACTACTAAAAATGAGATCTAAAAAAATATTGGCCTAAAAAAAACAACTTTACATATATTGCAACTAAAATAAGAAAAGTATCTAATAATTCAATAAAATAAATTTAACCATCTCTAACATTAATTATGCAAATGCTAAAGGCACATAACGAAACCCCAATATTTATATATCCTTCTCCACAAAGCAGTCTCAGAAGAATTCAAAAAGCTAAAGAGTTTCTACATAGAAGTGTCTAGCTTTTAGTTTCGGTTGATTTTGATTTTGTTAAGATTATTGGTGCATCCAACCTCAAAACCAATTGACAACGGGTGGGAGAGGCCTCAATATCTTATATACCCATTACTCACTCCAACTCTTTCCAATGTGAGAAAATAATCTCTAACTCAAGGTGGTGGAAGTTTTACGGCGTTTTGTGATACCGGATGATTACGGATTGAAGTTAGAGGATTTGTATGATTGCAGTTGGAATGGGTAACCTAGTGTTTACACCCCATTTTGCAACCATTAATTTTACTTTTTTACACTTTAGTGTATAAAGGGTAAAATGGTAATTTCACAAGCTTGAAAATTCAAAGTTGGTCCAAAAATTTAAAATCATATTTTAAGTGATCAAAATTGAATTAAGAATAAGAGTGCATTTTTCGGATTGGAAATCGGATTAAAAACCAAGATTTTATTAAGGAAATAAATTTGATTGGTTGAAATGATATTTACTATAAGCTCACATGCATAAGATTACTTGTTTAATTAATTTGATTGGTCCTCTAAAGGATTAAATTAAAATCAATTAATAAATAATTCCTATTGGTTTAGAACACCTTAAAATGATAAGTATTCATGCACAAGATATTCATCAAAGGATAATTCTTAAATTGATTTATTTTTAACTAATGAGGATAATTATTTTGACCAATAATTATCATATTAATTATTAATAAATTGATTAAAATCAATAAATCTCGAATTCAGCTAAAGAAGAACTTCTAAATCCACTAGAAGTTGACCAAAAGTGAAAAACTATGAATTATCCAAAGCCCAATTCAGATTTGGATTCCAACCTGTACACTGATCAGTATTTCGACCATAACTTTTGACTCAATTATCCGATTGAGTTGATTCAAATTGTTCTGGAAAGCTAACATGATGGGCTACTAATATGCAATGACTATCTCTAAATTCGAACGTTTAGAGGGTCAAAACGGGCCCACAATCAGGGCCTAAAAATCAGTCAGAATTTTGGGATTTTCATGAAGTCTATCCAATTTCCAAAACCCTAATGCACTCCTATGAAGTCCAAAACGTGGGTAGATTCTTTTTAGGGCTGCCATATAAATAGAAAATACTCTCATTTTAACAGGTGGTTGAAAAAATTAGTTAGAACAATCCTAAACAAAATTCAAGAGAATTTTTGCAAAGGGTTAGACTTTGGAATAAGAACACAAGTGTGTTCTTATATTCAAGTCCAGAGATTACAAAAGCCATTACAAAAGCCATTTTTTGTAATCTCTATTTTCAATCTTTCAATTCCATTTTTAATCTCTTTTAACCAAATTCAACAGTTTTTTTCTCAAGAATCAATTTTCAGGTTGGATCTATTCAACTCGGATCAGGAAGCTTCCTTCCACAAACATATGCAAGTACTTCTTTCCTTGTTTGTAACCTTTCGGTGTTTCCATAGATGTATGACTATTAGATTATTTATTTTATTTTAAGATTATGTTATCCTTGTTTGTTCCCAAGTGTTTTTATTTATTTGATAAATTGTAATATGACTTAGGAGCATGTTAGGATGAAAACCATAACTTTAAAAATGTTAAAAACAATGGAGGAATCGGTTTTCATGAGAGTCAGCAACTGAACTCTCGGATTAAAATCGATTGGGTCCTAGGTTTTTACTTGGGCACCGATCGGGTCCCAGTTTTTACCTGGATATCGAATTGGCCAATCTGGGCACCGATCGGCACTAGGAGTGACCCAATCTGATCCATCTAAGAACCGATCTGGGTTTTATTAGGATTTATATAGTCTTGTACCGAAAATATTTTCACATTGATTCTGACTTGTGTGTTTCCAATTGGTTTTTATCTTAACATGTTATATTCGGTTGTCTAGATGTATGGTCAGAGATATTTGCATGAATACTTTTAATTGCTAGGTGATTAATCACATTTATTCATTTTGTTTTGCATGTACTATATATGATGTCACATCAATGTGAGTCTGGTTTGTATGCATCGAGTCGTGAATTATAGGTTAAGAGTTCCTTACAGACTGATTTAGGTCAGGTTGGATGGGTGCCTAACACCTTCCCATCCAATCCCCTAGCCCCCGAACCCTAATCTTAGGGGAAGTTAGATTAGTCCATATATCCTTTTACTTCTGTTTTCTAGATTGTATTTAGGACACAAAGCCTTGTAATTTTATTTTTCCTTAGATTGTATCTAGGGCAAAATCATGTAATTTTTTTTATTTCCCAAAACATTGTATTATTTATTTCGTCAATAAATAAAAGATTGTACTTTTTTCTTAGCTTTTTGTACAAAATTTAGGTGGCGACTCCATTTGTAATTTCCCCTAGTGATTAGGATGGAAAACAGTGAAAATCCCCATAGGGATGGTTTTAGGGTTGTGGTTCTCACACCTAGCTCTAATACTAAGTTAAGATTATTGGTGCATCTGACCACAAAACAATTGGCAATGGGTGGAGAGGCCCTAACATTTTATATACCCATTACTCACTCCAATTCTTTCTAATGTGGGACAATAATCTCTAACACATGCATTCCTTCCTTTGTTCAATACTTGACTATAAGTTCATTCATCAAGTTAATTAGCATCTCCTGTTGTGCGAGCTCAATTGCTGAGTAGGTATGCACTTTACTACCAAAGGGCATAAATGTATTGGATTTTAGGGTAGCCTAGATAAGAAATTAAAAATAAAATAAAAGATTTACAAACATAAGCATGCAAATGCTATAAGCACATAATGAAAATCCAATTTTTAAATTTCCTTATCCACAAAGCAATCTCACATGCATAAAAGAATTTCAAAATAAATAAATAAATAACTGATGTTTTTCTGCACAGAAATGTCTATAAGTTCATATATCAAGTACCACGAGTACGTGTTGCAAACCAACTAAGCAATGAAACAAAACATAATAAAAATTTAAGACCTTACCGACAAACTCAACCCTTGTGCTCAGCAAGAATCCAGTACAATTTTTTGGATTTGCGGTCCTAAAAGCCATTGAATTATATAATCGTTCTGAAACAATATATTAAAAATTGCGATTTATCAGTAATTTCGTTGAACATATGCTGGACATTTTTTAATTTGACAATTATATAAAAATAAATAACCAAAAAATTATGCTTCAGTTTTAATTTGGTATTCAATTTCTTATCTCTTCATAACAAAATATATCCTCCAACGATATACCGAATTACGGGATTGTACTACAATATTTGGGTTGGAGTGGGTAATCTAGTTCTGATATCATGTTAAAGTCTAATGAGACTAACTCAATCTCAAAAGACGCCTTATGAGATGAGGATTGCCTAAGGCTTTATATGCCCATTACTCATTCCAACTATTTTCAATGTGAGATAATAATATCCAACAACATCAAAACCCAAAAATTGAGTAAAAGAGACTATAATACTGATACCACCTAAAGAAAAAAAGGAATCACAAAGAAAGAAATCTTATCTTATTAATTATTGGAGAGCTTTCATTGCTATTCTTCTACCTACCCTCTATAATACTCCAAATGTCGTGCTTGGGTGATTTCTCCAGAGTTATTTCATGGGCCAAAATGTCGGCTAGTCATGAAATCCTTTCCTTTGAATTTCAGTAATAAGTCAACTTGCATTGTTTGTTTCCAAATGTTGTTAGGTCAAGTGCAAGTTTCTTCTTAGCATTCTCTACCCCTTAAAAAGAGTTCCAAGTAGTGGAAGAAATTTTGAGATACAGATTATGAAGAGAGATATATACAGATTATGAATCAAAGTAGTATGAGTCTCATTGACAACAATAATCAAACAATTCTAGGCATTCCATTAAATAACAAAAAACAACATCGTTGGTAGAAAATTGTGTATATGGCAGGAAAGGTAGTAAACATGTCAAAATGACCAAACAAATTAATGTGTTTAAAAATCTTTCAGTTCTCTCTTTGTCCCATAATTTCCAGAGAAGGTATTACATGGTTTGGGGATTCCATTAATTTCTTCTCCTCAGACGAAGTAAAACTAAATGTGAGAAAGCATAAACTGAAACTCTAGGCTAAGATCAAAGTGGGAATTAAGAGAGAGAGAGAGAGAGAGAGAGAGAAGGTGCGAGTTAAAAAGTAAAAATAAAAAAGAGAGAAGAAAATACCGTGGGCACAGTCATTTCCAATGTGGTTGAAGGCCATGAAGACGTCAATGATGACGTTTTGGTATCGAAGACCAAGTCATAGCACCCTGCTAGAACTTGGAAGGGGTTATTGAACGTGAGAGAGAGGAAAGTAATTATTCGGTTATAAAATCAAACTAAAAACATATTAAAAAAATGAATGATGTGAAAAATTGTGGAGCCTCACAAGTTGTGGAGCCTCACAAGTTGATCTGTCAAAATTTTAGTAAGTAGACAAAATGTCAAAAAGTTTTGGTTTTACATTATACTAGTCGCGAACCCACCCAATGCGCAAGAAACTCGAAATAACTATTAAAAAAAAAATTCATGTTGATGAAAAGCAAAATATTTAATAACTACAACAAAATTCTAATGAAGGAAAGCAGACTCGTTGTTACGATTTCAACAATACAAAATTATATGTCTATTGGGTTCTATATAATGGATCATGATAGGACATACCATAATCTAAAGAATTATTGGTCTAAATATGATTTTTCTGTCTTTTATATTTTTTCTAAATATGAAAATTGATAATTATTAAAAGACATTTATTATTATTGTGTTTATATATAAAATATATTATAGTATTAGGTATTTATTATGATTGTGTTTATATATATGGAACAATATATTATTTCTATTAAAAAAAATATAATGTGTCAAGATTCTAATGAGATGTTTAATTATAGACTAAAAATTAAATTCAATTAAAAATATGTATTAAAATAATGAGATGTAAAATTGTGGAACTAGCTTATGTGGTGCAATATTATGAGGTCAACCAAAAATCAATAAAATTTCGGTTTTACATTATAATATAGATTATAATAAATAGATTATATTGCTTTATTATTAAAGGGGAAGCAACAATGATTATGGCCAAACCCTACAGTATAGCCAGTGGCGTAGCCATTTGAAGCCTTGGCTGGGCTATAGCCCAGTCAAGGTTTTCTTTTTTCTTTTTTTTTTTTTTACTTTTATTTAAAAAAAAAAAATTACCTTAAATTAAATAATTAACCCAGGCAATTTTTTTTTTTTGCAATTAGCCCATTCTAAAATTTTTTTCTGCCTCCGACCCTGGGTATAGCTCAACTGGTCCGGCCTTCGTTGTGTTCCACTATGGTCACTAGTTCTTAGGACCACTTGCCTAAGGCAAAATCTTGCACCTATCATAGTACACATGGCTAATAGAGTTTTACATATCCCTTTAGGATTAGTCGAAGTACACGCAAGTTGGCCCGAACACTCAGAGTTAAAAAAAAAAAAAAGAAAGGACGAAGATTATGGCCAACGGTTGACCCATTTGATTTTTCTCTCTTGCTTTCACTTTTGATGCACACACCATCTCACTTGATCATATTACAATCTAATATAACAAAATAAAAATAAACTAGAAAACTATAGAGTTAGTGCTTAATAGGACGTGAGTCACTAACGAATATAATAAAGTTAGTGTAATGTACAATCTTACTACTAATAGATGTACCATACTCACAATAAATTTCATAAAAAAACCATACTCAAAATAAAAATATGCATACACATTTCATAGTCACAAGCCCGCCACAACTATTAAAGGTAGGGAAATCTGATACAAACATTTAAAGAATGTTTGTTACCTAAATTACACTACTAACTTATTATCACACCAAACCAAAGTAAAAAAAATAATTTGTTGCAAACAACAGCACAGGATCATATTAATTAGCAAACGTCTAACAAACTATGGATGCTTGTGACTTCCATTATTTTACTTCATGATTAAATGCTAACATGTTAAGCATTCGAGGTGGTGGTAGAAACATATGCAAGGAGCCCTGTGTCACTTTCAAATTTAGCCATGTCTTCCCCTTTCAAGTTAACCCATGCCTCTATTCCATCCCCATATTTGGTCGGTATAAATGTAACTAAGTTCTTGAAAGGCAAGCTAACCCAACCAACCCACATGGGACTTCCCCAACCGAAGTCAACTTCATATACTGGGAACCTGCAAAAACTAGTGAAACTGAGTGAGAGTAAATCTTTTTTCATGACTTTTCCACTAATCTCTTTCATAGAATCCAAGTGCTCATTGCCTTCCTGTAATTTTTTCACAAAATCCATGTTGATTTTTCCTATAGCGGCTCTCACCTTGCCCACAAGGTCATAGTGTTCTTCAGTAGAAAATATGACTGTTGCAACACGGTAGATATTTCCAAAAGAATATTCAGACAATGGGGGATCCATTCTCGTCCGTAAATTCACAGCAAGAACCACTAGATTGAGCTTCTCAGGCCCAAATTTTTCTTTAGTAGAAGCTACATATTGGTTCCATATAAAAGCTGACAAGGCCTCAACACGACTTGGGTGTACTCGGTTCTCCAAACTTGAGCTTTCTTCATATTTTGCTTTAAGAGCCGCTATTGAAGAAGAGCTAAACACAAACCTCTTTAATACAAGCTTCTCTTTTGTCATACCAGTTTCTGGTTCAAACCCAGATAAAGCAGTACTTCTAGGTGGGAAGAGAGTGGATAATTGAAATTGTGGATATTTATCACTCTCATCACCTCGAGCTGTAGCTGCCCAACTTTTCATAAACATGAAAAAGGATGTGCCATCTGCAATCTTGTGGGAAATGCATGCACCAATGGCAATACCACCACAAGTAAAGTAGTTGACTTGAACAACAAACACTAAATGGTGTGTGCCATCAATATCACTTGGAAGAAATTTCTTGAACTCTGGAGGATTTGGGACAGCAACAATATCTGAAAGCCGGCACTTGACATGGGCTTCGCAATACAAGACGCCTTCATCATTGCAATCTACAATAAGATTGTCTTTAACCCGTCCAGCTAAAGGGTAGTAACGCATTAAGACGTCAGACAATGATTGCTTGAGTTTATTAGATTTGGAGTAAGCATAAGCCTCATTGTTTGTGTAGAAGAAGATAGAAGAAATATATACGGGAGGGTTTATTTGGTCTAGAAAGGAAAGCTGATAATTGCGAAGATGTGTGGGGGTTGGCGAAGATGGTTTGATAATCTCCTTGGAGATTACTTCCACTTCAACCTTCATCTTCATTTTCTCTTGGCAAAGTTCAAACTACTTTGAACAAGTGCTTCTATATCAACATGGATGGTTCTTATGCAAATGGTGGTATCTCTACTTACAAATATATAGAAAGCAGGGTCGGCCCGGGGTAAGCCCAGCAAGACTGCTTGGGCAACCCCCACCCATGAATTAGGGAAAAAAAAAAAAATTCTTTCTCATTTCTCTCTGCTTGTTCTCACTTCCAAGGCATATAGAAAAGAAAATGTGAAAGAAGTAGGGGAAAAACAAGCAAAAGAAAGAGGATAGAATAAAAAATAGCGTATTTCTTGTTCTATCTTCGTTGTTTTTCTTTTCTTCTCCATCTTCTTTTTTCTTCTTCTTCTTCTTTCTTCATCTTTTTCTCTCTCATTTTTTAATGCCGAGGTATGATTGATTAATATGTGACTTGTCAACTACTATTTTTACTTCTTCTTTTTCTTTTTTAGTGGCTGGCAGCCACTTACACCCACCAGGCCACCAGATTTGATTCTTTTAATTAATTTTTTTCAATTCTTTTGGTTTTTGCGGTCAAGATTGGGTTCATGGTTCACCTATTTTTATTATTATTATTTTTTTTGAAATGGATTTGATCGTGGGCTTAATCATGTTTGAGAAATGGCTTTCATTTTTAACAAACTTAAGTAAGTATAATTAAATATACAAAAAATATATAAAAGTTTATACTCACAAATAATTGTTGATTATATTAGTTTATAGACTAATTGTGTATAAGTAGTAGTTTTATTTTAATAATTATATTGTAATTCTGTTTTTTTTTTTTGTGTGATTATACAAATATCATTTCCTAATTATTTTTAGTACATAAAAAACAGTTAATTGATTATAAAAATATCATTTCTATTGATTTTATATGATTTTTTTTTTCTTTTGTTAGTTTCTTTTATTGATGGTGAATGAACTGTGATTTAAAATGAGATTATAATATCATATAGGTTATGAGTACTTGACGAAGAATGGTAATGAAAAAGAACGACTAAGATCTTAAATACAAAAATTCCGATCTTATAATAGAAGTCAAGTAAAGAATTGTTTTCTCTAAATTTGATCGTGTTAATTATAAAGTACATAATCAATGTTACATTTTTTTTTAATGTAATTCATAAAAGCATAATCTAACCTTGATTTTGCAAATTTTTTTATATATATTTTTAATATTTAATAATAAGTGGGCAACCAAAATTAACGTGGGCAACCCAAACCTACATAGAAAGCGTGTATCATGGTTTCATTCACGAATTACATCCAGTGTATTTAGATATTGATAGGAATGATAGAGCACGTGTTCCTCCAACCCTTGATGGGAAGTTTGTGCTTCTGAAACATTAACGTGTACACGTGTATCATGGGGTGTATTTAGATATTGACAAAAGGAAGTTCAAACAAGTCTCATTTCCCATCAGATTTTAATTTTGTTGTGAGCAACTAGGCTGGCCTCTCTGGTTGTATGTTAACACTTGGAATTTTTTATAGTCCTCAACTAGTGGATATTGTAACGTGTATTAAAAAACTGAGATATTCTTTTAATTTTTGGAAGAATTACATAAAACGATCAAGGACCTATACCATGTTGTCATGTTGGTCTCAGGTTTTTTATTTTATCAATTAAAGTTCCAAACTTGTGAAACCATTTCAATTTCATGTTGTATTTACCTCCTAATTTTGTTATGTGAATTAGCATAGTCATTAATATATAACTAGTCGCAAATTCATGCAATGCACATGAAATTTTTTTATAAAAACATTACATAATGCATGTGTGTGTAATCAAAATATTCATAATTATTTACCACAAAAAGAAAATCTACCTTTTGAGCATACTTAATATGAGCATTTGAAATGAAATTTTCAAATAAAGCATTACTTTAAGCATCACAAAAATCTATAGATTTTCAATAATGTGTGTATAATCAAATGCTTCATTTCTATAGATTTTCAATCATTTACTTTAAGCATCACAAAAATCTATAAACCATATAACTGTACAACTTTATTTAAAAATAAGCATGGAGAACCATAAAGTATGAGCAGGCCGGCCCTCGGGTAAGCCCAACAAGACCTTGGGCTAGGGCAACCCACCCCCAAGGGCAACCACAGAAGAAAAAAAAAATTGTTGGTATAGAGATGAAAATAAAATAAAAAATAAAAATAATTCTTCTTCCAACGGCTGCACCTACGGCCCCATTTTTCTTCTTCTTTCTGAATCGTCTTCTTCTCTGCACCTGCTAATCACTTCTTCTTCTTCTTCTTCTTCTTCTTTCTTTATTCTTTCGGTTTCTTCACCCATCACTTCTACTTTTTATCTTCCTAAGTTATATACAATTTTTTATTTAGTTTTTATTCAAGATTTTAACTACACTTACACCACCACTACACTACACGTAACCCTTGTTTGTCAAATCCAATTTTTTTTTTTTCTCCTTACAATGTCTTGTCTCCACATGGACATTTTTTTCTCCATTGATAGTGTTCTCATATTGATTGATTATTGTGGTGGAACATGCTAGAGTCAATATATTAAAGTTCTTAATATACGTGGGTATGAGTTAGTATTTTTTTTTTAAAGTTCTTAAATAAATAAAATAAAATTGTCAGCATAATGCTTTTTTTTTTGGGATGTAATTCAAGGTAAGATCATAATATAACCTTGTTTTTGAAAAAAATAATAATAATAATATAACCTTGAATTTATATTTTTCTAATATTTAATAATAAGTGGGTAACAAAAATCGGGACGAGCTTGGGCAACCCAAATCTCGGGGCCGGCCCTGCGTAAGAGTCATAGACGCAGTCACATAAAACGGATCCAATAGCAATAATTATCATGGTTTTAAAAACAGGACCAAATTGGCCGGTTCAACCACTTCAATTGTGAACCGAATCTTAATCCGGTCCAGTTCTTTATAAAAACCGAAAATTCTAAAAAATTAATGAAAAACCGGAAATCTCTGGTTTAACCGGCAGAACTGGTAACTGGAACAGTTCAACCGGTTTTGAAACGGTTCGAAAAAAAAAAAAAAAAAAAAAAAAAAAAAAAATGTCAAAAAAAAAAAAAAAAGCTGTGTTGTTGGACTTCCCCTTCCCAACACATCTTGGCTTTACCTGTTTACTAATACTAGAGTTGCCAGTTACGGACGAGTTGGAGAGCGGCTGGAGATTATGGTTTTGATGAGGATCAAGCTCTCTTTTCAAGGTTGTTTCCTATTTCTTTTGTTATGTACTTATGTTCAGCGAGTGGTGGTGCTTGCTTGGAAAACAAAAAGACGACGTGAGGCAGTAGTGGTGATGAGAATGAGGAGATTGGTGTGGGTCTAGGAGATAAGAATGGG
>OU015761.1:48935296-48951321 GCA_907173295.1 Fagus sylvatica
AGCACAGGATCATATTAATTAGCAAACGTCTAACAAACTATGGATGCTTGTGACTTCCATTATTTTACTTCATGATTAAATGCTAACATGTTAAGCATTCGAGGTGGTGGTAGAAACATATGCAAGGAGCCCTGTGTCACTTTCAAATTTAGCCATGTCTTCCCCTTTCAAGTTAACCCATGCCTCTATTCCATCCCCATATTTGGTCGGTATAAATGTAACTAAGTTCTTGAAAGGCAAGCTAACCCAACCAACCCACATGGGACTTCCCCAACCAAAGTCAACTTCATATACTGGGAACCTGCAAAAACTAGTGAAACTGAGTGAGAGTAAATCTTTTTTCATGACTTTTCCACTAATCTCTTTCATAGAATCCAAGTGCTCATTGCCTTCCTGTAATTTTTTCACAAAATCCATGTTGATTTTTCCTATAGCGGCTCTCACCTTGCCCACAAGGTCATAGTGTTCTTCAGTAGAAAATATGACTGTTGCAACACGGTAGATATTTCCAAAAGAATATTCAGACAATGGGGGATCCATTCTCGTCCGTAAATTCACAGCAAGAACCACTAGATTGAGCTTTTCAGGCCCAAATTTTTCTTTAGTAGAAGCTACATATTGGTTCCATATAAAAGCTGACAAGGCCTCAACACGACTTGGGTGTACTCGGTTCTCCAAACTTGAGCTTTCTTCATATTTTGCTTTAAGAGCCGCTATTGAAGAAGAGCTAAACACAAACCTCTTTAATACAAGCTTCTCTTTTGTCATACCAGTTTCTGGTTCAAACCCAGATAAAGCAGTACTTCTAGGTGGGAAGAGAGTGGATAATTGAAATTGTGGATATTTATCACTCTCATCACCTCGAGCTGTAGCTGCCCAACTTTTCATAAACATGAAAAAGGATGTGCCATCTGCAATCTTGTGGGAAATGCATGCACCAATGGCAATACCACCACAAGTAAAGTAGTTGACTTGAACAACAAACACTAAATGGTGTGTGCCATCAATATCACTTGGAAGAAATTTCTTGAACTCTGGAGGATTTGGGACAGCAACAATATCTGAAAGCCGGCACTTGACATGGGCTTCGCAATACAAGACGCCTTCATCATTGCAATCTACAATAAGATTGTCTTTAACCCGTCCAGCTAAAGGGTAGTAACGCATTAAGACGTCAGACAATGATTGCTTGAGTTTATTAGATTTGGAGTAAGCATAAGCCTCATTGTTTGTGTAGAAGAAGATAGAAGAAATATATACGGGAGGGTTTATTTGGTCTAGAAAGGAAAGCTGATAATTGCGAAGATGTGTGGGGGTTGGCGAAGATGGTTTGATAATCTCCTTGGAGATTACTTCCACTTCAACCTTCATCTTCATTTTCTCTTGGCAAAGTTCAAACTACTTTGAACAAGTGCTTCTATATCAATGTGGATGGTTCTAATGCAAATGGTGGTACCTCTACTTACAAATATATAGAAAGCAGGGTCGGCCCGGGGTAAGCCCAGCAAGACTTTGGGCTTGGGCAACCCCCACCCATGAGGCAACTATAGGAAAAAAAATAAAAAATTCTTTCTCAATTTCTCTCTGTCTTGTTCTCACTTCCAGATGGCAGGTATAGAAAAGAAAATGATGAAAGAAGTAGGGGAAAAACAAGCAAAAGAAAGAGGATAGAATAAAAAATAGCGTATTTCTTGTTCTATCTTCGTTGTTTTTCTTTTCTTCTCCATCTTCTTTTTTCTTCTTCTTCTTCTTTCTTCATCTTTTTCTCTCTCATTTTTTAATGCCGAGGTATGATTGATTAATATGTGACTTGTCAACTACTATTTTTACTTCTTCTTTTTCTTTTTTAGTGGCTGGCAGCCACTTACACCCACCAGGCCACCAGATTTGATTCTTTTAATTAATTTTTTTCAATTCTTTTGGTTTTTGCGGTCAAGATTGGGTTCATGGTTCACCTATTTTTATTATTATTATTTTTTTTGAAATGGATTTGATCGTGGGCTTAATCATGTTTGAGAAATGGCTTTCATTTTTAACAAACTTAAGATTAAGTCATAATTAAATATACAAAAAATATATAAAAGTTTATACTCACAAATAATTGTTGATTATATTAGTTTAATAGGACTAATTGTGTATAAGTAGTAGTTTTATTTTAATAATTATATTGTAATTCTTAGATTTTTTTTTTTTTTTTGTGTGATTATACAAATATCATTTCCTAATTATTTTTAGGTACATAAAAAACAGTTAATTGATTATAAAAATATCATTTCCTATTGATTTTATATGATTTTTTTTTTCTTTTGTTAGTTTCTTTTATTGATGGTGAATGAACTGTGATTTGAAATGAGATTATAATATCATATAGGTTATGAGTACTATGACGAAGAATGGTAATGAAAAAGAACCGACTAAGATCTTAAATACAAAAATTCCGGATCTTATAATAGAAAAGTCAAGTAAAGAGAAGTTGTTTTCTCTAAATTTGATCGTGTTAATTATAAAGTACTATAATCAATGTTACATTTTTTTTTTTAATGTAATTTAAGCTAAAAGCATAATCTAACCTTGATTTTGCATAATTTTTTTATATATATTTTTAATATTTAATAATAAGTGGGCAACCAAAATTAAACCGTGCTTGGGCAACCCAAACCTCGGGGCCAGCCCTGATAGAAAGCTTATGCATATGAATTACATGCAAAGATGTGTTTGATTCACGATTTACATCCAGCTCAGAGATATTCCATGCGCATGTGCGCATCTGATTAAACGTATAGGAATGATAGAGCTGTACGTGTTCCTCCAACCCTTGATCGGGAGAAGGGAATCTCCATGTGCATTCTGAAACATTAACGTGTACACGTGTATAATGGGGTGTATTTTGATATTGACAAAAGGAAGTTTCTATTTCCCCAGATTAATTTTGTTGTGAGCAACTAGGCTGGCATGTTAACACTTGGAATTTTTTATGTCCCCGTGGATATTGTAACGTGTATTAAAAAACTGAGATATTCTTTTAATTTTTGGAAGAATTACATAAAACGATCAAGGACCTATACCATGTTGTCATGTTGGTCTCAGGTTTTTTATTTTATCAATTGAAGTTCCAAACTTGTGAAACCATTTCAATTTCATGTTGTATTTACCTCCTAATTATGTTATGTGAATTAGCATAGTCATTAATATATAACTAGTCGCAAATTCATGCAATGCACATGAAATTTTTTTATAAAAACATTACATAATGCATGTGTGTGTAATCAAAATATTCATAATTATTTACCACAAAAAGAAAATCTACCTTTTGAGCATACTTAATATGAGCATTTGAAATGAAATTTTCAAATAAAGCATTACTTTAAGCATCACAAAAATCTATAGATTAACTTCAATAATATGTGTATAATCAAATAAGCATGGAGAACCATAAAGTATGAGCAGGCCGGCCCTCGGGTAAGCCCAACAAGACCTTGGACTAGGACAACCCACCCCCAAGGGCAACCATAGAAGAAGAAAAAAAATTGTTGGTATACAGATAAAAAATAAAAAATAAAAAATAAAAAATTTTCCAACGGGCTACACCTACAACCCCATTTTTTTCTTCTCTATGAATCGTCTTCTTCTCTGCACCTGCTAATCACTTCTTCTTCTTCTTCTTCTTCTTCTTTCTTTATTCTTTCGGTTTCTTCACCCATCACTTCTACTTTTTATCTTCCTAAGTTATATACAATTTTTTATTTAGTTTTTATTCAAGATTTTAACTACACTTACACCACCACTACACTACACGTAACTCTTGTTTGTCAAATCCAATTTTTTTTTTTTCTCCTTACAATGTCTTGTCTCCACATGGACATTTTTTTCTCCATTGATAGTGTTCTCATATTGATTGATTATTGTGGTGGAACATGCTAGAGTCAATATATTAAAGTTCTTAATATACGTGGGTATGAGTTAGTATTTTTTTTTAAGTTCTTAAAAAAATAAATAAAATTGTCAGCATTATGCTTTTTTTTTTGGGATGTAATTCAAGGTAAGATCATAATATAACCTTGTTTTTAAAAAAATAATAATAATAATATAACCTTGAATTTATATTTTTTAATATTTAATAATAAGTGGGCAACAAAAATCGGGACGAGCTTGGGCAACCCAAATCTCAGAACCGGCCCTGAGTAAGAGTCATAGACGCAGTCACATAAAACGGATCCAATAGCAATAATTATCATGGTTTTAAAAACAGGACCAAATTGGCCGATTCAACCACTTCAATTGTGAACCGAATCTTAATCCAGTCCAGTTCTTTATAAAAACCGAAAATTCTAAAAAAATTCATGAAAAACCGGAAACCTCTGGTTTAACCGGCAGAACCGGTAACCGGAACGGTTCAACCGGTTTTGAAACGGTTCGAAAAAAAAAATGTCAAAAAAGCTGTGTTGTTGGACTTCCTCTTCCCAACAATCTTGGCTTTACCTTTTTACCAATACTAGAGTTGCCAGTTACGGACGAGTTGGAGAGCGGCTGGAGATTATGGTTTTGATGAGGATCAAGCTCTCTTTTCAAGGTTGTTTCCTATTTCTTTTGTTATGTACTTATGTTCAGCGAGTGGTGGTGCTTGCTTGGAAAACAAAAAGAAGATATGAGGCAGTAGTGGTGATGAGAATGAGGAGATTGGTGTGGGTCTAGGAGATAAGAATGGGTGAATAAAAACTAATAATTGGTGATGCCGAATTAAATGGACACTAACTTTCACACTATATTATTTTAAATATTTTTAGTGATGCCAAATTAAATGGGACAATAACTTCTCACACTATATTATTTTAAATATTTTATTGGGTGAGGAGTGAGGAGTGAGGAGATGTGTGGGTCTTGTGCTTCTATTTTTGTCTATTTTTTTAAATTAATATATTTTGACTTCTAGCTAATAGCTATATTATTTCAAAATCTTGCCACCCTTAATTACGTGATTTTACTTTCTATTTTTACTTAAAAAATAATATTTTACATTTAAGTAAATTGCATCTAATTAGGACTAGTTTACTTTTTCGTTTTTACTAAAAATAGATTAATTTGCATTTAAGTTAATTGCATCTAATTTAGTACTACTTTATTTTAGAATAAATATGTACAAGGAAACTCCATCAACCCTATTAAGTTGAGCATCTAAAGCTGATCATCAATTTTGTATAGGATTACTAAATTTTTTTAGTGAATATTATAAGTTATTAATATTATGCATTTATTTTATTTTTGGTTTTTTGTCCGATCTGGTTTTTAAAACCATGGATGAGGCTTAATGCAAAAGACATAAAAAAATAATAAAAAAAAAATAAATAAAAAAAAGAAGTGTATATTATATTTTGTATATGAAGTGGGCAGTGGTACAGTGCACGTTAATGTGTATGTGTAAGTGGGATTTAGGCAACCATTTTATAAAAGTGTGGTGTATTGTATTTTGTGCATTGTTTTATTTTTAGTACATTATTATTCTCTTTTATTTTGTTTTTACTCATTTTTTGGTCATATAACCATTATTTATTTATTTTATTTACATAATTTTAAATTTTAAATTTATTAATTAAATTATTTAAGATGTCACCGATTTGATCACCGATCCGATCCCGGTCCAACCAGTGATACGAAAACCACTCCCTTTTCCAGTTCCCTCCCCGGTCTGGTTTTTAAAATCATGATAATTATGTCTTAGTTCACTTAAACAATTCAATCTAATGCATTGAGTTAGATGCTTGGTTGTGTTTCTTGAAATCTCCCAAATAAACATGGAAGCTTTCTAGAAGCATACTGTAGCCATTAATGACAAAAGACCATTTAAAGATACAAAGAATTCTACCATTTCTTGAGCAATACATTGAAAATATTTTGTCAACCAATATTCAATTCATACATTAAAAATGAAAATTATGTCCTAAGAGCAAGTAAAATCCAAGATATGGAATCAACAAGGTTTTGGAAAACTGTAAGATGTAGGTGTACAAATTATAAATCCAAATAAGGTTTATCCTTACAAATTTAGGATGAAGTTACCTAAAATTGCAATTTTCTCAAGCCATGATACTGTGACAAAACTAAGATCTAGAAAGAATGAGAATCTAAGCTTTTGCAAAAAGTGTCTTGCTAATCTGGGGACATCACCACTAATGCTGCTATAGTATCAATAACTTTAGCAAGTAAAGATTAGACACAAAAAGGAGTATTTGTCATTGATCCATCAATCAATCGCAAAACAAGCTATAATCATGTGTATTTGCTAATATGTATGCTGAAATTTACCAGAGGCAAGACGGCTATTTGCCAATCTATAATGTCAAGGATCGATAACAATCATCCAATTAGTAACTTACAAATACAAGAGATAAAGCCTAAGAGCCCTCATGAGAAGAACCACTCACCAGATTAAATAAATAATAGTTAGAGTTAGAGATAGATTTTGTTGCTTGTGTTGTACGTATTGCTCAAACTCATCCTCAGTGTAAACAGTTGTTTAAAAACTTGTTATCTCATTCAATATAAATGTCAATCATATTCTCGACCTAAAGATTGAGGCGAGAACAATTTCTAAAACACTCTATAGCATTTGATTTTACATATAATGATAAAACTAGCATAAACTTTTATTATAACAAACAAATAGACTAAAATACACTGTACACCCTCTAAGTTTGGCCAGTTTTGATTTTGTTTCCTAATATTTGAAAGTTTTGATCCGCTCCCTCTTAATTTGGGTATGTTTGGATTTTGGCACTCCCGTTCATAAAGCATTAACCCTTGACCGTTAAGTGTCACCTAGGCCTAACATATGTGCTAATTGGCCCAATAAAATCATGTCATGTGTAAATTTAATTATAAATAAATAAATAAATAACTTTAAATAAATTAAAATAATTTCTTTAAAATATATAAAAATACCATAAAATTAAAAAAAAAATTATTTAAACAAACACAAAAAAGGTAAAAAAAAAAAAAAAAAAAAGAAAAAAAATTATAAAATTGATTTTTTGCTTTTTTTTTTTTTTTTAAAAAAATTTAAATTATTTAATTATTTTTTGGCATTTTTATATTTTAAAGAACTTATTTTAATTTTTTTAATTTTTTAATTCAATTTACACATGTCATGATTTTATTGAGCCAACTAGCACATGTCTCTGGCCTAAGTAGCACTTAACGGTTAGGGGCTAACGTTTTTTAGACGAGAGGGCCAAAATCTAAACGGAACCAAATTAACTAAGAGGTAGCAGATCAAAACTTTCAAACATGAGGGAACAAAATCAAAATTGGCCAAGTATAGAGGGTGTACGGTGCATTTTAGTCTAACAAATAAATTGTTTACAACAGGTTAAATAACATCAAGTAAACAATATGAAATGATCCTTAACATGACATAGTGACATGCGTTTCTCCCATTCTTCCCCTTCTCTGATGCATTCTCTACACAATGTGCAAGCTCATGGTTGGGCCATAGTTAACCTTTTTATGCCCGCTTTAGGAAAATGTGATTGCATATCTATATATCTATATAATATATAATAGTAGAAGACATGAGCGTTAAAACCTAGAATGTCTCACATCATGACAAGTGACATATGTCTATCTATCGTTTAAATTTCTGAAGTGATACGTTGTTTAAATTTCCTAATGGTTTGATTTAATAACTGCCAAACACTTTTAAATAAAAATAGATGATAACAAATTCATGATAATAAGTCTCCTACTACTCAAATGATATCTTAGTAAAATATCATAATAAAAATCTTTAAAATAAAAACAGATAATAACAAATTCTTTAAAATAAGTCTCTTACTACTAAAAAACATTTTAATAAAATATCATATTAAATTCTTATAATTATGACAATCTCCTAATACTAGAAGACTTCTTAAAGATTATAAAAAAAAAATTCATACGTTGTTTAAATTTCCTAAGTGGTTTGATTTAATAACTGTCAAACACTTTTAAATAAAAATAGATAATAACAAATTCTTTGTGTTAAGAGTACTCTTTTAGTGAAAAGGTATTGATTAGTGAACAATCACTTAAGATATTATTTGGTGAACAAACATACTCCTTGATAAAAGGAAGATAAATAGAGAGCACGTTAAATTAAAGGTTCATCATTCTTCCATAATCTACTTACGTAACATCTAAACAATTGTAATCTGGTATAAGTTTTGTTCTTCTACTTCTTTTTCTTTTTTATTTATTTATTTTTCTATCATGATCTATTTTTATTTTTGTGTTTTTGTACGTTTATATGATTGCAAGGGGATCTAAGAGGCAATTGAACTAAAATAATCTTTTATTTTTGCTTGATTCTAACTTATTTTCTGTTTTATCAATTAAAGATAACTACTTTTTTTTTCCAATTATTATACACTATTTAATTCCTTTTATTTTTCTGTTGTTGGTGCAATTCCATCTATTTGTTATTATCAGTTTTTATTTTTTTTTATGGAACATATTTTCCATAAAATAATTCGGAATATATATTTTGATCATATATACATTATGTGTTTATATAAAGTTTTTTCCTGTGCTTTGCACGGGTTATATGCTAGTATAGCTTAATAACAGGAGCTGCCTACTATTAGGAAAAAGCCTGCATTCTAATCTTGCCACTAAAGATACGTATGCAATCACATTTACCTTTGGGAATATCTTCAATGTCAAACAGTACTCTAACTCGACATTTACTTTTAAGGTTTTCAGCCACCTCATCTTCAATCTCTTCCAAAAGTACAACCCGTGCAAAATAAACTTATAATACCCTGTCTTCTCTTCAAAAACATTTGCAGTGTTTAGATCCAACTCTAAATTAATTATCATCTCACCTCAGGAAGCATCATATACCAAGCAGTTGCCACTGGCAACCACTTTGCATGTGTTTTACCAACGCCTTTCACAACATGTGCTTCAAGTTCAGTTTCCTACAAAATATGAAATATTCAAACATTAGTGATAATTTCAAAAAAAAATCGAGTCTTCCAGGAAAAACAGATTATCCATTTTATAATAAGCCTCATAATCAGAAAAAGTTTCTACTAAAATAAGAAACAATTCACAAAACCATTTTTTCAGAAAGGCATTAGCTTTATTTTAAATTGAGGTTGTATGAATGGAGAATGTTATCACATTGATAATAAATCAAGCATTAACTGATTTAGAATAGTTTAGTGTGAGAACCACAACCCTTAACCAATAAAGGTCTAAACATGGTTCTCAAAATGGAGACCTTCACTGTTTTCCATCCTAATCACTAGGGGATATTACAATGGAGTCGCCACCTAACTTTTATAACAAAAAGCTAAGAAAAAAGTACTATCTTTTATTGATTGAATAAATAATACAATTGTTTGGAAAAAGAAACAAATTACAATATTTTGCCCTAGATACAATCTAAGGAAAAATAAAATTACAAGGCTTTGTGTCCTAAATACAATTTAGAAACAAAAGTAAATAGGATACATAAACTTATCTAATTTTCCCCTAAGATTAGGATTCGGGCGCTAGAGGATTGGATGGGAAGGTGTTAGGCACCCATCCAACTTGACTTAGGTCAGTCTCTAAGGATCCATTAGTCTAAGTTCACAACTTCAAATAAACCATACTCGCATTTGATTCATAGCATCACAACAGTACATGCAATAAAAAATTAAACAGTGATTAATCATCAAGCATTTAAAATCATTTAAGCATGCATCTCACATGAAAAAGATAATTTAAAAGTTGCTGTAATTTTAGTACAACATGTTAGAAAAATCAGATTTGTATCATTTACAAAGCAGAAACCGAAAACAGTGCAATCTAGCAATTGTGCATTAAAAATTAATCAACTTGACTTAGGTCAGTCTCTAAGGATCCATTAGTCTAAGTTCACAACTTCAAACAAACCATACTCGCATTTGATTCATAGCATCACAACAGTACATGCAATAAAAAATTAAACAGTGATTAATCATCAAGCATTTAAAATCATTTAAGCATGCATCTCACATGAAAAAGATAATTTAAAAGTTGCTGTAATTTTAGTACAACATGTTAGAAAAATCAGATTTGTATCATTTACAAAGCAGAAACCGAAAACAGTGCAATCTAGCAATTTTGCATTAAAAATTAATCAAGCAATTAAAATTAAAACCTAATCATGCATTCTACACAATTAAAGTTACTACATTAAATTAAAAAAAAAAAAAGGATTGTACCTTTTGGGATGCAACCTCTTGAATGAGTGTCCCAAATTGAATTTGATTGTGGTGGAATGCGGCCTCTTGATAGAGAATACCACCGGTCCTGAAAATTGATTCTTGAGAAAAACCATTAAATTTGGTTAAAAAAGATTAAAAATGGAATTGAAAGATTGGAAATAGAGATTTCAAAAATGGCTTTTGTAATCTCTGGACTTGAATATGAGAACACACTTGTGTTCTTATTCCAAAGTCTAACCCTTTGCAAAAATTCTCTTGAATTTTGCTTAAGATTCCTCTAACTAATTTTTCCAACCTCTTGTTAAAATGAGAATATTTTCTATTTATATGGCAGCCCTAAAATAAACCTACCCACGTTTTGGACCTCATGGGAGTGCATTAGGGTTTTGGAAATTGGATATACTTCATGAAAATCCTGAAATTCTGGTTGATTTTTAGCCCATTATGTCAGCTTTCCAGCCCAATTTGAATAAACTCAATTAGATAATTGAGTCAAAAGTTATGGTTGAAATACTGACCAGTGTACAGGCTAGAATACAAATCCGAATGGAGCTTTGGATAATTCAATACAAAAAACTTGCTCTATTTCGACCAAATTATTTCAAGGATTCATTAAAAACCCTCGAAATAAGGCTAAAAAAGCGTGTGTGTGAGAAAAATATATTACAACTATTTCAACGGTTATTAATAAACCCTCGAAATAAGCACAAAAAAGGAAATGGACTCATTCTACTTCAACGGTCATTGATTAAAACCTCGAAATAACATTAATTAAAACCTCGAAATAAGGAATTGAGTCCTTCTTATTTCGACGGTCAATTAAAGCTTTGAAATAGATAAAAGAAAAAAAAAAATGCACGGACAAAAAAAAACAGATAAAATAAAAACCCTAAATCGTACATTTCGACGGCCGGTAAAAACTCTAACTCTCCCACTCTCTCAACTGAAGGGAGGCACTAAAATATTTCTTTCTCTTCCAGGGTGTTGCAGAGCAATTATTGGGGTTAGGGCACCAATCCATTTGTACTATAAGATTCTGAATCATCTTCCACCACACGCTTCTCTCTCTCCCATATCCGATTCTACAAGGTATGATCTTCTACGGCGTTCATATCATTGCATTTCACTCGAAGTTTGTCTTTGAAAAAGTTCGAATTGATAATCGCCTTTGTCTAGGTCTGATTTATTAATTTTATTTTTCTAGTTGTTTATTTCAACTGCTTTGAAATTCTAGCACATATCGTTAACTTGTGCTGGAATTTGAGTTAGATTACATTTCTTTCGATTCATTTTGAATCTGTCTAAAGCTGGGGTTCAGAATCAGAGCTTGATTGTCGAGCCGAAGAAATTGGAGTTGTTTCAATTACTTTGTAGTTTTTGGTGCAATGGTGTGTGTGTATCTGTAAATGGAGATTCTAGAATCAACAATGCCTTTGTTTGTTTTTGTTCAATATGAATGATTAGAAATATGTATACTATCCTATTTCCCCCTGAAGTTAGATTTCAATTTTATTGTAAATATGTATACTACTACTTGATCAACATTTAATATGCATCAGGTGTATGTTGCATAACTTTGGTGGAAATATTGAATTGTATGGAACTTTGGATTCGATCTCTTCAGGTTCAGTTGATGCCCGCATCAGTGAAAATTCAACCATGGTATGTTCTACTATCATGAAGTCCAAATATTGTTCCAGTCATGTATAACTTGTAAGCCTAAACTTTGGAAGGACATTTATTGTTACTCTAGACTTTCTAACATTGTGGTAGATTTGGAAGAGCAATTCAATTGCTAGTTCATATTTTATACACTAGAGTATCTGATTGATAATGTTTGCTATCTTGATTAATATGTACTTACATATGCTGAAAAGAACTCTGGTTGTGAAAGTTATAAACCTTGGTACTTGTATCTGCTGTTACTGTAGTCTCGTTAGAGCAGACTAACTTAATTACTTATTGTAATAGGTTGCTGTTGGCATGTGCATGGAAGGGATAGAACACAATCCAGTTGTTTACGAGTAGATGTCTGAAATGGCATTTCACAGTGAAAAAGTTCAAGTTCTGGTAATTATAGATTTTGAATATTATTTGATTAGTATGTGATATAATGCTTATTTGAAAAATGTTGACTGATTAGTATGTGATTGTGAAATTTGAAGTTCGGTGAATTTGATTATCTTAGTTTTTCCCTGAATTTTCTTGGCAACCAAGCAGTGTAGTGTACCTTTATTTTTGGTCAGTTCTAATACTGAAATGGTAACAGTGAATAACTCTGCTATACGAAAACCTAATACTTGTATATTGATAGGTACCATTCCTAGCAAATGTATTATTTGTATTTTGACATGATTTTTCTGCCTTCATTGGATTATTCAGGATTCGATTTCTGTGCCTTGTATACATATGTGAGCTTCTCATATCATCTTTGCTTTTGCCGGAATAGCTAATGCTATAGACCTAGCGGATTGTTTTCTTCCAAGACTTCAGTCATTAAATTGAGTTCAGTACTTGGTTTCATTTAGTTTATCTAAGAAATATTGGATACTCCACCAAAATATTTGCTACAAATATGTAATAATAGATGTCAGCTTCCCTGTAGTTCTATAAGGATTTTTATTGGTAATTCTAACTACTTTTTTTGTGCCAGGCAAGCCTATGGTGGTAACTTTTCGGGCTTACTCTAAAGATCAGATCCTCAAGATGCTTCATGAGAGGCTAATGGTAAGTTCTGTGTTTCTGTTTTAATTCTTTGCAAACAAGTAGTGTTCTCTTATAAATTTAATTCTAGTGGAAAAAGTGGATTTGTCTAGGGTGGTGAAAGATTAATTTGTAATTAAGATTACTCTGCTCCAATAGGAACTTCCTTATACTGTCTTTCAACCACAAGCATTGGAACTCTGTGCTAGGGTGAGAACACCATGATTTACCTTCTGTTATGTTCTAATGCATCATCTCTGCTCTGCTTTGCTTGACCTCTTTAATTTGTTAAGAGATTTTGTTTTAAGTATTACATTTTGATAGTATTTGATGATTGACTCATAATGTCCCCTCCTTCCCCCTGCTAAGGATGATGCATTGTTTTCCCATCAAAATAATAAAGCATCTGAATCTGATCTTATGGTTCATCTCAAAAGAAATTTTAGACACCGACTACATGAAATTTGCAGAAAGTTGCTGCTGCATCTGGAGATATGCGAAAAGCTCTTTGTGTTTGCAGGTCAGTGCTCTGTGACAATTGTTGTGTGGCTTGTGTTTCGCTATGATGAATTGGTAGATGCAAGTATCAAATCTCAACTTTGTTGCTCTCCAAATTGACAAATATGTTAAGTGGAATAGGGGTTGGCAGTCTAGTTCAAGAAGTGTTAGAAATAAAATAGTTGGAAGGGAAATAACAAAAAAAAAAGAAAAAAGATTCAGCAGTGTTTACTTCTTATGCATCACAAACCCATTAGAAAGTTCAATGACTCTGATCTATCCATTTAGGTATAGCTTAAACTATGCAAATTACAGAACTAAATTCTAAAACTTCTGCCATAATCATTTGAAAGCTGGTGTTGGACATCATGCTCATTTGTAACAGGTGGCAGGATCCTATGTTTTATTGGTCCTACCATGTGCCAAATCTTGCATTTGTTATTTTCTTTTTCAACCTATTTTGCTTCTTGGGGCTTGACACGGCTGCATGGTTTCTTCATGGTCTTTTGCAGTTGGAATTGCTAACAAGATGTTAGGTTTTCTAGTGACTATAGGGAATTTCATCCTTTTGCTTGCTTACCCTATAACGTGTTGCACAGTTATAGCCACAGGAATTGGCACCAAGCACTACGGTGTATATTTAAAGTCAAGTCCATCGAAGAAACATAAAATTGATGCGATACAAATAAAATCACCTTTAGCCTTGCTTTGCACAGTCTAAAAATTGCAAAACTAATGCTATAGCTGTTCAAATATAATGCAGGAGTGCAATTGAGATGGTAGAACTAGAGCTTAGAGAATCTTGCAGCAACTTCAGTTCGTCAACTGTAGAGAAAGCATTCCTTGATCAACAGACAACTACTACTCCTGATGTTTTTAAAATTGTTTGCAGGTGAGGCTTGATCATATGGCTGTTGCTTTGTCAAAGACGTTTAGATCACCAATAGTGGATACTATACAATCTCTTCCACAACATCAACAGGTAACTTTGTATGATGTTAGCTAGTAGATCTGATTTTCGTTCAGATGTTTAGTGTAGGAATTGTGTTTTATCATTTTTTTTTTTATTAATTTCTGACCAATGATATCTCTCTACAATTCTGATGATTGGAAATAATTTTTGGAAATGTTTTATCGTTGCTATTCTTTGCACTACCAAGCTTCCTTCTGCGTGTCCTTCTATGAGAGAGGTTGTCAAAATGCTAATTGATGCAGATCCTTGCACCTTCAGGTCTCCAGACAGCAATGCTGACAAAAATGGCAAGGTTTTCCTCTAGTCATTATTTTCCTTAGCAATATAGTCAAACTTTCAAGGTTCAAACATGATGAAAATGTTGGTATTTCCATGCATGTTGACCAAATTTGGTAAACAAACTGTAGTTTTTATAATTATAATCAGAATCCAATGGTAATGATTAGATGAAATTATATTATATACTAATATGAGAATGGTGTTGTAGAAAGTATATTGTTGAATCTGATATGGGAGCTTATTGCCCATTTTTTTTGTACATAATATATTTTGGTTCAGGAACAACATTGGCTACTAATGGCACAAACAAAATTACTTATTTCGAGGGTTGTGACCCTCGATACAAGTAATATTTGTGAAGTATCCAACTTTACGAGGGTTATAACCCTTTATCGAGGGTTATGACCGTCGATAAAGATAAAATACTTTCTTCGACCTTGTGTAGGCCGTCGAAAAAGATGTTTTCGACGGTGTTTCTATCGACGCCTTTCGACGGTCATCTTGACAGTTCGAAATAACCTTTTTCGAAGGTTTTTAATACTTATTTCGAGGGTTTTGACCCTCGTAAAAAGTCATTTTTTTTGTAGTGATTGTATATTTTTGTCAAGTTCTAGTGGATTTAGAAGTCCTTATTTGGCTGAATTGAGATTTCTTAATTTAATCAATTTATTAATAATTAATATGATAATTATTGGTCAAAATAATTATCTCATTAGTTAAAAATAAATCAATTTAAGAATTATTCTTTGATGAATATCTTGTGCATGAATACTTACCATTATAAGGTGTTCTAAACCAATAGGAATTATTTATTAATTGATTTTAATTTAATCCTTTAGAGGACCAATCAAATTAATTAATAAGTAGTCATATGCATGTGAGCTTATGGTAAATATCATTTCAACCAATCAAATTTATTTCCTTAATAAAATCTTGGTTTTTTATCCGATTTCCAATCCAAAAAATGCACTCTCATTCATAATTCAATTTTGATCACTTAAAATATGATTTTAAATTTATGGATCAACTTTGAATTTTCAAGCTTGTGAAATTACTATTTTACCCTTTATGCACTAAAGTGTAAAAAAGTAAAATTAATGGTTACAAAATGAGGTGTCAACATTTAGTAGCCTATTATTGTTGTTAAGAAATCATTTAAAAGCATAGACAAAATAGTTTTATACAAAAGGTTTGATCCTATAATATAAATTTATCATGCTCACTTCAAACAATGTAAACAAGTTAGTTTAACTCAAATGTGATTTTGTGAAGTTGTTTATACCAGTAGTTAAAGAGAAGAAAGCCATCCAAGAGTCGTAATGCTTATCGGGTCAAAATAGCAT